>JAFEMH010000968.1:0-570190 GCA_022495995.1 Adenophora triphylla var. japonica | reverse complement strand
ACTCCCAACAATGGATGTATAGTTCTGCAATTTTCATGGAGATCAAGCTACACTGGCCAAGAATCCTTTACTTAGAGATTAAGGACAGTGTTGAGACCTATCAGTCCAAGGTCAAAGGAGAAGATCAGAGGTGGAGACCATTTAGCAGGATCATAACCGCTCTTTTGATGGACTATGAGCATCTAGATGATATGGTCACCAAGAATCCTGAGCTGGTGGTGGACTGTTCTTTTGATTCCCTTGGATTGCTTGCATGCCATTCCTTCAGGTATGCCAATGGAGATGCATTATACAAATCTCTGTATGATGCAGATACCTACCCAAGGAAGGAACCCTATGAGCTGAGAGATCCCTCAACCGCTCCAAAAGCTAAAGGAGCCAAGCGGTCCAGGAAGCCCCAAACCAGAGCTGAACCGCCTCCCAAGAAGTCAAAAACCGCTCCAAAGAACCCAACCGCCAAAAGCCGATGATGGAGCCGGTCCCAAGAAGAAGAGGAAACTGTCTAAGAAACCCGAACTCCGAAACTTTCAACCTGGTGGATGAGGAAGATGAGGAAGAAGATGAAGAAGAGGAAGAAGACCCAAGTATTCCCAACTTGGTGGCTAGAGCCAAGAAGGCTAGGGATGAGATGGTCGGATTAATCAGAGAAGAATGTATTTGAAGGTTGCCTGAGGACAGAATTGCAAGTTTGGCCAAGGCTCAGGCTGAAAAATATAAAGCCAAGGGAAAATCCACATCTGAAACCGCTTCTCATAAGGAACCGCCTTCTGAGAACCAACCGCCCGCAAACACCCAATCCACTCCTGTCCAATCACCAACCAAATCCCCAGACCAATCCCCTGCCAACTCTCATTCCAAATCCCCTTCCAAAACCAAATCCATAACCCCTTCCCCATCAAAACCGCATCAACTCGTGGGAGAAACCCAAGAGAATAAAGATGGTCGCTAGAAAGAAAACTCCTAAGAAACCAAACCCGTCCAACCTTCACCCTCTCTCCCTCACCTACTAGAAATTCCCCAATCCAATCCACTCAAAATTCCCTTCTAATCTCCCTAGAAAATCCCTTTCCCCTTTATCTTCACAATCTGCACAATCCTCACCCCAACATTCCCATTCCATAAATTCCCAACACTCCAACCAAACACCTACCAAATCCCAAGCTTATCAACAATGGCACCAAACCTTTCTCCGGACATGCTACCTCTAAGTCTCATAGAGATGATCCAACCCCCTGTCAATTCCCTAACCTAAACCGGCTCCCATTCAATTACACCCAACCGCTCCAGATCCAACTCACCCGCAAAATCCCCAACTCCCCAAGCTTCCCTAAACTCAAAAGACCCTCCTCCAAAACCTCCTCAAACACAAACCGCTCCCCGAAACCAACCAAACTCAATCGCCTCCCCATATTTCCAACCGCCTCACCATCAACCGCCCTCCTTTCCGAGTACTCCCAAATTCTCCAAACTCTCAATCCGATTCAAGGCCAACTAATTATTAACCAAGGCCATGTCATTTCCTTGACCGCCTCCAATGAAACCCTCCTTGAATCCAACCGCTCGCAAGCCAAAGTGGATTCTCACTCCTCGAATTGGCTAACCTTAAGGCCTCTTGCTTGATGCCACAAGGGGGAGAGATCTGCGCAATTCCATCCTCCTCCTCAACCGCTCCTCCCGATCAAACCGCTTCCATGATCAAAACCGCTTCTTCGAAGCCTTTCTGTAAATCCCTTGAAGCTGGTTTGGTCAAAGCCTTAGAAGACAAGGCATCTATCGAGGAGATGAAGAAATCTTTGGATGTTCTTTGAGAGAAACTTTGCTCTTCCCTTGAAAAAGATTTGGGTAACTTAAGCACCAAATTCCTCGACTTCCTTCAATCTAGACCGTATTTGTCCCAAATTGTTCAAATCGCTGACTCATTGCGTGAAGAAGTGCTTGCCCAAATTGATTGCTTCAAGGTTGATTCCAAAGTCAACTTGGATTGTGTCAAGATGCTACTATGGCTAAGTTGAAGGCTATTCAAGAAGAATTTACCGACCGCCTTGACAACATAAAGATTGGATTCAACACCAAGATTGAAGCCGAAATGCACGCTCTAAGATCCTCTCGATCGTTATCGTTGATCTTGATCCTTTGAAGGAATCCATCCAAGCTCAAACCGCTTCTGTTCAAGAAGAAATCCACACCATTTTCAACTCCATCTATTCCTCCATCAATGTGAAGCTAGATTTGATCAAGGAGAATTTAGAGCAAAACAACAAAGCAGTTGAGACCACAAATTCTACTTCGCCAAATCGGCCAAAGCCCCGAAGAACTGGAATCCTTGCCGACTAGTAACCGCTGAAGAAGTTAGAAGAATGAGGAAAGCGTTTGCTCCAGACCAAAGCAGAGCTGGACCAAGTGGAGCTGAGCATGAAGTGAACAAGCCGCCTCATAAGTAAATCGCTCTTTCCTTATTTTTTTTGTGAACACTTTTGGTAAGTTTGGACCGCACTTTCCTTGTATTCTCTTTTGTCCAACTTACTTTATTTTTGCTTTTTGTAACCTTGTAATTTTCCTTCATTCCTGTTTTGTAACCACTCGAGGAATTAATGGAAATTGCATCATTGGGTTCCAAAACTTTGTTCATACCAAACTACTTGTTTGCAAAACAATGAAACCGCTTATGGTCTTAAACCTCATTCAAATATTTTTCAACTTAAAAATCACTATTTTGAATTGATGTTTAAACATTCGCCTTAAACCGCACTTTGAACTTAAAATCATATTTTTTAAGTGCATCAATGCATTTCTATACTCTTCAAATTGTAAGTTTTTCAATCTTTCAAAAGTATAGAAATCTATAGCTTAAGCTAAGTGTGTGCATTGACTTGGGACATGACTTACCATGTTAATTCTTATGGACATGTTTTTACCAAGTACAATGTTTTTTTTGTAGTAGGTAATGGCATCAATCAAATAGGGGAGATTGCTGGGTATGCATATTTTAACCCCCCTATTTTGTATTAGATTTGATTGATACCATAACCTCCTATTCATTTTAAGGACTTTAGGACCCTATGTAATGAAGCTTAGACTTCAATTTTTTAGCTAAGTCCATTTTATAGAATAGGTTAATATTAGGCTTCAAGACTCGGCTCAAGAATCATTGGACCCAAGTGATTGCAGTCAGAGGTTTCAAAACCGCTTCCCAAAGAACCGCTGCGTAACCGCTTATAGCTTAACCGCCTTGTGATCCCTTCTTTGGAACCGCTTGAACACCTATGTGCAAACCGCACCTATGGAAATCCTTCTTCCGGTGGAACCGCTTTCATATCAAAACCGCTTGACCCTTAACCGCCCCAATGATTGGCTACTTGAAGTGAACCTCATCGACCGTTGGAATCCACGTCGCAATATCAAATGTCAACCACCATATCTTGTCACGTGACTACTTTCGTGACAAGATCCGCAAGTGATCTTAAAAGGTGACAGATGTCCTAACCACCTTGATTGCAAAAATTCAAGCTCGATCGCCTTTTCCCGCAACAACAGCCCAAAGGACAAAAGCGGTTCATGTGGACCAATGGAAAGCATCAAGGACTCCGCCCTTACAATGCTCGTATCCAACGGCTAGTTTCGATGCTTGGGTATAAATACCCCTAACCTTCATCATTTGAAGCTTGCTTGAAACTTGAGAAATTGTCGTGTTCATAAGAAGTCAAGCTCGCCCGTAAATTCTAAGTCCTTGAATCTTCATCTTCATACTTCAAGAAATATTCCTGTACCAACTGTAAATCAAGTCTTAACACATTCAAGAATCATTGAGCTCTACATCTCTCGATTCAAAGAGCCTTGATCTTGAACACACACACACCTCTCTTGTTTAAACACATAGTTTATTCATTTGAGAAACACCGGTTATAGTCTAGATTTGTTTTTCATAGAAAAGATTTTATTGTACTTTGTAATCTCAAATACTCAATATAAAATCTCTTAGAAATCCAAGACTAACCATCTTGGTATGGACGTAGATCGCTTTATCGATTGAACCACTCCAAATATTGTGTTCTTACTTTCTCAGCATTTATTATTCTTTGTGCTTTACAGATTATCTTTTTTCTCTATGTTGATCTTTATATAGTTATCCTCTATTTGTGGAAATTGTGTTTGGAGTTAACATTGTCAAAATCTCACTTATTTGCAAACCGCACCTTCGCAAGAACCCGCACCTATCAAACCGCTTTCGCAAAACCGCCTCCCAAAACCGCTTTTATAACTTCATGTTATTCCGCCGTGCATTTACATCTCTACTTCTGGCAGCTTCTTATACCACCGCAAGAGGTTTTGTAAGCTTAGGGAGGTTTAGTTTTAATTTAAGGGCGAAAAATTTTAAACATTAGCCTATTCCCCCCCCCTCTGAAATTTGTATTTTCACCCTTGTTTGTCACCTTTGTGACTCAACAAAAATAATACATATATACTGAAAAAGTAATAGTGTGTTTTTCCTTATGTTTTCTTCGTTTGGCAAAAGTAATACTTATTATAACTAAAATAAGTTATTACATTTCAAATGTAATACATATAGTTTGTATTATAATACATATAGTTTATATTACATTTGAAAAAATGGGTAAAAGAAATAATACATATATACGTAGTAAAAGTAATAGTGTTTTTCCCTATGTTTTCTTCGTTTCTGGGGCAAAAGTAATACTTATTATAACTAAAATAAGTTATTACATTTCAAATGTAATACATATAGTTTGTATTATAATACATATAGTTTGTATTACATTTGAAAAAATGGGTAAAAAAATAATAAGCATATATACAGGAAAAGTAATAGTGTTTTTTTCCTATATTTTCTTCGTTTGGCATAAAGTAATACTTATTATAACAAAATCGGTTAGTTACATTTCAAATGTAAATACATATAGTTTGTATTATAATACATATAGTTTGTATTAAGCATTTGAAAAAAATGGATAAAACGAGCTTTTGTTTCTTTAAAAGCAGGTATTACGTTTACTTATTAACAATGCTTAATTTATATGTATACAAATCATTACATTAAGAGATTGTAACTATTACTTTTTCTAAACGTAATGCAACTCCGTTTTTTGAAAAGACGCATGAGTTGGCCACCCATGGGTCGACTCGTCTCATGCATGAGACGGATCTCCTTTGTTCTCAAACAGTGAGACCAACTCAAAACTCAATCCATTTGTCATACGTTCTTTGGCATTCAAATACCATAAAGGGGTTATTCCTTATCCAGAAGATTGGCTTTAAATAAATTTTGAGATCTATATTATAAAAGATAGAGAAATCTAAAGGATTTTACGAGCATAAGCTATATCATGAATCTTGTAACATCTATATTATATATATTAAAGTAGAAGAAAATACAATGCTGGCCAGCCCCGCACACACGTGGCTTTACATGACGTGAAAATCCATTGTGGCGGTATTTAATTCGTCGATTTAAAAGTTAATGATTTCATCTATTAATTAACACCAATTTACAAAAATCAATATCTAAAATTTTTCAAAAGTTAAATTTTGAAACTTATACAACTGAGATTGAATTTCAAATTTGAAACATTAGGATTAATTATAAGTTAATTCTAAAATTAACTAAACAAAATTGAATACTAAAATTATAATTAGATTAAATATTTTTTTCAAATTTAAATACAAAATCAATTTTTTTTTCTTAATTTAAGCACAACAAACTTTTTATTTTTTCTTAGGGATTATTTGAGCTGATAAAAATATTTTTATTGGATTCCAATATTCAATCTTTTTTAACTAATCAAAAAATTGAATGATATACTAATATATTATCTTTGTCATTACATTTTTTTTTTTCACATGCTCTTCCATTTTCAATCGTTATCCAAAGTCAACATCTAGGTATCTCTCTTTCTTTCACTTCACTTCATTTTTTTTCTTAGCAAAAGTTAATGAGTCCTCGTGGATGCATTTAATTTAATTTAATTATTTTTGTGTGTATCATTTGAATCTCTCAAAGGCATAGTTCCATTTCATAATCAAACTTTTAACATTGATTTATATTGTTCTCGGCTTTTTTTTCTCATCCCAAACACTTGATTCTATATTTTTTGGGATTTGTATGGATAAGTTAATGTGGTAGACAATATCCAAACAATGTAAATGTGGTACTTCTTCCAAAAAATAAATGTCTATTATTTAAAAAAAAATGTTCTTGATCAAAATTAAATTAATTTTTTTTTAATATTTATTTCTGAGATCGGAGGTAAAAGTAACCAACATAGAGTATTAAATAACCAAATTGGTAGCGTATACAATTCATACAATTCATAATGATTGGGTTACTCTTCTTTATCATCTTTTGAGAACTACGCTAAAATTGCAAACCCATATACGTTCTACTCTTAACTTTAGGATGTGCAATTCAAATACTAATCTATATTATATATTAAAGTAGACAGTAAACATACAATGCACACGGCCACGCTCACATAGAGCATTATGACGTGGAAATCCACGTGGCGGTATTTAATTCGCCGATTTAAAAGTTATTGATTTCAATTATTAATTAACAATTTACAAAAAAATCAATATCTAAAATTTTCAAAAAGTTTAATGTGGTAGACAATATCAAACAATGTAAATGGTACTTCCTTCCAAAATAAATGATCCTATTATTTTTTAAAAATGTTCTTTGGATCAAAATTAAATTTAATTTTTTTTAATATTTATTTTTGAGACGGAGGTAAAAATAACCAACATAGAGTGTTAAATAACCAAATTGGTAAGCGTATACAATTCATACAATTCATAATGATTGGGTTACTCTTTTCTTTTGTCATCTTTTCACTACGCTAAAATTGCAAACCATATCACGCTTCTACTCTCTCTTTACGATGCAGATTCAAATTACTAATCTATATTATATATTAAAGTAGAAGAAAATAAAAATGCCTTGCTGACAAACAATACGATGGCATTATGACGTGGAAATCCACGTGGCGGTATTTAATTCGTCGATTTAAAAGTTATTATTGATTTCAATTATTAATTAACAATTTACAAAAAATCAAATATTTAAAATTTTCTCAAAAGGATTAAATTTTGAAACTTATACAACTAGATTGACTTTCAAATTTGAACATTAGGATTGGGAGATTATCTCAAGTTAATTCTAAAATTAACTAAACAAAATTGAATACTAAAATTATAATCGAGATTAAATATTTTTTCCAAATTTAATTACAAAATCAATTTTTTTCTTAATTTTAAGCCTGGCAACAAAATTTTATTTTTCTTAGGGATTATTTGAGCTGATAAAAATATTTTTATTGATTGTATTCAATCTTATTTAACTAATCAAAAAATTGAATGACTTCTCTTAACGCTTAATGATCAAGCTGTCAAAGAAAAAAACACACTTATCTAATGATGGCAAAAGTCCACCTTGCTTGGCAAACATTGAGGGCTCAATTTCTTCCATATTTTCATGAACCCCCTAACACTGCAAGTATTGGTGTTAACAATGCAGCAAGCTTGACCACTCCAATTTCTTCCACATTTTCATGAACCCCTAACGCAGTAACCTCAGTGTAGGAGTGAAGTTTTTTTTTTCAACTTTAATCTTGGACCACTATTTTTCTTCTTTTTATATTCATTTCCATAAAATTTTCCAAACATATAACCGAGTTAACCGTAAGACAATACATATTACATTGGGCTTGAGTTGTACCCGAGAAGTTACATCAATCTACCGGCTTCAAGGCTTTCATTTGCATCAACTTGACAACAATGCATGTCAAAAATAAAATAAAATTATAGACATAGTTATTTGTTGTAAGCTTAAAATGAGGATCAAAACATAGTAATTCACATTAAGAATTGCACACATATGAGGAAGGCGATTACTTTTTTTATACAAATCTAGAAGATATAAATTACCTTCATTTCATTACGTACTATTAATTGATTTTTTTTTCTTTACGGTGTTCAAATCAGAATTATTGATCATCGATATGAATGATAATCGGTCATAGACGAAGAATCACTTTATGTTGTTTGATGGGTGGCATCTTCCCTTACTTGGGACGTGCACTGCGGTAACTCTTATGTTTCAGTAGGTACTTAATTCATTTTGTCATTTTTATAGAAGGTGCTAATAATATTTCATATATAATAAAAATATTGTTCCTGTGTAGGAGGATCAACTGTCAGAAGCTTTTTGAAATTTGTTTGGAAGGCAATGTTTGTTTAGAATTGAGGTAGATCAAAGAACTAAAGATACCCCCGACGAGAAACGAAGTTTCACAGTGAAGCGGGTAACAGAGGATACCAACATCATGACGCATTTTTATCACTCATAAATTCTGATTTAAGTGATAAACCACGTCACATTAGCTATCTATATTATGTTATATATTTGACTTTTAATTGATTTTAAGTTGCGTAATGTGTCTTCCAAACCGAATCATGGAGATGAAAATATGTCTAGCTTGAACGGTAATAACGAGGTAAATTCCTAAGGATCATTTATTTATCTTCTACTACACTCTTTTTATTCTGATTTTCATTATGATGAAAATGTGTCAATCTTGACTCCGATAATATTTCAGTGCAATTGACTCGACATCTAAATTTTATATAATCTTCATTATTATTTAGATTATACATGCTTATTTAACTTTATCTTTATGTAGGATACACATGTCGAGGGACAAGCTTCTTCAACATCCATAACTCCAAGGAACATTTGTTGAAACAACATATCCAATACTCATCCGTTACTAAGGGAATCAAGCAAATCAAGCAGAAAAAATTAGATAAGTAGGCAAGAAATAAGGAGAGATTAACATTTTATTTCAAACATTTGATTCTATGTTTTACAATTGAGCAGAATGTATTGGTTTAATACCCCTTACAGTATTTGCTATTTCTTACTCGATTGAAATTATCGTGGGTTGTTGAACAAAATTTTATTTGGTAGACTGTGATTTCATTGATATTTTTTATTTCTGATTATTCTGACATAAAAATGTGAACTTTATTAGTTTTCAAATATGTACAAGTTGAGACAAGAATCTAAATTATTAACTTTACATTTCATGTAGAAGGAGAAGGGCAGGGGGACAAGGACATAAGCTACATAATTAAAATTTCTTGCAATGAAAAAAACTCACTAAGAAACTGACATATTTTTTTCTTTTAGCCAGATATTCAACAATTCAATCACCTCCTGATTTCATTAATCAAAATAAACCCTAATTAAAAGTAATTTCATGAAATAAAAATAAACCATAATTTCAAAGTAATTTCACCGAATCAAAATGAAATTTAATTCAAAGTAATTTCAAGAAATTAAAACAAACCCTAATTTATAAAAGTAATTTCACATAATCAAAATAAAAACCCTAAATCAAATGAGCATCAAAAGTATGAAACAAAACACAGGAATGAGAGATGAGAGGTTAGCGACTTTAAAGTTTGGGCTTTTATCTAAGAGAGTTTTGAGACGATTTCCCGAACGTCTAGTGGGAAGTGACCATTTGATCGGAGCCGGAGTTTGGGAAGGCGGAGTGATCGTGCGCGAGAGAGCGTGTGGGAAATAAGCGAAGGAATGGGGGGCGATAAGAGGAAGGATTTTTCTTTGGATTAGAAAACATAATTTTCATTTTCAAAATCTTTGCGGTGTGGCCTACCTTGTTTGAAGTTGAGCTAGCCAATGAAGAGGAATCTTCATTTCTTATGAAACCAGGAAAGAGGAAAAGGGGTCTGAGTTCTCAATGTTTTTTAGCTTCATTTTTCTTGATTTTGGAGTTTATTAACTTTCCGTTGGATCTCCTATCGTCTTTTTTGAGAAATTTATGTCCCCGATTTTGGGTTAATTCACTAGATATTTATTGAAATTACGTAAATCAAGTATGTACATTTTTAATTCAATATGTAAACGTTGCATATTATTTATTTATTAACTTGATTGAATTTCTTGATAAAAAAAATTGTGTAAGAGATGGGACAATAGTGTAGACACCCCATTCCTCGAACACATCTGGATCATACTTATACCACTCTAAGTCTCGCTGAGTCAAGAAGTAGAAATCCACCATTTCGTCATGTTTCGTTAAAGTTTTGACTCAACTACCGTTAGTTTCGGGACTAAACTGCATTACGAGATAACGAGGAAAGGACAAAACTGTCTCACGTGTGAGTGCAATATCTCGCCGCGAGATGGCGTGTCTCGCGCGAGATATCTCCCCTCTCAGACATTGCGCACGACAGCCTCCCTCTGTCGATTTCAACCTCTTTCCGGGATAAAACTTTATCTCTCCGGCCAACCAATGGGAGAGGAGGTCTAGGAACCATCCGGGATAGGGTTTTAACTCTCCACTTCTTCATATCCAACCTCTATAAATACTTCTGGTGACTTCCAAGGCTTCAAGAGGTCGAAGGTCCCTGACCGCGAATTTACATAACACACACACATTTTGTCGTTTTCTTCCCCGAAAGAATCCTCTTTCAACAATCACCCTAAAACTTCACCTCATAGTTTGTTTGTCAACCTTGTTGATAAACAAGCATCAATCTCCAAACCAAGGACCAAGGCGAAGCTCTGTCTCGCGTGGAAGGGTCGACTCTAAACTTGAGCCGAAATCCCCCGCCCCAAATCACCTCACGCAAGGTAATTCCTAATCTTCCTTCTAATTGATTGTTAGGGAGCGGTATAAGTCCATAGGAATCTTAGGATCGCCTAGAGCCTCTCCAAATCATGGAGACGGTCTCGTTAAGCACCGATCCTACATTCCGTTTGACCTCGTCAAATGGACCTTTTATTTGTAGTATTTGAATTCCTGCTTTTTTACTTCTTCTTTTGAAAAACCTCTCTTTTCTTTGAAGCAAGATCGATCTCCGGATTTGGGTGGTAATGGATGCCTTCTAAACCTACCCATTTCCCATAACCTAAGCCCCAAACCCCAAATCTCTCAAATGGTTTTTTCTATGTTTCCAATCAAAATAATATAGGTGGCGACCTTTCATAAAAAATAAAAAGAACCAGAGATTTCTTTTCTCACAACTGCCATAAAGGGCGCATCTACTGGGACTCGAAAATAAAGAGGCTTAAACTTAAGCGTCAAAAATTAAAAGAGAGGCTTTTTCTAATCTATTTTGTAAAATTCGAATTTTTTCTCGTTTCTCAGATAGAGAGATATCTCGTGACGATATATCATTATCTCGCTGATAGGGCTTCCAAGTCCGGGGTTGTTTTTTGGTTTCTCCTCCTCTGTTTCGCCGTAATCCAAGACGAGAGCCGAACATGCAAGGGGGATCCTGTAATTCATTATCTCGTGTAGCTCTCGCATCCAAGGCCTTCCTTAAGCGTGTAGAACTCTGACCTTTATTTTCCTTAAATAATTGATTATTATTTATGAACCGCGTGTGACTGGGTTTTGATTTAATTAAAGTCCGGTCTATTGGGGATTCGGGAGTTGTAAATTAAATTATTTATCTCTCTTTATCTCTCTTTATGTGGGAACTACTTACGACTACTCTGAGTCTTCCTAGATTGGGAGAAACGTAGTGGCAACCACTTCTGGAAAGCGCCACTATCTCGCTTCTTTTAACTTTCAAAAAAAATAAAACTTTCTATTTTACTCTATCACATAGATTGACTATCACACACGCGCACATCATACTATAACCTGTCACATTTGCGTGACCGCATACCCTCTATAAACCCGGGACTCCACACTAAGGACTGGATGACGGTAACCACCTAGTCGCCGGGTTCTCTCCGGGTTGGACAATCCCACTCCGCGTATTCAATCCACTTAGATTGTCATACTCGCGGGGAGCCTAGCCTTCCAAACTTCTGCATCGCCAGCATTCCTTGGCATGTAGACTGACTTTTTAGGATCACCCCGTGACCGGTCGGTTTTGCCAGTTTCTAAGTGATCTTTTCTTGTTTTTGATCAAAACAAAGCCATGTAAAATTGACAATAAGAAAGGATTCTGAAAAAGTCCCTTCTGGAAAAAGTCCTCTTCGAAAAAGTCCCTTTCGGATGTCCCTTCACAGAAAATGTGCATATAATCCTTCAAAAAAAAAACAATCTATACATGGCTTACTTTTACAAAAATCTGATTGATTGCTTATAATCGTTAGGGTTCCGATAAAGGCCTTAGAAACCCTCAAAACGGACTTTCCGTTCAAGGTACCAAAACAGGGCTAAATAAAAATCGGATTTTCCGTGATTATCTCTTGCGCGGATTACTTATCTCGCACGTGGATAATGCTTCAAGCGCAGGTTTGGCCGAATTTGAGCCCGAGCCTCCATTTAAGCCTCGCTTCCGACTCGCTGGGGCTAGGATCCCTTGATATCTCGCATCTCTTCTCGTCGGGCTTCCGGGCTACTCAACTCCAAGACTCCCAAATTACAATTCCAGTCTCACTGTAGTGCTGGGATGCCATGCCACCAAGGAAAGCCGTGAACAACCCTACTCTCCAAGATTTGACCAAGTCTCAGGTCGCTGAAATGGAACACGTGGAAGGTTGGGAGAGAAGCTTTTGATTTGCCCGCCACTCGCATTGCTAGGGATTTTCGGAAGATGGAAAGTGATTCCGGCAGCCGGGCGATCATCCGTGTGCTAAGAGCTTGAGCTAAGTGACATCAAATAAAACTCAACTTGCCAAAGCCCCGCAAGAGCAAAATTAATGACAATGACCTCGTGCACTCAGCATGGAAAAGAATCCATCCAAGCCGAAAAGACAAAGATGTTGATCGAAGAGCTCGAGGAATGTCGTAGAGCGAACTCGAAAACTATGACCCAAAAGTGCATCAACCTTGAAGCCCACATTGAAGATGACATTGATGAGAGAGGGTCAAGTTTTTCCTCAATACCCTCTACCGTGACCTCAAAGAGCAAATCGGAGGAAGAATATCAAAGCTCGCCACCTCGTCTTCAGTGCAACACTACGAGAACCATATCCTGAGACCTCCATAATCAAAACAAGGCTAAGCGAAGGAAGGGAGGATTTTCTCCGACATCGGAAACATCACTCTTGGTCATCTCTTCGTAAGTCTTCAAGGACTAGGAAAGCTGAAGGCCCAATAGAAGGCTACCAACCTCCAAGAGGGAAGGTCGATCTCCCACACCTCTATTGCTTACTACCATCAATGCAATGGCCATCACACCAATGATTGCTTCAACTCCGAAAAATGCACCTCAAGACTTGATTGACAATGACGCCATCAGAATTCTGCCCAAGTGGTGGAATAGTTTGGATGAGTTCAAACAAATGAGGAGTCTCTTTTTCATTTCAAGCTTATTTACTTTTAGTTGCAAAAGAAATCGGTTAGTAGCCTAGTTTAGTTTAGCCTGGGTACTACTTGCCTTTCAAAGACTTCATTTGTGGGCAAGAGTACCAAGTTTGCTTTTCGAATAATAGTTAGCTCTAAGATTTCCCTTTTCGATCTCCGATTAATACTTTGAGATTGGAGGAGAGAAAGCACCGTGGAATGTCAGTAGACACTTACAACGAGAACGACTACTCAAAGCGCACTTAGGTTTTCCCGAAGCCTTCCTCGTCTCGGAGAATGATGCTAGCAAAAGGGTACTTTCCTGGATCGGGGCTTGGAAAGCACTTCTGGCAAGGAATAACTAACCACTCACCGGTCCCCCCGCCTCACACAAAAGCATGGACTAGGATACGACATCTCCATCCACGATGAAGATGACGTGTAGAAGAGTGGGGCTTCTACTCAAATCAAGTGGGGAAGGAACCTCTTCACAAAGGCCGCAATGACCCAAAGTCCAAGGATTGCAACCTCAAACCATATCGAAAGACACTCAATGGCTACTTTTGTTCGAGAAGGGGAAAGTATTCCCTACTTTATCTTTTCTGTAACCATGGACTCGATGATAAAGGAAAGCGCCAACCGGGCTTTGAAATCTTAAGCCGATCGCGATGCTTCTCCGTATGAAATGTAATCCGTCCCACCGATCCCTAATGATTTGTGGGGCACGAAGGTGTAAAATGAGCCAAGTTTAATGGAACTTCATGTTGGGAGTAAGACATGCCGGCGACAGCTTCCAAGACCCGTGCTGGATAAGACGCCTAGTATCCATGCGAATATCCAAGTGGGGACGCTCCAACTACCGACTACACAAGACTAATACGTAAATGTGATGAGCCAATTCTAACCGGCACGTCACCGGGGACCAGCTTGTTGATGAAGACTTCTCATGATCAAAGAGCTCAGTCGCACTCCCCACCTCGCAGAAGATAGGCCCCACAACTTTGCACAGGCTAGAAGCGTGCTCCACCTCCGATGAACTCACTTCAAGAGGAAATCGAGGCGGTGGCCGAACATGTATTCCCTACTTCCTTAATGAAAACTTTGATCTTTTCCGAGTACCCTCGAGGATTGCTAACATCGTAAATGATGAATTAACTAATAATAATCAATATAACGAACACGTTAATAATGAATCATACGATGAGATAGACCAAGAAAATGAACAAATCTTTTTTTTTTTTTTTTTTAAAGAATTAGCTAAGCAAGTAGGTCGTTGTGGAAAGAATGGCCCCGTTGATCTACTTTAGGAAATGCAAAACAGCTAATCTTGGGACAACGGAAGACCCCGTAAGAGAAACAAAGATCGGCAGCTTTCTTCAAGCGGGGAAAGACAGAGAAGCCCCGACGCACTACCTCGTAGAATATGTCAGACGTCTTCGGCTTGCTGTCCTACAAAGATATGCCCGGGTTGGGAATCGCCGCTTGTAGAACACAAGATACCACCGCTACCCAACGCCAAAGCCGCTCAAGCGTAAACTACGCAGTAATCAAGCCTTCTAATGGTCAATGCAAGTGAAAGAGGAAATCATGAAACTCTTGAATGTGTGGTTCATCAAAGTGATTGAATATCCGGAATGGCTAGCAAACACGGTGCAAGTAGCCAAGCTTCGAACGGGAAAATACGAGCTCCGTGTTGATTTCAGAGACTTCGAACAAGGCATCCCCTAAAGATGACTTCCCGCTACCAAACATAGGACATGTTTGGTCGATGCGCACAAAGCAAGATACGAGGTCCGTTCATTCGTCGACGGGTTCGCAGGTATAACCAAATCCTCATGGCAAATAAGAAGACCAAAGCACAAAACAACATTCACCACACCTTGGGAACATTTCGCTACATACGGTCATGCCAGCTTTGGTCTCAAGAACGCCGGCTACCTACACAAAGGGCAGGCCTACAACACTATTCCACGATTAATGATCCATAAAGAAATAGTAGGTGTATGTGGACGACATGATTATCCACTCGAAGGGTGACAGATGGCCAACACTTCAGTGAGATCTCGTAAAATTCCTTCAATCGACCGAGACAAAGACAAAAATGAGACTCAACCCCGCCAAATGCCTCATTCGGAGTAGGGCCAAAGGGAAAGTCTCTGGGGATTACATGGTCACGTAACGCGGCATAGAAGCGCATCCCGCCAAGATAAAGGCCATTACGTACATGCCTCCACCCGTAGACACGTAAAAGAAGTAAAAGGGATTCATGGGCAGATTTCCAATATATCGCCTTCATTCATTAATCAACCGACTACAATGTGCTAACACCCCATCTTTAAGCCGCTTAAGAAAAATCGCACCTCAAGAGCTGGACCGAAGAATGTCAAGAAGCATTCGAGGAAGTTAAGTACTACTTGGACTTCCCACCCATCCCGGGTTCCACCACACAAGGAGAAGCCCTTGAAGTTTAGTACCTCACGATCACAGTACATTAACGCATTAGGGGCTATGGTTGCTCAAGAAACAAACAATTTTCCCGCCGCATCACAAAAAATGCCATCTACTTTGTCGCCGCGCAGATTCCAAGGCAAAGTGAAATCAACTACTCTCCACTCGACAAGTCATGCGCCAAGCTCTCACTGGGTATCACAAAAGGCTAAAGCACTATATTGGAAGTCTTTCCGGGTCCGTCTCATCGCAAAGATGGATCCACTCGAAATATATATCCTAGACAAATCAAATTTGTCTTCGAGACTAGCCAAATGGTACTTCATGCTCGCGGGGTATGATATCACCTTTACGTCCACTCGAAATCCGTCGAGGGAGCGTATTCAGCAGCATCGGGCTTGGCCGAATTTCCTTGCGAGACGAAGTGAAGGGGGAAGACCCGCGATTCCCGATGAGGACATCCTAAGCATAGAAGAAAATAAGTGGCAGCAATTATTTTTCGATGGCACAGCCAACAAGAGAGGGTTTGGCATCGGAATGTTATTGGTAGACCCTAACGACATCTACACTCCACTAGCAAGACGCCTTGACTTCGACGCCACCAACAATACCGTTGCATACTGGGGGCTATCTGCATAGCGGGGCATTTGAAGGCAGCCCTAGAACGCAACGTGACTGAACTCTCGAGGTATTCGGGGATTCCTAAATTGATCATCAATCAGACATTGAAGAAGTGGAGGGTCCAAGATCCAACCCTTCAAAGATGCTAGTTCAATTCAATTCCAAGAATTGGCGCAACAATTTCGTGATGTCTCATTCCACTATCTCCTGTAGATCAAAAATCGGTCATGGACGCATTAGCCACACTTGCTTCATTTGGGTCAAAATCCCTAAAGGAAAACGCAAGTGTGCTTAAACTCCTTCAAAATAACACGGCGCGCAACTGTTCCCGCAGATACCGCGCCGTTAGTAGATCTTTCACGGCATCGCAAAGACAAAATGGTTATCCAAAGGTGCCGTCGTTGAAAACTCCGAAGGGAAACCATGGTACCACGACATTTAAGAGCTCATCCTAGATGGAACCATTAACGCCTAAGACAGCACTAAGACTCGTGTCGCGCCTAAAAGGTTGGTCAGCCAATTACGCTATCACCGCCGGCCGTCTATTCAAGAAACATTCTTAGCATTCAAAAATCTTCGAGCAGGGAATCAAAACGGAACGGATTTCTTACCTCCTGACGTTCCTAGAACGATCGCATTGTACACCTCCGGATTCTGGACATACAAGGGACATCCGGGTTCTTCGAAGATGGAACGAACGAGATTCAATTTCTTTGAAGCTCCATCCGTTGCTCGACTCACCTCTCGACTGCGTTGACGACGACTCCTTCGAGATCCTTTCCGCCTATTGCAAAGCGATTCAAGCTTTCTAAAAAAAATTGTTGATTTTGGTTAACAATGGAGGATTTTTTCTCTCTCTCTCGCCCGGTTCACGAACCGGAAATGGGAAATGAAAGGGATGCCTCGGTTTTAAACCCGTCAAAACCTCGGGAACCGTAAATTTCAACATTGGTCCGTACGGACCTCTTTGTAGCCAAAGTTGGTCCGTACGGACCTCTTGCGGTGGCCAAATTACTTTCCCCGCCTCTTATAATCTTTGCCCCTGGCCGTCCTAAGGCCTTTTCCGGTAAATCCAAGTGCGTAATGGTCCCTAACCCTTCAATTCAATCCCCGCTAGGTCAACGTAAGACCGGTCCTCGCCCACTTCAACGGCAATTCAATCCCGGCCGTCGCGTAAGACCGGTCCTCGCCCACTCCAACGGCAATTCAACTCGCCGTCAACGTAAGACCTTGGTCGCCCACTTCAACGGCAATTCAACCACCGGCCGTAAGACCGGTCCTCGCCCACTCCAACGGCAATTCAACCCCCGGCCGTCAATGTAAGACCGGTCCTCGCCCACTCCAACGGCAATTCAACCACCGGCCGTCAATACAAGACCAGTCCTCGCCCACTCAACGGCAATTCAAGAAGGAGCCAACACCTCTCAGTAAGAATATCAAGGCACGAGATGCCTCCAAAACGCCTGACGGCAATTCCAGAAGGAGCCAACACCTCCCAGCACGAATATCAAGGCACAAGACGCCTCCAAACGCTCAACGACAACTCAACCAGTTTTTGGCCCTCAAAAGAGGTCCGAAGTCTTCTTCCCAAATGTAAAAGGGCCCCTACAAGGTCACGCATCCCCAAAGAATTCAAGCACCGCGCCGGTGTAAGCCCGAACCTAGCCCACTTCAGCGGCAACGCAAGCACCGGCCATCAAAGTAAGCCCGAGATTCTCCCCCAACAAGTCAAAGGGAAGTCATACAAGACTGCATATCCCCAGCACCGACCATCATCCTTGCCCACTCAACGGTAAAACAAGCACAAGAAGGAGCCAACACCTCCGAGTACAAGTCCCAAGGCACGAAGCGCCTCCAAAATGCCAAATGGTGAAGCAATCACCGGCCGTCATCCTCGCCCACTTCAACGGCAACGCAAGCACCGGCAGCCATCGTAAGTCCAACCTTCTACTCAACATGCAAAACACAAAGGCATCCCCGCTCTCCCGGCAATCAAAGCATAAGGCGCCTCCATGCGGCTCCCACAATGCCGCGGTTAGAAGACGATTCAAAGTCCTCCGCGTGGCATCAGCTGCGGCTAGAAGACGATTCAAAGTCCTCGCGCATAACATCAACCGCCTAGAAGACGATTCAAAGTCCTCGCGCGTGGCACCAACCGCTACAGAAGACGATTCAAAGTCCTCGCGTGGCATAACATCAACCGCGGCTAGAAGACGATTCAAAGTCCTCGCGCATAACATCAACCGCCGCCCGAAGACGATTCAAAGTCCTCCCGCGTGGCATCAACCGCCGCCGTAAGACGATTCAAAGTCCTCCGGCATGGCACCAACCGCCGCCGTAAGACGATTCAAAGTCCTCCCGCATGGCACCAACCGCCGCCGAAGACGATTCAAAGTCCTCCAACGTGGCACCAACCGCAATCGAAGACGATTCAAGTCCTCACAACTATCTTCCGGCCCTAAGGCCTTAAACCACCCGATTAGGAAAATCGTAAAATTTCCATCCCAGGACACCACCACGTCCTCACAATTGACCTCGGCGGTCACCACATTTTAAAGACACCACCACGCCCTACCACCGACCTCGGCGGTCACACAACACTTCGTGGCACCACCACGTCCGCACTCACGATTTCACGACCTCCGAACTACGACTGTGCTTGATTCCCGCCAGGATACGTAGGAATCCTATCACAGGTCCGGCCGATCGACCCATGCGGTCACCCAGACACCACCACGTCCTTACCACCGACCTCGGCGGTCACACGACACTTCAGTGGCACCACCACGCCCGCATTCACAAAACACTCACCCCACACCCGAACTACGACTGTGCTTGATTCCCGCCAGGGATACGTAGGAATCCTATCATGGTCTGCAAATTACCGACCTAAGCGGTCACACAATAGGACACCACCACGTCCTCACACCGACCTCCCGGCCACTTTATCTCCCAAAGACGCGATCCAGATTAGGACCCTTATCTTATCGGCGACCCCACTTCTTTCATAAGTGACGTCGAGGGGCTTCGTAAGTACCCCAACTGGATCACACCCTTTCAAACACACGGAAGCACCGCAACTCATCAACGCAGTCTCGACGACCCCTCTCACTCAAAACCCTCTCTAAACCCCCCACCAAACCAAGGGAGGAGCCTTTCTCGGGATAAAAAGGGACAAAAGGACCTTTCGGGAATTTTAAGGAAATTGAAAGCAATAATGGTCCGTACGGACCTCTTTGCTTTAATACCATTACCGAATCTTCTTAAAGTCCACAATATTCCCTCAAATCCGGGGAAAATGATTACCCTCATGCTTAGTTGGTCCGTACGACCTCGCATGCAAGATGGTCCGTACCTTATTGCTCAAGGAACACCATAATTACAATATTCACCATCATCACATATTCCCTCAAATCGAGGAAAACCAAAAACCTGGATTACTGTGGAGGTCCGTACTGACCTTCTTGCACCTAATCTCGGCACTATAAATAGAGGGCTCCCTCCTCATTTTCACACACCTCCCACTTCTCTCTTCCTCCCTAGGCCTTCGGCTTCCCCTCTAAGTCCTTCCGAGGCATTCCGGCCCCTTTCTGATCCTTCCGAGGCCTTCCGAGCCCTCGCGGTGCTCCGGCTTCCCCGAGCGCTCCCGCGACGCTCCCGCCGCCCGAGGCATTCTCGAGGTACTCCGAGGCCCCTCGTGGTACTCCCGAAGGCCTCAGGTTCGGGTCTTTTCCACGGTTGTCCCGCTCTTCCGAAGTCAAACCGGCGATCCCAAACCACGTAGAAATCCCCGCCCGAGTGACCTCTTGCCACCACAACGCACTTGCCGAACCTCTCGCCCTCGAGTGATCCCGAGGCGATCCCCACGCACGCCGAGACCTCTCGTCCCGAACGCAGACACGCAACCTCAACTCACGCCGAAACTACCTCGTCCGCGGACAACCGGCATCTCCAGAAGCAATCCCGATCACGCACCGGAATGCTACTCCGAATTCTCAAATACTTTTATTCCCAGGCGGGAAGACAGGACGCGAACCTTGACATTGGTAAGGCTTCCTTCCTACACTATTTCAATACATTTCCATACATAGCATACAATGTAGACATCCGATACAAAGATGCATTTTTAAAAGCACACACACACACACACAACATTTAAAGGATATTAGGGTATCCGAAAGACTCGTTTTACGAGGCGACTCGGGTGAGCTCTAATATTCTAATATTCTCTTCCTGAGGAGTCATCTGACCTCCGAACTCAAAATCTCATCACACAAAAACAGTTTAAAATTATCTTTAAACTGATGCCCTTTTTCAATATTTTGGGCTTAATAAAAACGGCGTGGCGACTCTACAAAATGCGAAAACAAAACGGCGAGACTACCGCCGCCAACGCGAAAGATTGCCAGATGCCGGGGCTGCGAAGCCTACTCGGATCCGGGTAATTTCACATCCGCGCGGACATGTTTGCATTTTTCAGAGGGCTATAAATTAAGCCCTCCAGTCTCAAAAAAAAAAAAAAAGAGAACACAATCCACAGTTGCACCTTGGCGAAAATACTTGAGAAAATAGTGAGAATTCCCTTGAATTGTCACTCTTTTCTCTTGATTATCTTCCCAAATCTCACTCACTCACTATCATATTCAAAGCCTCAAACACTCTTACAATCAAAGCCAAAGCTCCAAAACACAAAGAAGATAGGTATAACCTCCCTCTTCTTACTCTAAATCTCTCATCCATGCATGCATTTTCAAGCTACAAAATGTAGTTCATTCATCTTCTTGTCTTAGATCCAAGAAGATCACCATGGAAGTTCATCTCCATGGATGATCTTCTACAAGGATCAACATTATTTTCAAAGTGTTCTTACTTTTTTCCAAAGAAAACACATTTTCAAAACCCTAAAAAATCGATTTCATACATCAAATCTCATTTTCAAAGGATAAAATTCCCCTTCCCAAGCAAATGAAATGCTTAGTCCTAATGTACCCCAAGGATGGTTTGATATAGTTGATTCACCACTAAAATGTCAAGTGATCACTAATCAAAACCTAGGGAAATGGGGACAAGCATGGATGCCAAACCCCCTTTAAAACCACATTTTCCTTCTTGAGAAGTTGCTGTCCAGTAGCAATTTTCTAAGGCCCCAGTCCATGGTATAAATTTTTGGACACAGATAAACTTGGAATTTGGTGTTGACTACAAAACACTTTTTGTAGCCAACATCCATAGTTTTCCATACATATTTTTATTTTATTTTTTTCGTGAGTAAAAATCCCTTTTCCCAATTTTCTTTTGAAGGTCAGATCACCAGTCTCTGGGAGTCCAGATCTCATATATGAGATTTCCAGAAGGTTTTGAGTCCTCAAATCTTCTCCAAAATGAAAAATTCTTTCACAGAAATCTTATTTGAGGTGTTTGGAACAACTTTCATTCTCTGAGTTTTCTCATATTATGAAGTTTTGAGCCCTTAAATCCATTTCAAAATCAAGTGTCCACTGCCTTTTTCATTCTGGCAGAAGTGCTCTTCAACTTCCAAAAATCTTTTGAGCACCAAAACTCTACCCAAAAATCACACCAAAAATCATGGGATCTGACCAAAGTCTAATAAAGAATTCCCAATTTTTACTTTTCTGAGTTTCAACTTATTTTGGCCAAAACACACACACACACACACACACACACACACAAATGATTTTCAGCTTGGAAGACTCGTTTTACGAGGCATTCCGGGTGCACACTAACGTCCTTCCCAGCGTGTAACATGACCTCCGAACCCAAATCTCTAATCTCGGGCATTTTTCAAAGTTTTGGCCCTTAAAACAAAAATGGCGTGGTGACTCCGTTTTCCGGTTTTATTCGGTTTTCAAAGAAACGAAAAATCGAATTTTCCCGCGAATGGCACATCATCACAATGGTGTAGTCATGCAGTAGAGTTCGTGAGGAGGAATGTGATTGAGGTTGGAGAACCATTGACATTTGTCGTAGCTTCTGATGAACTGGATGCAGTCTGTTTCCATTGATACCCAATAGTAACCCATACAGAGGATGATCTTTATCAATGCTCTGGCATTCATGTGCGGACTGCAGATTCCGTCGTGAACTTCGTTCATCAGCTCGTTGGCTTTTTCTTATTTACACACTAGAGGAATGGTCCTTGGTGGCGCTTCTTGTATAACATACCCCCAGAATGACGAAATGGGATGCCAGGCATTTTAGGGCCATCATGTTTTTGGCTTTGATCCCTTCTTTGTATTTTCCATATTCATTTGTGAAGGAAAATTCTCCATTTTGGAGGTACTGGTAGATTTGATTGTACCAGGGTTCATCGATCGGTTCATGTTCAACTTTGATCTCACAGCAATAGGAGGGTGTTTGCCGTCTGCCTATTCTGAGGGGTTTTATTGATTTCCCTTCGGGAATTTCGATAAGAGATGCTAGGGTGGCCAGGGCATCTGCGAAGCGGTTCCTGTCTCTTGGCAAGTAGTGGAAAGAGATGTCCTTGAACTGAGCAATGAGCTCCTCCATGTACATGTGGTACTTCTGGAGGCCAGAATCTATTGTCTTCCATTTGTTGGATATTTGATTGATGATCACGTCGAGTCTCCGTATACTTCCAGCCTTTGTGACGTTGCGTTCAAGAGCGGCTTCTAGGTTGGCTGCGCGAGCCTTCATATTCTCACTTTGCATTGTTGGTTGCTTCAAAATTCCAGCTTTGATGGCTATGGGAGTGTGCTCGCCTTTAGGATCGACTCAGGAGCATTCCAATACCATTTCCCTTCTTGTTGGCTGCCCCATCGAAGAAGAGTTGCCGTTAGCCATGGCGCTGAGTGAGAAAATCCCGTCGTCTGGAAATTGCGGATCAGGACCTTTGAGTTCACTGCTTGGGAAGTCTGCCAGTTGATCTGACATTACTCGACCCTTTGTTGATTTTCTGATCATGTACTTGATGTCGAATTCAGCCATGAAGAATGACCACTTGGCAAATCTCATTGATAGAGATGGCTTGTCGAAGAGATATCTGACGGGGTCCATCTTGGAGACCAGGAGCACTGAATGTGACTGCATGTAGTGTTTCAGTTTCCCGACTACCCATACTAAGGCGGTACAAGTTTTCTCTAATACTGAGTAGCTGAGTTAACTTCCCTGAAGCTTTCGGCTCACGAAGTAGATTGCATGCTCAACTCTGGAATCTTTCTGTTCTTGCACCAGCATAGCCCCAATTGGGGTCTCTGTCACTGTCAGGTACAAGAGGAGTGGCTTATCTTCATGTGGCAGGCACAGGATTGGGGGATTCACCAAGTATTTCTTGATTTTCTCGAATGTTGTCTAGCATTTGGAGTCCCATTTGATGTCATCATTTTTCTTCATTAGTTTGAACATTGGCTCACAGAGAGATGTCAACTGGTTGATGAAGCGGATGATGTATTGAAGTCTTCCCATGAAACTTTTCACTTATGTCAGTGTCTGCGATGGCTTCATGTCGATGATGGCCTTGATTTTCTTGGGATCTGTTTCGATGCCTCTTTCTGTAACCATGTACCCCAGTACTTTGCCTCGCTTGACGCCGAAGGTGCACTTTGTAGGGTTCAATCTCATGTAGTGCTTTCTGAGTCTGTTGAAGAAATTTCTCAAATATGTCATGTGCTGCATGTCTGATCCTTTGGAGTGAATGATCATGTCGTCGACGTACACTTCAATTTCTTTGTGAATCATGTCATGGAAGAGAGCTGTTGCAGCCCGTTGATAAGTAGCCCCAGCATTTTTTAACCCAAACGGCATGACTGTGTAACAGTATGTCCCCCACGGAGTGGTGAAAGCAGTCTTGGCCTGATCTTCCTCGGACATCTTGATCTGATTGTATCCAGCGAAGCCATCCACGAAGGACTTTACTTCGAAATTTACCGTGGTGTCGACTAGCATGTCAATGTTGGGCACGGGGAAATCGTCTTTAGGGCTCGCCTTGTTGAGATCTCGGAAATCCACACAGCATCTGACCTTTCTATTAGCCTTGGTGACCGTCACAATGTTGGAGAGTCAGGTCGGGTACTCAATTACTCTGATGAAGCCGACGCGGAGCATCTTCTGAATTTCTTCTTTTTCTTGCAGGGACCATTCTGGCTTGATCTTGTGCAGTTTCTGTTTGACAGGCTTGGATTCTGGATCCAGAGGGATTCTGTGCGCCACGATTGAGGGATCGAGTCCTGGCATGTCTTGGTATGACCAGACGAACACGTCAACATATTCTTTGAGGAGATCTCGTCGTGGCTTCTTTTCCCGCACCGGCGAAACCGCCGCTACTCAGGTCTCTTTAGTCTCTTGCACTGACCCCAGGTTCACTTTAGTCATAACCTCTTCGACAGCTTGCGCCCGATTGTCCTCTTGGTCTACTACACGCTTGAGAACTTCTTTAATGTATTGTTCGTTTAGTGTGTCTGCTTCTTTATCAAGTGATTCATTATTAACATCTTTTAAGTTGTTCGTTAACTTATCAGTTGTTAAAGTGGCAATGAGGGGATAATTCGAAAGGTTAAACTTTTTATTTAATACGAACGGGAATACATTGTTGGCTACATTATCGTAGTCTTTCGGCGTGAGGCCGTCAGACGACTCAGAGGACTGGACTTTGACAATGACTGACTAGGAGGGTTTAAGACTAGGTTTAGGGAGATATGGGTGCAGGCCCAGTCTGTCTTCCATTTCTGTCTGGCTTGCCCTTGGTCCGATAAAAGTCACCCAGTTTTTCAGTGGCATTGTTGGATGCTTGGTGAGGGTTCGGGGGTCGAGAGGCTTAGCTTCTGCTGTCCCGATCATGGCGATCATGCTGTTCTCGAAGCCCAGGTCAATCAGGTTTGGCACCTCCATGACTTCTTCGAAATGATTCTGTAGAGCGGGTCCACTGAGATAATCTTCCACGAATACTGGTTCCTTCTGCTTTGGAGTTATTGTTTCGAATGTCGCCTTGGCGGCTGACCCGAACAGTCTGTTTCCCATGAAGAGTGTCTCTAGCTTCTCTTCTATGTCTGGGATCCCTTTGATTGATTACTCATGCTGAACCATGGTGGCAATTGGTCCTGGTAGAGCAGTGTGGACTGAAGGCTTCAAGTCTGTGGGCTTGATGTCGAGCAGGTCCATCATCTTGGCGGGCAAGACATTCATTCCAGAACCTCCGTCTACCAGTACACGTGTGAAGATGTGGTCCCTGCTCACATCTTCATACCCTCACAAGCTCAAGCTAGAGGAAAGTTTGGCAGGGAGCACAGAGAAATGTTCGCCTGGGTCTGCTTGAGCTGAGTGAGGATCGGGTCCTCCTTTCCGGAACTTGTTTCTTCAGGCAGACCGGGTTGCGGTTCTGGCTCTGTCGGCTTTTTGGTGGCCTTGGGCGGTAGCACATGGATTTGACCGGATCGGGTCAGAATGTTGACATCAGGCTTGGTCCCTTTTGAATAGGTTGCTTTGAGCTGAGCCATAGTTAGAGGAGGATTTTTTGAAGCACAGGGCCATATGTCCTCCCTCAATTCGTTGACTGTTGATGTCTTCCCGAGGGCTTCGACAGCTTTCCGGATTCTGTCCCAAGATACCGGTTTAGGTGTCTCTACAGGGAGGGAGCCTATGATTCGCCGCAGTTGTTCGAACGTCAGTGCGTAGCAGCGGTTGCCAGGATTGAACTGTGTATTGCTGACCCTCCGGGGGAGGCTAGAGAGTTCTTGGTTCAAGTGAACGGTCTCCTTGATCTCTTCATGGTATACTGCGTTTCTCTCCTTCTTGTTGAGCAGGCTCATGGCATTCTGGAGTTGGGACAGTTAGTAGTCATGGTTTGCTAATTTTCCTCCACTTTAAGCCCAAATCAGCTCTCTTGCAGTAGAGCCTTCTTCGAGAGCTAGCGCTTGCGTTTCTTCCCATGTGAGAATGGCCAGTGCTTTTTTGAACCATATATGGCAGTCTATATAAACTTCCATCGGGGAGAGCTTCCTCTGCTGCTTTAACTGATTGGCGGGTATGTCGGGAGGCGAGTATACGGGCTTCCTGACGCCTCGCCCATGTGGACCGGTTTTTGCCCTGGGCTGGTCGTTTTTGTAAACGAATGCTGTTGTCTGTGGAATCTCCCTGAGCAGTTGTTGGAGATGTACTTCCATCTTTCTCTTCTTTTTGAATAGACCTTCCTCTTTTAGCTGGCCTTTTAACTTGAGAACGGAAATGATCCACTCCCATCCTCCCAGGACTCTTGGGGTTCCGGTTTTGTTGACTTCATGATTGGCTTGGAAGAGAATGGCTTCATTATTTTCGTCATCGCTTTCACAAAGGGCTTGCTTCTCTCGGGGAGATAAGCGCTTGTATTCCTCTTGCTGCTGGGCTAGGTATTTCTTGTGCTGGGCCATTCCATCTCCTAGGTCGTTAGGACCATTGACCGCCCTCCCTTGCCATAGGGGGTTTGTTGAGAAGCGATGGTAATCCAGGAAGTTGCCGTGGGGGAAACCTTTGAGGTCGAATTGGTCTAGAGTGGCCTCTAGAACTGTCATCACATCCAAATCTCCGAATGGCAGAAACACTTGGATTATATTGACGAAGGAAGTCGTGCTGGGCCATTCCATGCGGCCTTCTTTGATCTCGGCCACCAAGAAGTTTGCCCATATCTGCTTGATCAAACCAATGGGGGTGTTGAACTCTGCGATGTTGATGGTCTCGTGATCTCGTTCGAGAGCCAAGTCTATCAGAGCTAGCAGCTTGCTGACGGGATGCCTGAATCCGTGGTCGTGATGGCTGGGAACAGGGTCAAACTTGAGCATGTGATGCTGAGGTGATCATTCCTTTCTTCGGAAGCTTGATCTATCTCGCTGGGAGGACTTTTGCAGATGTTCTCAGGGTGGCTGCTGGAGGCGTTCCCGAGGCTGATCTGATTTATAGCAAGGTGAGGAGCTCTGTCTCCTTTGTCGATGCCTTCGGCCTTGGCGGCGCTCTTGGCTGTGAGTTTGACTGACGGCACGGGCCGATTGCCACTGGGGTTGATAACTGGAACTGATGATGAGCCTTGAGCTCTCTTGGCCAGGGCCTCGTTTACCATGATTAGGCAATCTTCGAGGGTAACTTTGGCATTACAGAATTTGACAATAAGGACTGGATCCTTGGCATCATCGAGATATCTGGAGAAGATGATGTTGACGAAGTCGTCGTCGGTTACATGATCAGAAGGGTTCTTTGTCGTGTCAATCAGTTGTTTCCACTTGCCGGATAACTGTCTGTACTGGACATTAAGTTTGACGATTTCCATAGTATTGGAGCCCCGTCGTAGGTGACCTCGTCGGAACTGGTGTCATCCCCGAAACTGAGCATGTGTATGTAAGGGTCTTCTTGCGGATCTGCCGCGTCTTCTACTCCGGAGAGTCCTGATTCGTCGCTGTCTGACGGTTCAACCTAGACCAAAGGACGTCTCGTGCCCTGCTGCGAAGCTGGTGCTGCTAGAAAGACCTCATACCCTTCGTTTGAGAAAAGGGGTTCGGTGGGCAATTCTGCGTGTAGAACATCCCAGACGACTGCCATACATTCATCACGAGTGTGCCGGTGCCTGTTGACCTTTATCTTGAAGATTTCTTCGTCTGGCGTGGCCAGAGAGTTTGCTCGAAGGATACTGACAAATCTCCGACCGGAGATAGGGGGTTTGTGTTCCCGTATCATTGCGATGCTCAAGGTTTCTTTCTAGTCTGAATCCAAGTTTCGGAAATGGCAGTTGAACTTGATAAATCTGACTGCTTCAGGATCTTCCTGCTCGAGGACGTTGACATAGTTAGCACCTTCGGACTCTGAGGGATTCTGATGAGATTTTCCCCGGTTGTCCTTTGGTCGGTTTGCGGGAGGTAGCCCCGGTGCCTGGCTGCGGGCATGCTTAATTGGAATTTCGGCTTCGTTCCCTATAAGGAAACTGTCTCCTCTGATGACCTCGAGATCTCCTTGTCGGTTTATGAACTTAACACACCGATGGACAGTGGAGGCTATGGCCTTCATGTGATGTAGCCATGGGCGTCCCAGTAGAGCTGTAAACTCGAACGCAATGTCCATCACGTGGAACTTTACTGGCACCATTTGGGTTTTGAACCAGAGTCACCGTTCCCAGGATGGGACGAGACGTGCTGTCGTAGGCTTTGATAGTTCGGGCAGATGGGATCATATAGCCTTCATCGATGCGCAAGGCTCGCATCATGCTGAGGGGAAGGACGTTGACTGGTGATTCATTGTCTACCAATACTCCAGGGAGGGAGATAGTGTTGAGCCAAACAGTGATATGCAGAGCTTCGTTGTGTCCCGAGGCCCCTTTCGGTAGGTCTTCGTCACAGAAGGTGAGCATGCTGCCATACAGTCTGGAATCGTAGATCTGATCTCTTTCCGGAGAGGGAGAATCATCGAGCCATCTATTTCCTCTCTTCCTCTTGAGAGGCAAAGCTTTTGGTGGTGCCTCGAGATTGTGTCGAGGTTGCTTGTGGTGGTGGCCGCCCTTGGTCAGCACGTTGATTGAGTGTGAGTGCCAAGTTGATTTTGACTTTCCTTTGTCGGCCCGTGCTCGAAGTTGGGGCAAGTGCTGGAACCTTGGGCCGATCCCGCGGGGATTAGGCTTCTGGCCGGGCAAAGGTTGCCAAGATTTGAGATATTCCGGTGTCCCGAGGCCCGAGCTTTGATGTCGCAGGGATATTTCGGCTTTTCCCACCCCCTTCGCTCCGGGGCCGCTGTCTTCTTGAAGGAAGAGAGGAATTGTCAAGTGTAGTACATAGTAATTGAACTTCCCGATGGATCTCCGAGTGTACTCCACGCCGGGTGTCTCCGGCTTCATATCTTTCTTTCAATTTCGCCGAGAAGCCGGTTTCTTAAGCTTCGGGGAATCGCCCCCGATCATGTCTGGAACTTCATACTCAAGGCATTCGGAGCAAGCCACATAAATCGTAATGTATGTGGACATCCGATGAGGCTCTGGGCCGGGAAGAGGCGGAGGAACTGGCTCTGCCGTAATCTTCTTTGGCACCCACTCGATGGAGTTTACACTGCTGTTGCTCGGAAAAGGGTTTCCGACTGTATTAGGTCCACGGGGACGCTCCAACTTTCCTTCTTCTATCAGATTCTGGATCTCATACCGTAACCTCAAGCAGTTGTCAGTTGTGTGCCCGTGGTATTGGTGGAAGGCGCAGTATTTGCTTTTGTCGGCATTGACTACATGATTCTTTGGTTTGTAGTTTTCAACGGGCTTGAGGAGGCCTTCTTTGATTAGTCCTTCCAGCATTTTACTCAGAGGCATATCCAGCTTGTCGAAGCGTACGGAAGGCTGCTTCTTGGGGGAGTCATTGCTTTGCAGGGCCGGGTTTCTGTTGCTCGACTGTTGTCCCTGATGGATGTAGTTGACAGAAGTATCTCTCCCTTTGTAGGGGGCCGGTGCAGGATTGAATGTTGCAGCTGACCTGTATCTGTAAGGCGGAGCCGTGGCCAGTTTTTCTTTGAGATCCTTTTCGAACTGTGAGCCGGTATTGACCATGGCTCGGAGATCTGGGAAGAAGTGATGGCTGATGAGCGTTCTGATGGACGGCCTCAAGCAGGACTTGAAGATTCGCATCTGTTCGTCTTTGGAGAGTGGCTCCATGATTTCAGAGAGTTTCCAGCTCCACCTTTTGTAGAATTCTCCAACGCTTTCATCTGTTTTCTGCTCGGTGGTGATTAAGTCCTCACGACTCGTCTCCCATTCCAGGTTGGATCGGTATCGCTCCAGAAAGATGTTACTAATCTGATCCCAGGTATGGCGATCTGCAGGCTTGACCCTTAGGAACCACCGTAATGCTGAACTCTTGAGAGTATGCTGGGGCCATTTGCTGGAGGGTTGCTCCCTTTGCTCTCATGCCGAGAACATAGGTGTCAACTTGCGTCTGTGGGCATTCGGTCCCGTCGAATCTGTCCATTTTCGGCATTACGAACTTGGCGTGTGTGAGAGGTGTGACCATTCCCGAATCCCGGTGGACCTCGAGTGTTTCTTACTAATGCCGCCTATACCGCTTTCTGTGTCTTTCATTTGTTCGACCATCTGTGCTGTGGCCGGGTCCAGTGGTGGACTTTGAGGCTCGGTGTCGGGTGCTGCCATGTGAGAGGCAGTAATTGGAGGTGGGAGGCTTGATATATGTGGATATATGGGTCGTCGTCCTCGATTAGAACGAAAGTACCGTCTGGTTGGGGGATAGCTGATATACCCCGTTCATTCGTAAAGCCCGTACCACGAAATTACGGTGATCTTCTGCTACGCCTCTTGTGAACCTCACAGGCCTAGATGGCTTCTTCCAGTGTCATATATGTTATCGGTGGCGGGGTTCCGTTCTCGTCACTATTTCTCGGTGAGTCTGACATGTCAGAGAGTCTAGCTGTAGGAACTGAGGGAACCGAAAAACTGTCTGATGCGGCCGTAATCGTACGGCGCGGCGACCCGGATTCAATCACTTTACGCTCATTGCAGGGAACGAAAGGCAGGGTTTAGGTTTCGGAAGGGTATTTGGCTCAGGGTTTCAAAAAATTCACTACTAACTAACATCTCAAATAGTTTTATTTATCAAATTTTTTTTTAACTAAAATTGTAATTTAACCACCGACGAAATAATTTCGTCACTGAGGTAATTTTATTTAATTAAAATTGTAATTTCACCGGCGAAAATTTTCGCCACTGTGTTATTTTGATTTAATTAAAATTTTAAATCCTCCGACGGAATAATTCCGCCGCTGAGGTAATTTTATTTAATTAAATTTTAATTTCACCGGCGAAATTTTCCGCCACTGTGTTATTCTGATTTATTTAAAATTCTAAATAATCACTGACAGAATAATTCTGCCGCTGATAATTTTCTACCGTCGGATTATTCCACTGGTACAGTTTGAAGACCAGTCAACATACATCAGTGACAGTATTGGAACGAATATTCGCCGTATATTCATTTTTAGTGGCGGAATCTACCGACGGACTTAATTTCCGTCGGTGTAAAATGTACCAAATTTTTTCCGCCGCTATAGCTTCCATTTCGCCGCTATATAGCGACAATAACATTCCGCCACTGATAATTCCGTCGCTAAAGACCCAATTTCTAGTAGTGACATTCGTCGTCATTCCGTTTGCACAGTTACGGAGGCGAAATATTGTCTTAATGAGATTTGCCTCGGCATACCTCGCTTTCTGCTCCTTCATCTAAAATTTTGTTTTGAAGATAACTAAGACAAATAAAATATAAACAACAATCTTAAGACAATATCAGGTATTTGTTTTATTTATATCTTCTCTACTTCATCTCCTTTCTTATTTGATTTTCTGTTTTCATGATAGAAAATGGATAATGGAAATGAATCCAATAGCAGTGAGACAATTACAACTACTCCAAATGCAATAGCGAGCACTTCAAGTGCTAATCAGCTTTTGATGCCACCGGCCTCGCAGTACGAGAAACCGAAAAAAAATCAATGGGACTGATTTCAAGCGTTGGCAACAGAAAATGTTGTTCTATCTCAAAACGCTTGGATTAGTGAAGTTCTTGCGTGAAGAATGTCCTGAGTAGAAGGTGTTGTAGACAAGGCAGCACAATTGGCTATTGATGCATGGAAACATGCTGACTATCTGTGTCGGAACTATATATTGAATGGACTAGACAACACATTGTATAATGTGTACTACTCCATTCAAATTGCAAAGGGACTTTGGGAATCTCTCGATAATAAATATAAAACCGAAGATGCTGGAACAAATAAATTCTTTGTTGTAAAATTTTTGGATTTAAAAATGATTGATTCTAAAAATGTAATGAATCAGGTTGAAGAGATGCAAGTTCTGTTGCATAACATTGAAGTTGAAGGCATGCAATTGAGCGAGTCTTTCCAAATTGCATGTACGATCGAGAAGTTGCCTCCTTCATGGAGAGATTTCAAAAACTATCTCAAGCATAAACACAAGGAGATGTCAATGGAAGACTTTCTTGTTCGCTTTCGTATTGAAGAGGACAATCGTGGTGCAGAAAAGAGAGCCACTACACAGAACGTGGAAGCAAAGGCTAACATGGTGGAAGACTCCAGACCTAAGAACAATAAAAGAAAGCATGAAGACTCTTCTAAGAAGAAGAAGACAAGTAATGACAGCAACAAACGCTTCAAGTTCAAAGGGGACTGCTACAATTGTGGGAAAAGCGGTCACCGGGCAAAGGATTGCCGAAGCACGAAGAAGAAGCCTCCCCAAGCAAACATGAAAGAAGTAGATACTCTCTCTGTGGGTGTTTCTGAAGTAATTCTGTCCACTATTGTATGTGAAGCCAACTTGTTTTCAAACGTCAAGGATTGGTGGGTGGACACAAGAGCCACTCGTCACATATGTGACGACAAAAGCTTGTTTGCAGAATACAAGAAGATGGAACGTGAATATTTTCTCTATATGGGAAATTCCGCAACCTCTAAGATTGAAGGCATTGGGAAGGTGATCTTGAAGTTCACATCGGGAAAGGAGCTTACTCTCAATGATGTGATGCATGTACCCGACATAAGAAAAAATTTAATTTTTGGTTCAATTCTTAGTAAGAAAGGTTTTAAAATTGTATTTGAATCTGATAAGTTTGTACTTACTAAAGGGGGAATGTATGTTGGGAAAGGATACTTGCTAGATGGCATGTTTAAGGCAAACGTTGTTGTAGTGGACAAGAAGTCCACCTATTTGTACCCACAAGCTATTAATAAAATTGACAATTCTATTTACTTGTGCGAGTCTTCTAATTTATGGCATAGTCGTTTAGGACATGTGAATCGTGCTTCTTTAAGAAAGCTTGTAGGTTTAGAACTTATTCCAAAACTTGATTCAATGAAAGATCACAAATGCGAAATTTGTGTTGAAGCAAAGTTTGCAAAAAACCTTTTAAATCAACTGAAAGAACTAGCCAACTATTGGGTTTAATTCATAGCGATTTATGTGACTTAAAGTTTGTCCCAACTCGAGGCGGTAAGAAATACTTTATTACTTTCGTTGACGATCGAAGTAGATATTGTTACGTCTATTTGTTAAGTAGTAAAAATGAAGCAATGGATGCTTTCATCACTTACAAAAATGAAGTTGAAAATCAACTTGAAAAGTCAATTAAAGTATTAAGGTCCGATAGGGGTGGTGAATATGAATCGACAGAATCTAGTGACCTATGTTCCAAATTTGGAATCATTCATCAAACAACGACACCCTATACTCCGCAGCAAATGGTATTGGTGAGAGGAAAAATAGAACTTTAAAAGACATAGTTAATTGCATGCTTGTAAGTTCAGGTTTACCACAAAACTTGTGGGGGGGAAGCAATGTTATCTGCTAACTTTGTGTTGAATAGGATTCCACACAAGAAAACTGGTTTCATACCATATGAATTGTGGAAAGGAAGAAAGTCTTCCTATAAATTCCTCAAAGTGTGGGGGAGCCTCGCAAAGGTTGTCATTCCACCTCCTAAACGGTCAAAGTTAGGACCTAAGACCGTTGACTGTATATTTATTGGGTATGCAATGAATAGCAGTGCGTACAGATTCTTAGTACATAAATCTGAAATAAATGACATTCATGTCAATACAATAATTGAATTTTGTGACGCTGAATTTTTCGAGGATGTGTTCCCTATAAAAAAGGATATTTGTGAAAATACTCCTAAGAGACCACGTGAAAGCACTCCTGAAAATAATGAGGATGATGAACCAAGAAGAAGCAAAAGATCTAAAACTGCTAAAACTTTGAGTGCGTCTGCTGAGAAACGCGTTTCTCCATAACTATGGAGAAACGTGTTTTTCATAGCCAGAAGCTTTACATTTGATAACCAGAAAAAAAAAACCCAAGGCCAAGACCAAAAGCTTCTGGATATCCAGAAGCTTTGCATTTGATAGCCAGAAGCTTTGCAGTTGATATCCGTAAGCTTTGTATTTGATAGCCGAAGGATGTGAAATGTATATCCGTAAACTGTTAGGTGCATATCCAGAAAACTCTTAGGTGCATATCCGTAAATGTGTTAGGGCATATCCGAAATTGCTATTGAAGGTTTTACGGATATCCGAACCTTCAAATGTATATCCAGAAACATTTTGAAGGTTTCTGGATATTCATTTGAAGGTTTCTGGATATCACTTTCATAGGTTTCTGGCTATCTAGCTCATTGTCGCGCGACATGTCGGGACCCGTTTCTCCATAACTTATGGAGAAACGCGTTTCTCCCTAGATTTTGTGTAAAACTTTTGGTTTAGATTTTATCTCTAATTTTATAATTAAAGATGAGCCTCAATCATTTAAGGAAGCCATGAACAGCTCAGAATCCACATTCTGGAAAGAAGCTGTAAATAGTTAGATTGAATTCATTTTAAGTAACAATACTTAGCAAGTGGTTGATCTTCCAAAAGGTTCTAAACCAATAGGATGCAAATGGATTTTAAAAAAGAAATTAAGACCGGATGGAATCTAAGTTTATTGCTTTAGATAAAGCTGGTGAAGAAGCTGAATGGCTTAGACACTTTTTAGAAGATATTCCTCTATGTCCAAAACCCGTGTCTGCTATATATATACATTGTGACCCGTGTCTGCTATATGTATACATTGTGATAATCAAGCACCTATAGCAAGGGCGAAGAATTTTATATATAACAACAAATCTCGACACATACGTCGTAGACATAACATCGTTAGACAGTTACTCTCAAACAGAACAATTTATATTGATTTCGTGCGATCAAAGGATAACCTTGCGGATTCATTTACTAAAGGTTTATCTAAGGAGAGAATAAACTGTGCATCGAAAGAAATGGGGCTAAAGCCTAAACAAATCTAAATCAACTTGATGGAAACCTAACCCCGCGACTGGAAATCCCACGGACTAGGTTCAATAGGAAAAACTAGTCATGATTGATTAGAGAGAAGCACTTGGAAGATTATCTTCATCCCATTTCTATAATGCAAAAGTGATGCCTACAAATTGGTAGAGGTTAAACTATTGCTTTTAATGATGACTATATCTTGTAAATTAGTACAAGTAGGGTAATGTAGAATACTCTTCATAGCATATCACCTATGTAAGTGTGAACATGGCCGGTTCATTGAGAATTTTCTTAGGCAAATTCTCTAAAGCACTCGCAAAACCAAGAAAGTTCAGGGCCGAAATAATGAACACAATAGAGAACCAAAATATGATATGAGAATTAAATGTGTTTGGTTTATTGTTTAAGCTTAAAATAACGTCTGACAGTTCAATACGTTACGTACACTGATTAGCCAAGTAAGTTCGATATATTCTTACTAAAGAAGGTTCAAAGTGAAAGCCACCTATCTTGATTTCTCAGCTATGCTCTTCTTCTTCTTTCTTTTCCATGTCGACTTCTTCCATTCATGTGGGGGATTGTTGGAATATTGGGTCAATATAAGGGTGAATGGTAAAGTCACCATTTGCTCGGTCGAGCAAGGCATAAGCCTCGGCCGAGCATTCCTGTCCAGAACCTAGCCAATCTGCCCAGCCATTGCTCGGACGAGTCACCAGCAGTGCTCGGCCGAGCGCCATCAGTTTTTACTCGACAGATTGCTGGCTTGGTGGGTTTCGTGACTCGTCTGAATAGTCACAAGAGTACACTCATTCCATGCTATATAAAAACCTCTTATTCCACTCATTCATCATCACAATTTACAATCGAATTTACAAACAAAATTCTCTCTCAGTCTAAGACATCCGAAATCTTTGTTTTGTTTCAAAAGATTTCAAGTATCATTCGTCCTCCAGTGTCAGAAGATCAAAGAGCTAGTCAGTTTATTTGGTTCGCCCGTCAAGGTTAGTTAAGTGCAATCTAACTCTTGGAAAAAGCGTTGTATCTTAGGATACATTCGTCGTCATTCCGTTCGCACAGTTACGGAGGCAAAATATTGTCTTAAGGAGATTTGCTTCGGCATACCTCGCTTTCTGCTCCTTCATCTAAAATTCTGTTTTGAAGATAACTGAGACAAATAAAATATAAACAACAAATATGAAGGGAGGAGAGGAGAGGAGAAACGATGTCACCGGAGATCGTCGTCGCCGACCGGAGATGGTTGGGAGAGAGACGAAGGGAAGAGAGAAAATTTTGAGTGTGTGTGTATGTGATTTTTAGAGAGAGATAGGTGATAAATGAAGTTGAGGGAAGGGAGAAGATGGGGAGTGTAGGGGTGTTCGGAAAATTTGAATATGGAGATAACTATTTATTTGAGATTTACAAATAAAATTTCTTTAAACAGAAAAATATCTGGGTAGAGAGACCCATTGGGAATTTTTCATTTTAAAAATTCATGCTTTTGACTATGCTTTACATGACAAACGAAGTTATTCACTCTCCCTATAGAAAGTCCTGGAACGTTTAAGTATCAACGGCAGGACACTTATCTACAGGGGCGGATGTACAGTGGTGCCTGGTGTTGCCCAAGCAACCAAAAAAAAATTTTGCAAAACGACGTCGTTTTGACCTGTTTAAACAAACAAAAAAAAAAACTAAAACAATAACCAGTTGACCTAGGTTAATAAAAAATAGAAGAAGTGAACACAATTAAAAAAAAAAAGAAAAGAACAGAACAGAGCAAAAAGAAAAGAAAGAAAAGAAAAGACGCAGTCACAACTTCTCTCGGCGACTCGGCCAGTCGGCCTCTCCTTCCCGGTCCACCACCGAGCGCCCAACCACCATTACCTCACAGCCCTACCGCCTACTGACTATTATGGACGAGGAGACGCCTCATCCGCAACCACCTCAACAAACCAAGAAGATTCTCTCAAACCAAAGATAAACCCTAAAAATCTAAAATTGCTTGAAATATAAATTTGCACATTATTGATTCATTGATTGGTTTGTGATTGAAATATTTTGGGTTATTTGATTCATTATTATTTATTTTTTATTCGAATTTTGAAATATATTTGAATAATTGATATATGTGTTAGATGTTGATGTGTTCTAATTTGTACAAACTTAGCTTAATTGCTTTTTTGATAACATTGGTATTTGGTTATTGGTTGGATCGGTTCTTCCCGATAACTCCGAGAAATAAAGCAAGCACTAGTGTTCCAATTGCTCAAGAAGAGATACTTGTTGAAGAAACACAAGAACCACAACCTACTTAGTGCTTCAATTAAATTTCAACCTACAATATGATTAAGAGACGGAGATGTGACACTACAAAGTGATCCCGGGAAAAGGGAGTCAATCACGGATTTTCATCCGGATGATGTTGAAAGAATTAGAAGAACGTACCTTGTCAAAGGACCAGAACAACCAATTCTTTCGAAATATCCGACCAATCTCATCTCAGGTAAAAAGCGTAAATTTCATAATGAATGGTTTAATGAATATAAAGATCGGTTGGAATATAGTGAATCGAAAGATGCCTTATTTTGTTTGTCATGCTATTTGTTTAAAGATGTGACTAAGTATGGTGGTGAAGCTTTTGTTGGTAAAGAGGATGGTTTTAGGAGTTGGTCTAAAATCAGAAACGGACTTGAAAAACATGCTAAGAGTGAATTTCATCAAGCTAGTAAAGCAAAATGTACAATTCTCATGAACTCTAAACAAAGCATCTTCAAAACATGTATGAATTTTAGTTTCGCGCCAATTTTTTTTTTTTAAATAAAGAACATGCAACACCAAATATTTTGGTGTAGATTCGCCACTGCTTATCTATCTGGTCAATGTTAAAGGCAGAAAAAAGTTTATAAAAAAATGGATAAAATACGAGTTGACGATATTTTATTATTTACATCGATTGTGGACTCGTCACACTATAATTAAAAGCACTAACAAAATCTTGAGACATCATTTTATAAACCAAATTTTGTAACACTTTTTTGTAACTTTATTATTTCCCTATCTTTATATTTGAAGTAATATAGATCGATGATGTGATTATTTGAAATATTGATATAGATAATCATTTAATATAGAGTATGATAAAAAGCAATAACATGAACTCATTAGCGAAAATATAGGCGAATTATTAATTGTAATTTTATACTGAACTATTTTATTAGATTTTGATTAAATTCATATTTGCTACTACCTCGTTTCACTCGAAAAGATACAAAATTTCATTTTGGGTGTTTCATTTAAAAGGGGACACTTCTAAAATGGAAAGTTTCTAATACTTACTCCCTCCGTCCCACTTCAATTGGTCCCTTGGTTTATTTCACGGTTTTTAAGAAAAATGAATAAAGTGGGTAGAAATTAGATGAGAGAGAATGTAAAAGTTAAATGTGTGATAGGGAATAGAAGAGAGAATGTAAAAATTAAAAATATTTAATAGAAGAGAGAATGAGTGGGAGAAATAGTAAGTTAATGATTAGTTTTTTTGTAAATATGTGGAGATGATAAGGATATAAATATATGTAAAACTTTCCATTTATGGAATGGATCAATTGAAGTGGGACGTCCCAAAAAGAAAAGTGGACCAATTGAAGTGGGACGGAGGGAGTATTTATTTATGAGACTCACTTGTCATACTAACAATAACTATCCACTTAATATTCTATACCACACATTTTCTCTCCTACCTCTATTTTTATATTTACAACACTTACTACATCATACACTCTCCTTAATTTTCGTGTACAAGACTCATTTTATACATTTTCGAATAGAACGGAAAGAGTATTTGCTAAAAAAAACAAGAACAAGAGAAGAATTACAAAATAAATAAAAATAATGAAAATAAGGTACTCCCTCCGTCCCAGATCAAGAGTCATACTTTCCCTTTTGATCCGTCTCAGACCAAGAGTCTCATTCCATAAATGTCAAGTTTTTGAATATATTTATACTCTTATAATTTAATATATTTACAAAAAAACCATCATTATACTCTTATAAAGTTAACATATTTACAAAAAAATCAATTATTAACCATTATTTTCTATCACACATTTAACTTTTACATTCTCTCTCTTCTAATCTTCTACTCACTTTCAAAAAAATCAATTATTAACTACTATTTCCTACCCCATATTTACAAAAAAAAAAATCATTCATTATACCCTTATAAAGTTAACATATTTACAAAAAAATCAATCATTAACTACTATTATTTATTTCACATTTAACTTTTATTCATTTTTTAAAATTTTTTTTAAGAAGCATGAAATCTCCCCCCACCCCCGATAACCCTTGGTCTGAAACGGAAGGAGTATTATTTACTACTTCCGGTTTCGACAAGGGCTTAGGGGTGACCAAGGAGCCTGATGGTATGGACGAAAAAAACAGTCCCATTGCCCCTACTTTTATTTTCTATGACCCCATCCATCACACCATGAATAGGTTTTTTACTCTCTTACTCCACTAGTGGAAGTTTCTTTGAAGCTTCCTTTTTGCCGTGTTATTCAAGTCATGTAAACTTTCCGTCTCTTCTCCACTCACACAGATAACGGACACAATCTCAATAATCTAACAGCCGTTAGTTCGAGCTAGCAAGCTAAATGTCAACACTTTGACATACTCTCTCCGTCCCTGAAAGATTTGTTGTGAAATTGGTGCTCTCCGTTTGCAATCAACACAAAGAAATTAACACACCCACACGTACAAGAAAGAAACAATCACACGCAAGAACACAAGAGTTGTTTACCCGGTTCATTCACCAACTCGTGAACTACTACGTCAGGGGCAATTGCCAAGCCAATATGTTATTAGTCTCTCTAATATGTTGCTACAATGTGTTCTAGGCCGAAATTATGCTTATATAGTTACAAGGAAACCCTAAATCTAATTTAAGAAGAGTTACAATCAAATAAGGAAACAAATCGAAGCCCAGAACTCGGACAGCATTGAGGCGGCCGCCCCAAGATCACCATGCGCCCGCCTGGCCTTGAAGGGTTCTCGGCCACAGCCTCGGCCAATGGTGCGCCCGCCTCGGCCATATGAGGCGCCCGCCTCGCGTTCCTCCAGCCACGTTCAGTCTCCTTCTCCGTTTTGAATCCTCCTTTGATCTCACCAAGGACTCCTCCGACTTAGCCCCTTTTTCCTTGTAGTTTAGGACTCCTAAACCAACAATCTCCCACCGGAGACTAAACTAACAAACATAGAATCACCCATCAACTCCCACCACGGAGTAATGACCTTCGAACACATTTCCCCCTCATCCATATTGGCTTGACACTACCGCACCTCTCCTCAAGTACTAAGGCGAGTTGAAACCAAGCGACGTTTCAACCTCCCGTGTTAGATCGTTCTTGCCTCCCCAAATCAGCCTTCTACCTTGATTTCTCCCCGCAAGTCTAACCGCCTTCTCCCTCCTGCACCCACCTTTCTCGCAATGCTTCCCCTTGAAACTCGGACACACCTTGTTTCTTGCATCGACTATTCTTGGTGCAGAAACCGCTCTGTTAGGGCCCTTGGACTTCCACACCACGTTGATCAACTTTGAGTCCTCCCAACATACCGTTTCTTGATGTCTCCCCCTTTTTACACCAACAGCCGGTTCTTAAGCCTCTTGCTCCCACCGGAACGAAAACCGACATTGTAGGTAGAGTACAACGTCTTCCCCTTAACCCTACGAGCCAACACCTTAGCCCCTTTTGTGACTTCCCAGAGACCCACCAATGAAAGAAACACCGTATCCTTCACTATCAAGTTGTCCCACGTAAATCACTCTCCTCCTCAAATCAGGAACATGCATCACGTCGTGTAGTTGTAAAAACGGCCCCGTTAGGTGTCTTCATCATTACATCCCCTTACCTTTGATCTTCAATGGTTGACCATCACCAAGATAGAGAACCCCAAAATCTCCGGTTTTGTAACGCCTCATTGATTCCGCATCCCCACTAGTACGACAAGAAGCTCCAGAATCCAACACCCATCTTCACCCGTTGCTCCTCCCCTAGGATTAATACATCACCACCATCATCCACCACGTGCGCACCACCACCTTTTCCCGGACAGTCATAACTGATGTGCCCCAATTCACCACAATTGTAGCACTTGACCTTTTTCCCCTTACGTCCACCCCTTTTTCTCTCCACCCTAAGTGCGGCCCCATCTACGGACGATTCTCCCCTTTTCTCTTTCCTTCGCAACTCCTCTTGCAGGATGAGATCTCTAACCTCCGTATACACCAATGCCGTTTTCGACGTACTAATCGTTGTGACAAGAACCTCCCAACTATCGTGCAATGATTTTAGAAGAAAACAAGCTAGCACTTCATCGGAGAAAGTAATATCAACACTTTTCAATTGGTCCACCATACCTTTGAAATTGCCGATATGACTTGCCGTCTCGCCCTCTCGACATCTTCGCATTCGCAAACCTCTTTATCAAATGCACCTTATTGATATTCGACGGCTTCTCATACATGTCCGACAGCGTTTGTAGCAACTCCACCGTTGTCTTGGCCTCCATAGCGTTCCGTGCAACGTCGGTTAGGGCACTCCCTTACCGCTCCTAACGCCTTCCGATCCAACACCTCCCAATCCCCTTGTGACATGTCTTCGGGCTTCTCCTTCAAGGGCTTATGAAGATCCTTACAATAAAGGTAGTCTTCAATCCTTGTCTTCCAAAACGTGAAATTCACACCGCTGAATTTCTCGATATGGTTCTTCATCTTATCGCTTCACCAAAATCCCCAAGAACGCGATTCAAAATTAATCAACTAATGAAAGAATTTTGAATCCACCAAACCAAAGCTCTGATACCAGTTGTTGTGAAATTGGTGCTCTCCGTTTGCAATCAACACAAAGAAATTAACACACCCACACGTACAAGAAAGAAACAATCACACGCAAGAACACAAGAGTTGTTTACCCGGTTCATTCACCAACTCGTGAACTACGTCCGGGGGCAATTGCCAAGCCAATATGTTATTAGTCTCTCTAATATGTTGCTACAATGTGTTCTAGGCCGAAATTATGCTTATATAGTTACAAGGAAACCCTAAATCTAATTTAAGAAGAGTTACAATCAAATAAGGAAACAAATCGAAGCCCAGAACTCGGACAGCATTGAGGCGGCCGCCCCAAGATCACCATGCGCCCGCCTGGCCTTGAAGGGTTCTCGGCCACAGCCTCGGCCAATGGTGCGCCCGCCTCGGCCATATGAGGCGCCCGCCTCGCGTTCCTCCAGCCACGTTCAGTCTCCTTCTCCGTTTTGAATCCTCCTTTGATCTCACCAAGGACTCCTCCGACTTAGCCCCTTTTTCCTTGTAGTTTAGGACTCCTAAACCAACAAGATTGTCACATTTGTCATTTTGACTTGTCCCAAAAAATATGTTCAATTTCTAAACTTAGGCATGAATGTTAGTACAAATCTACTAAGGTACAAGAAGATGAAGCTCTTCCTTAATAATTGCAAAATTTACAACAGAAGAATCTTTTAGGGACGGAAGGAGTACTAAATTAGTGTTTTACATGTTATCATATACCGTAAAATATTTGTCTTTTTAGATAGATGTGGTATGAAAAATTGTTCTCTACCGTTGGCCTTGATAATGGTACCCATCGCGGTGATCATGACTCAAGATAAGTGAGGTTATGGTCTAAGATCACAAAAAAATGGGCTAATAAATGGGCTAAGTAATTTATGGGCCTCAAAATTTGTTGTGTATACGTAATAGTAGACTCAATTTTAACCCACAAACTATAAACTATACACAAGTCAATATTTGGCCCACACAAATTCAACAATATCCCACATTAAAAAAAGTCCAAATTTAATTTTTTCCTAAATTCTTTTTGATCAGGCATTACTTTAAATAAAACGAAAATAAAGATTCAAGGGGAGAAAAAAGAACGACGATTTTGGCTAGTTACGCTACCTACGTTAAGTAGTAAGTACAACGCACATCACTATCGTTGCCGCAGAGCCGTACGCCACTACCACTGCAGTTTGTATCACGCAACCATCAAATAATCAGGTAATTCGTTCTCCTTCTTCAATTTCCATCCCCTAATAACTGATTTCGAAAAGCCCTAATTGAAAATCCCTAAATAGAAAAGGCATAAATGAATAATGTGATTTGAGATTGATTTGTGATTTTTTTAGAAGTCCTAATTCGAAAAGCCCCAATTCTCATTTCTTTGGCATGCCTTTGATAAATAACTGCCAAACAAATTAATCCAGATAGATAAATCCCAAGTTCACAAACGATGACAAAAAATATAAGGGCTTATTGCACAAAATTTAGTGTATAGAAGAAATAATGTTAGTATTAGTACAACTGTACAAATGTGGTCCAACATGGAGAGTGTTTATTGGATTTTGTTGACTATTCCGGTTACAATTGCATTCGGTGAAAGATATTTTTTGAAGTTAAAGTTGATAAAAAATTATATTCGAAGTACGATGTATTAAAAAGGGAATTTGACCTGGAAGTTTCTTTTGGAACAAATCACTTCCCCTCAAGTTTCTCATTAAATTGAAATGACCTGGAAGTTCTTATGCAGTAATATATAATACTGCATGCAATATTATTATATTCACTCATATGTGAATATAATACTGCATCTATAATACAACATGGTGAAGGAACTTCTCGGGCATTATGATTCTTTTTAGAACTTCCCGATCACTCTCCCTATTAAAAAAGACTAAATGGGCTAGCTTTGATAAAGTTGATTATTTAACTTTGATTAATGATTTTGTTTTTAAATATGATAGGACAAATGTGTTTATACTGTTGGCAGTAATCAAGATTTTGTTTAGTGGTTATTTACCATGTGTTTATTTGATATTTGACTTAGTCTTACTAGGTTGGTAGCTAAGTCTTAGTCTTTAGTTGTTGAGTTATTATTGTGGGAAGTTGCTAATAGCAGTAGGGATTTTAGGGAGTTTGTTAATTGTGATTTCAAAGTAGATGAGTTATTAGTTCGTACTGGTATAAATAGGTGGTCTGTAATTTGTTTAAGTGCGTGAGTTTTTCATTTGCAAAGAAATAAATAGAAAGTTTCCCCTCCATTTCTTCTGTATTTTTTCTTACTGAAATATCTGTTCCCTTTCATTCTTCTTGCTATAGCCAAAGTACAACAGTGGTATCAGAGCTAGGTTCCATGAACGGCTCGGTCCAGCCTTCCATTCCCATTTTGGATGGGAAAAACTATAACCGGTGGAGCGTCCAAATGAGGGTGTTGTTCTATTACCATGAGATGTTGGGGATCGTAGAGAATGGACTCGCAGAACTTGCAACAACTGCGAATGATGAACAACGGACTGCCCATCGTGAGAATAAGAAGAAGGATAAGAAGGCGTTGTATTTCATTCACCAAGGTGTGAATGATGAAGTATTTGAGAAGATCGAAGGAGCAGAGTCGTCAAAGCAAGCGTGGGACACTTTGATGACAGCGTTCAAAGGAGCAGACAAGGTAAAAAAGGTGAGACTCCAAACCTTGAGGCGGCAGTTTGAGCTTCCTCAAATGGAGTCTGATGAGACGATTTCTAAGTATGTAAGTCGGGTTCTCACCTTGACGAACAAAATGAAAACATACGGAGAGGGACACACAGAAGTAATAAAGGTTGAAAAGATTCTGCGATCACTTACACCAAGGTTTGAGCATATTGTCGTAGCAATAGAAGAATCTAATGATCTGTCCACAATGATCGTTGATGAACTAACGGGTTCGCTGGAAGCCCATGAGCAGCGGATGAACGAGAAGCAAATAGTGCAGCCGATTGAGCAAGCATTTCAAGTCAAGTTTCCAGCAAAGGTGATCAGGTTAGTGGAACAAATCTGAATCAAGGTGGTTCTCGTGGTAGAGGACTTGGTGGTCACAACAATAGAGTTCGTGGTGGTCAAAGTCGTGGAGGTGGATCCAACCAACGCAATGACCAAGAAAGATCAGATTCATACCATAAGCACAACTCAAACTTTCGAGGTCGAGGTAGAGGCCGCGGACGTGGACGTGGAAATGGGAGAGGAAGGTATGATAAGTCCAATGTTGAATGTTACTCTTGTCATGGATTTTGCCATTACTGATGTAAACGGGTTGCAGCGGAATAATAAAAAGGATAGGCAAATAATTGAATCAACAACTATTTGACCCAATTCGAATTGAATCAACAATTGAATTAGGGTTTGAAGAGGTAAACACCAAGAAGATGAGAACCTTCACAAGGAATTCAAAGAACTCCAACAAGAATCTCTTACGAGAGTCTTCTGCAAGTCAATCATGACCCAAAGGGAAAAATCCACAATTACAAAGCAATCAAAATTCAATAATTCAATAAATCAAAACGTATCCTAAAACAAACAATGAAAGGAGTATTTATACTCTAAACAAAACCCTAAACTACTTGGAAAAGGAAAAGAAATAAATCCTAATTAAAAGAAATAAAACCTAATTAAAACTCTTAAAAAAAAGGAAACAAAATCAAACGCAATCTCTGATCCCGCTATTTGCACGAGTCGTCTTCTACATCACGAGTCGTCCCCGGCTTAAACACTCGTGGTACGACGCGTGAAGAAAATATCAGTCGTGCAGGTTCTTCATCACGACTCGTGCTTTTAAGCACGAGTCGTGCCAATCCATGTTTGTCCTTCTCCGTCGTGCGACTTGCCCAGGTTTGTCCCACTTGCTTCAGCTTGGGATACACCTTCATCATGGGATGCATCATTCACCCCCACTTCAAAAGAATTCGTCTTCGAATTCTGGCCATTATAAAAAGAACATGATTTTGAAGTTTCTGACCCTCCTTTGTTGACCTTCCGCCCCGACCTCCCCTTGATCAACTTCTTAGACTTGAACGCACGTAAATGCCCAACAGGATTGCACCATGTACCTGAAAATATAAAGTGTGGAGCACAAAAGGATATGATCCCTTTACCCATGTCATCGCGATCGTGCTTCCGAGTATCCTTTAATGGGTATAGAATATACCGAGCACCATTCTTTATAAAACTAACCACATTACTTCGGCCACAATGCATAGAACCCACATCAAAGTGCCAAGGCCTCCCAAGTAATAACTGACAAGCACTCATATCCACAATATCGCAAGTAATAGCATCTTTATAATTGCCAATCGAAATAGGAACAATACATTGTTGTGTTACCTTAAGAGTGCCATTTGCATTGATCCACCCAATAACATACGGAGTCGGATGTTTCTTCACCTCAAGCTTGAGAGTATTAACCAATCCCCTTGCCACCAAGTTTTCACTACTTCCACTATCAATGATAATATTAGCCATCACCCCATTGACGGTCCCCTTGGTACGAAAAATATTGTGCCTCTCAAGAGTAGTAGGGGCTGAAAACAATAGCCGACGAACAGCGAGAGACTCATGAGTGTCATCATCATCATCCTCATCAGCATTGGGTCATGAGTGTACTCTACCAATACCTCTTCATCATCAACATTAGTAACCAAATTAGTATTCTTACGAAGATGACAACCACTAAAAATATGTCCCGCCTCCCCGCATTTAAAACACTTATTCCCAAAATTCTTAGCATAAGGGTTAGCATTCTTAGGAGCTTGAACAACAGGAGCAGGAGTTCTAGCTACCTCCACTGCCTTAGAACCTGAAGCTTGTGTCGTAGGCTGTTCGACTGTTGATGGAGAAACTGAAGATTGAATAGGGCTAAGAGCAAAAGACGAATTACCCCCCTTCTTGAATGTAGGTTGAGGTTGAAAAGCTGAAACCAATTGTTTCTCAACCTTTTCCGCCCTTGAAATAGCATCATTCAAAGAGTAATTGGTAAATAACTCCACCTTGTTCTTAATGTCAACCCGAAGACCATCAACAAACCTAGAGATTTCTTGAGACTCAGACTCATCCAAGTCGTTACGAGCCGATTGAGCATAAAATTCATTCACATATTCTTTAACATTACGATTACCTTGGGTGCAATTTTGAAATTTAGAAAATAAATTTTGCACATAATCAATAGGTAAAAATCTATCTTTTAATGCCTCTTTCATCTCATCCCAAGTACGAATCTGAGGCAACCTATCACGTAACCTTTTCTTACAAAGTTGATCCCACCAAGCAGCAGCACCACCCCTCAATTTATAAGCAACATAAGGGACTTTTCTAACATTCTCAACTTGCATTAAATTGAAAAACTTATCAACTTCATTAATCCAATCTAAAAAGTCCTCGATAGATAACTCAACATTAAATGTAGGGATATCAGCCCTTATCTTTGGTCGATGTTGTTCCACCGGAGGTGCAGCGAAAACCTCGTCATCACCATGAACTGAACCATCGTCGTCACCGCCAGGATTATTGTTGTTGCCACCTCGACCTCTATTGTTGTTATTACCACCACCAACTTGCAAACGCTCCATAGCCGCCACGAGTCGTTCTTGAGTTGCAGCATATTGACGAATAATTTCATTATTTTGTCGTTGCATCTCCAGAATACCCGCTAGAATAGCATTATCGTTGTTGTTTTCACCATTGTTAGCCATCTTACTTGGTATATTTTCTTCCTTGGATCGTCCTTCGTTTGATACCAACTGATGTAAACGGGTTGCAGCGGAATAATAAAAAGGATAGGCAAATAATTGAATCAACAACTATTTGACCCAATTCGAATTGAATCAACAATTGAATTAGGGTTTGAAGAGGTAAACACCAAGAAGATGAGAACCTTCACAAGGAATTCAAAGAACTCCAACAAGAATTTCTTACGAGAGTCTTCTGCAAGTCAATTAAGACCCAAAGGGAAAAACCCACAATTGCAAAGCAATCAAAATTCAATAATTCAATAAATCAAAACGTATCCTAAAACAAACAATGAAAGGAATATTTATACTCTAAACAAAACCCTAAACTACTTGGAAAAGGAAAAGAAATAAATCCTAATTAAAAGAAATAAATCCTAATTAAAACTCTTAAAAAAAAGGAAACAAAATCAAACGCAATCTCTGATCCCGCTATTTGCACGAGTCGTCTTCTACATCACGAGTCGTCCCCGGCTTAAACACTCGTGGTACGACGCGTGAAGAAAATATCAGTCGTGCAGGTTCTTCATCACGACTCGTGCTTTTAAGCACGAGTCGTGCCAATCCATGTTTGTCCTTCTCCGTCATGCGACTTGCCCAGGTTTGTCCCACTTGCTTCAGCTTGGGATACACCTTCATCATGGGATGCATCAATTATTCCAGTGAGTGCAGATATAAGGAGAATAATGAGCAAGCCCATTGTGCACAAGAAGAAGATGATGGTCAAAACCATGCTCTCCTGATGGTTATGACATCCAATGAAGTGTCAGATTATCACACTTGGTTCCTTGATACAGGGTGTACCAATCATATGTGTGGCAAAAAGGAGCTCTTTAGTGAACTTGATGAATCAGTCCGCTCTACCGTAAAGTTTGCAGATGATAGCACTATTCCGGTGAAAGGAAAAGGGAGAATTCTTATCAAATTGAAGAACGGAGATCACCAATACATCTCAGATGTTTATCACGTGCCAGATGTGAAGAGTAATCTGCTAAGTATGGGGCAGTTGCTGGAAAAAGGGTATGTTATGCATCTTAGTGATAATCAACTCTCTATTTTTGACAAAAAAAGGTACACTCATTCTTAAATCCCCCTTGTCAAAGAATCGTATGTTTCGAGTTGATATTGCAAATGATGTTTACCCTTGTTTTAATACAATTGTAAAAGACGAATCATGGTTGTGGCACCTTCGGTTTGGACATCTTAATTTCCGTAGCTTGAAACTGCTTACTCAACAAAATATGGTGAATGGCTTGCCTAGCATACACCTTTCCGAACAAGTGTGTGAAGCCTGCATTCTTGGAAAACAACATCGTTTCCCTTTTGCAACAGGAAGTAGTTGGCGTGCAACAAAACCACTTGAACTCATTTACTCTGATGTGTGCGGCCCGATGAATATCGTCTCTAATGGTAACAATAGGTACTTTGTTACATTTATTGACGATTTTTCTAGAAAAATATGGGTGTATTTACTTAAAAGAAAATTTGAAGTTTTTGGGTTTTTTAGAAAATTTAAGGCACACGTTGAAAAGCAAAGTGGAAATTTTATTAAAATGTTGCGGACTGACGGAGGTGGTAAATATACTTCTAACGAGTTCACTAAGTTTTGTGAAGAACGGGGAATAGATCATGAGGTAACATTTCCTTACACTCCACAACATAATGGAGTTGCTGAGCGAAATAATCGAACCATTCTCGACATGATAAGGAGCATGCTCAAAGCCAAAGGAGTGCCCAATTCTTATTGGGCTGAAGTTGTTTACTGTACCGAGTATTTGCTTAATAGATCACCAACAAGGAGTCTTCGTTCGATCACCCCTGAAGAAGCTTAGAGCGGTTTTAAGCCAAGTGTGAAGCATTTGAAGGTGTTTGGATCAATAGCATATGCACATGTTCCAGCAGAAAGAAGAACTGTGAGCACCCCAACCCGGGACCTAACGCGTATCCCGAGCTTGAGGAGCTCAAACTAGGAAAACCCATCTTAAATTTTTAAAATTTTTATTTCACTTTAAAGGAAAACCAATTCTCAAACTTTCAAAATAAAGTCAACTGATAATATCTCCACTCGGAAGAATTTCAACAAATAATTCAATAAACCATAACCTGATCAATTACATTGAAAACCCTGATTAACATTGTTTAACAAAAGAGTTTTCCATACAACTTATAAAAGAGTAATACTTCAATAGGACTCCCTACAACCCACTCATATACCTATCCTGACAAGCCCCAAAAGCAAGAGTCCAAACTCTTTCCCCGGCCTCACTGGTTCAGTCACTGTCTCAAGACAATCTAAAACAAGAAAGGGAAGGGGTGAGAATAAATCTCAATAAGCTATTATGAATGCAGCAAGATGCCAAATAATATGCAACACATAGCATGGTTACACATAACACATTATGAAAGCGGTAAACACCTTACGTTACCTCATTTTACCTTTCCCATCTGAACAATAAGTCGTACAACGTGGGAGTAAAACTCCTCTCTTTGGTGAATTGCCCCCATGCACCTTCACCGCTTATAGGACTCATACTCCAGAGATCCATATAAGAAAATAGGATACTTATATGACCCTTATTCAGAGTATCATATAATATCGGCGCTAAGCTGTAAAGCTTTTGGCTTAATACGTAAGCATTCCACCTACTCACCAAATCGCAGCGGTACGTAAGGCTTCGGCTCAATACAGTCGCTAGCACACCCACTCTGTGGCCACAGAGGGGAGAGGTCACAGGTATAATGAACCTTCAATCACTTATAGAACAAATCAATAATTGATTGAATTCCATTATACCCCCTGATCACATGTAATAACCAAGCACATAATAGTTACTTGAATTAAATCCACAAAAGGGATAATAATATAACAACATGGTAAATTATACTCATGTTAAATCCATACCATAGTGCAACATTCATTTAATACACTATGCATAATCCATCAATGAATATGAACTCAAGTAAGGTATCCATATAACCACATAATCCACACCGGGATACAATGTAATCAACATGTCAGATAATTCACAACTGGGATACAATACAACCATATACCAAATAATCCACACTTGGGATACAACATAACAATTCCAAATAATACCCACTTGGGATACAATGCCACAATGTGATACATAACCATTTCTAACTAACGCAATAGTGTAATTATAGTCTCTACACTATCTAATCACCAAGGGTATGAGGCAAGTACGGCCACTCTAAACCATAAACTATTTCTACGAAGTCGTTACTCAACCTTGAATACTCTTAATAAAAGTGCAAGACCTACTTCCCAAGTTTGAACCACTTTGGTGAAGTTACGAATCAAGCTTATCCACCATTTTCTGAACAATATTTAACTATTTCCATAATTCCATTTTGACCAAATAAGACATCATGGCCTAGTCAAGGTATTCTACTTTACCCTCGGTTAAGGAAGATTAATTCATATCCGATTTGTATTAAGTTCCACTAATTTATAATGGTTAGGAATCATACCACTAGGTTGTTGGTGAAAATCAGCAAGAAAAGTATCTAAGGAGGATCTGGTGACATGGGCGACCGCCCATGTCACTTGGGCGACCGCCCAAGAGAGTTTCAAAGGAAATACAAGTTACTGAAGAAAACGAGAGAGAGGCAGTAAAACTGAATTGTGTTCATTTACTTGATTGATTTACAATGAAGGAGAACTCTCCTTTTATAATGCCTATACAAGTCTAGCAAAAATATGGTTTCCTAATTATCTACCTTAATAAAAGGAAAGAGATAAATACAAAAGGAAAAGAGATAATTAACAAACTAAGAAGATGATATGCATATCACGGTACTTTGTGATAAGATATGCATATCACAATATATCAATATCCATCACTCCCCCTCAAGTTGGCGCATGTAAGTCCCGAATGCCCAACTTGCCAACGAGAAACTTGAACCGGGTTGCACCTAACGCTTTGGTGAACAAGTCTGCCAATTGCAGTTCAGTAGTTATTTCCGAGGAGACACCATGTGAGAAGCAACTCGTTCCCTCACAAAGTAGCAATCCATTTCCACGTGTTTCGTTCTTTCGTGAAAACCCGGATTATTAGATATATGTCGAGCAGCCTGGTTGTCGCAATAGAGTGTAGTTGCTTAATCCTGTGGAGCCTCAATATCATTTAGAAGCCATCGTAGCCATACAAGCTCACTGACAGTGGAGGCCATAGCCCTATATTCTGCTTCAGCTGACGAACGAGAGACGACTGATTGTTTCTTAGTGCGCTAAGAAATGGGAGCACCACCAAGGGTCATGAAGTACCCTGTGCAAGAGCGCCGAGTCATAGGACATCCTCCCCAGTCGGCATCACAATAAGCCTCAAGTACTAGATTCCCATGAGACGGCAGAAAAATGCCTTGGCCAGCAGTATTTTTAAGAAACCGAAGAATACGGACTGCTGCATTCATGTGACTTTGTCGTGGAGCAGAAATGAATTGGCTTAGTAAATTAACTGCAAATTGAATATCTGGCCGAGTTACAGTGAGATAGAGTAGCCTACCAATAAGTCGTCTGAATTGTAAAGTGTCGACCAAAGGAGTGCCATCATCAACCGTAAGGCGCAGATTTTGTTCCATAGGGAATTCACTTGGACGACCACCTTGCAATCCACTCTCTTCAAGGATATCCAACGTGTATTTTCGTTGGCTTAAAACAATACCCTCTGGAGACCTTGCAACTTCTATCCCCAAGAAATACTTGAGGGGCCCAAGATCTTTGATGCTAAATTTATCATTCAAATAGGTTTTCACCCTATTTATTTTGGCAACGTCGTTACCCACCAAAAGAACATCGTCTACGTAAATAAGGGCAGCAACATAGGTGGTTCTTTCTCGAAAGATGAACAAGGAATGATCTGCCTTTGATTGTTGAAAACCAACGTTGAGAAGGGCCTGGGTGAACTTATGATACCAATTCCGAGAAGCTTGACGAAGGCCATATAGAGATTTGTGTAGTTTACATACACGTGTATCCCCATCCTTGGCAAACCCTTGCGGAAGTTTCATGTAGACGTCTTCCTCCAGCTCCCCATGAAGGAATGCGTTGTTTACGTCAAGTTGGTGTATTGCCCAGTCTTTCTTATTTGCCACGGCTAACAAGCTACGCACGGTGACCAATTTGGCAACTGGCGCAAACGTCTCGTGGTAGTCGATCCCTTCAATTTGTGTGAATCCTTTAGCCACCAACCGAGCTTTATAGCGCTCAACTTCACCATTAGGTTTGTATTTGATCTTATAAACCCATTTTGAGTCTATAGCTTTCTTTCCCGGTGGCAAAGGTTCAAGTGTCCATGTGCCATTTTGTTCAAGAGCAAGAATCTCCTTCTTCATTGCTTCTCTCCATTCTGCCTCTCGAACTGCCTGATGGTAATATTTAGGCTCATCACAAGAGGTGATGGCCGCCAAGAAAGCTTTATGGTTAGGAGAAAAACGATCATAAGTAACAAAGTGTGCTAAGGGATATACCTCCGAGGAATCTGAAGTGGGAGCAGGTGGCGTATGGTCTACCGAGCCAGGCAGACTTACTACAAAGTCTTCCAGATGCTTGGGCTGTTTCTTGGTTCTATCACTTCGTCGTGGTAATATACCTTGAGTTTGCACAGTTGTCTGGTCAGGTGTCTGCTCAACTGTCTGTTCAACTGGTTGCCCAACTTGCTGGTCATTTGGCTGCTTTCAGTGTACATCCGATGGTTTACTGTTGCACCTTTGCTCAGTTAAGTCATGAAATTCCTCTTCCCAATCAAGGTCCCTATTTGTTGCTGGGTTATTCACAGTAGGTTTGGATGGCAAAGTCTTATGTTTGAATGGAAAAACACTTTCAATAAACTTCACATCACGAGAAGTATAAATGTGTTTGGTTTCAAGATCAAACATCCTATAGCCCTTTTGAGCATGAGGATACCCAACAAAAATACAAGGACGACCTCTAACATCAAACTTGTCTCCCCCTTTCCTATTATCTTTGGCATAAGCGAGACAACCAAAAACACGCATATTATCATAGCTAGGTTTCTTTTAAAAAATGACTTCAAATGGGGTTTTGTTTTGCAAGAGTTTTGTAGGCAACCTATTTATGATGTAGGTAGCTGTTAAAACACATTCACCCCAAAATTTCTTCGGTAACCCTGCCTCAAATCGTAATGCCCTAGCAACCTCCAAAATGTGCCTGTGTTTACGTTCCACCACCCCATTTTGTTGGGGTGTGTCCGTACACGAGGTTTCTAATAACATGCCATGCATATGATAGTAATCTAGCATTGATTGGGACTGAAATTCAACACCATTATCACTACGGACCCTTTTAACTTGCTTGCCAAACTGAGTAGAAATCATGTTACAAAACATAGTTAAGAATTTATGTACTTCAGACTTGCATTTCATGAGAAACACCCAAACACCACGACTAAAATCATCAACGATAGACAAAAAATAATGGGCCCCAGAAAGAGAGGGTGTTTTGTACGCACCCCAAATATCGCAATGAATGAGATCAAAACAGGCAATAGATTGAATGTTACTCAAAGGAAAAGGGAGTCTTGTCAACTTAGCTCTAAAACAAGCATCACAGTGTTTGTCCTGCTTTATTTCATTACCACAAATGTCACTAAAATATTCGGATTTCAAAGAAGCTGCATGACCTAGTCTTCGATGCCAAGTATCCGAATCAACAACTGCTGTTAATGCCATACGTTCACTTATGACTGGCTCCATGTAGTATAGACCATTATGCCGCCTACCCATTCCAATCAGAGTCCTCGTAGCTAAGTCCTGTATAACACAAAAATCCGAAAAGAAAATTAGAGAGCAATTTAAATCTTTCGTTAATTTACGAACAGAAAGTAAATTGCACTTAAAATCCGGAATATATAAAACATGATCGATTTTCAACCCATTAGGCAGATTCACACTTCCCGTCCCTTTTACAGGTACGAAATCTCCGTTTGGAATTTTGACAGGCATTGAGTCATTAGGCTTGTGGCAGTTGTGTAAGCAAGTGGCATCACAAGTAATGTGTTCACTAGCGCCGGAGTCAATTATCCAGGATAATGTATTATCATGTTTACCTGCTATGTTGGCAGTCACATGATTCACAACCTTTTCACCATCATTTTGATCATTAAAGTGCTGAATCAGCCTTGCATAACTTGTTGCTGATAACCCCGGAATAGGACTATCATCACCGGTCGCTAGATTTGCAGATTTGTTCGACCATTTGTCCTTGCTGTTGTTCGACCATTTGTCCTTACTGCTGCCAACGCTCTTCTTCTTGCCTGCCGGATACCCGATAAGTTCATAACAGTTTTCAACTGTATGATAGAGCTTTCCACAGTGGGTACACTTTGGTTTGTCCTGCATTCCATCCTTTCTCTCCTCCTTGACGGGCTTCTGTAACCCTTGCGTCTGGAAAGCCGCAGCATCTACACTAGCCTTTCCTGACATCGTGATTTGCTTTTGCCTTTCATCTTCGGACACAAGATGGTATGCAATACCCAAAGATACAATAGGTTGGGTTCCAAGGATCTGCGTCTTGATCGTGCCAAAGCTCTCATCTAACCCCATCAAAAATTCATATAGTTTCTCCTTCTCCTTCATATCAACCAATTGCTTTGGGACGTCACACGTGCAACCATTGCATTTGCACGTTGGGATAGGAGATATGGAATTAATCTCGTCCTAAAGTCCCTTCAACTTGGTATAGTAGGAAGAAACAGAGAGTTTTTCTTGCCTAGTGAGAGTGATTTCTCTCTTCAATTCATATGCTCTAGGTGCACTTTCGGATCCAAAGCGCTCACCTAAATCTTGCCAAATAGCCTGCGCAGTTTTGGCATGCTTTACACTGCCACGAATATCCTTCTCCATGGAACTATGCAACCAACCTTTTACCATGGCGTTGCATCTTTTCCATAGCCCTAGTTCGACTGCTCCTTCTTGTGGACATGGGATCGTTCCGTCTACGAACCCAAACTTGTTCTTTGCAAATAAGGCGTTGGTCATTTCATCAACCCAATCTGCATAGTTCCCGTCACGCAAGAGATCACTCACGAACACGGTATTTGGACTATCCGAGGCAGAAATATAGTAGGGCGACATCACATCGATCTTGGCTCCCCCTGAAGTTCCACCTTCAACCTTCTGTCCTTCGGTGGTAGTCATGATATTCTGATGTCGCCTAAAAAAGAATAAAAAAAAAATGTGTGTGCGGAAGCGTTTACAAAACCAGCTCTGATACCATGAAGAAAACGAGAGAGAGGCAGTAAAACTGAATTGTGTTCATTTACTTGATTGATTTACAATGAAGGAGAACTCTCCTTTTATAATGCCTATACAAGTCTAGCAAAATATGGTTTCCTAATTATCTACCTTAATAAAAGGAAAGAGATAAATACAAAAGGAAAAGAGATAATTAACAAACTAAGAAGATGATATGCATATCACGGTACTTTGTGATAAGATATGCATATCACAATATATCAATATCCATCAGTTACTGCCCACATGGGCGACCGCACACTACCTCTTGGGCGACCGCCCAATAGGAATTTCCAGGAGACCAAGTTTCTGCACATATGGGCGGCCGCTCTCCCCCTCATGGGCGACCGCCCAAGCCCAATTTCAGTATTGCCCAGATTTCAAACCCCCTTTTTACTTATTTTCTTTTCCTTTCAACAACCCTTATTTCCATGAACCCCAAAATAATATACACATAAATTATTTATCACAAGATTTCCAACCCATTTTACTAACACACTTCAAGTTCAATCTTCTAAAATTAACTCCACCCATTTCTTACACTCTTGATAAACTTCCTTAAACCACATCATTCTTTATCATTAACCCATTTATCAACTCCAAGAAGGTTTCCTAAGCATCAATTAACCATTAATAAAAATAACAACACCCAATAGTTCATTAACATTAAATAGGAGAAAAGATCATAATAACTCACAAAATTAAAAGTATAACAAGTCCTTTTTCTACTTCTTTCTACCAAATGAGATATACTCCTTACATCTCCCAAATCAAAATAAGAGGAACATAACTATATACAAGAACTCCATTAAAGTCATTAACCTTTTACATTCCTTATACCCTCATTCTTTCAACTTAAACCCCCATTTCATACTAAAAATCAATTCATCCTTAATTAACCCATTTTACTCAAATAACTTTATTCAAAAATATCACAATCATTTTCTTTATACAAAATATTCATTAACTCATAAAGTGAACAATATTTAGAAGGAAGTCATAATAACTTACTTAGCAATTATGGAATGGAATGAAGATTTTCTTAGCTTGATGAGCTCCCCTAGATGCACCAATCACAAAAGTACACTTGGATTGAAAAATGGAGAAAAAATGAGCTTGCTAGTAACTTGGAAAGAGGGATTCTAGAGAGAAGCTTTCCATGGATGAAAATGAAGGAGGATGAAGAAGAAAATGATTAGGGGAAAGTAAGGAGGATGGAGAAGTATGGGAGGAGTGTTGTGATCTTTGACTAAGGAAAGGGAGGTGAGGGAATTAAGGGAGAAAGGTATGGCCCCTCCCCCATGCCCATTTATTAAAGGCTTTCAACAACAAACAACTAGGTCCTCCAAATTTCAAGGCATTAAAACTAACCCCTTACTCCAATTTCTTTGCCCCCACAATTTAACCTCATTTCATACTTTATTTATTTTCTATTTTTATATTTCCCCCTAGAACATTATTTTATTTCCCAATTATTTCATCCTAATATTAGAAATCAAGGATATAAAATGAACACATAATATTAACAATAATATTAAAAGCACGTAATATGATACTAAAATTGTGCCTAGGGTTAGGGTCGTTACACTCACTCCCCCTTAAAGGAAATTCGTTCCGAATTTTAAACTTGCTTACCTTAAGGATCAATAACAAAGGTTACCTCTCACGCCTTTCAAATTACAACTTTCAAATAGTTTCCTTAACGGCATGATTCTTCTATACAATTTTACAAACCAAATACTCTAGGATTTCAATTCCCTAAACTACAATTCTAATAACTCTCAACGGTTCTCCCGCATAAGTCCAATCCGTCTAATCATCATTAGTGGGAGAACTCCAAACAAACGAGGAATCATACAAATGATTTTTCCATACCAAGCTTCACACAGTACCACTTTAATGCTAAACTAAGACTGTTATTATACACAACTTGCTAAGGTTAATTAAACTCCTCAAGTTGAAAGGAAGTCCATCACACAACACCCAACCTATTCTTCAAGAATCTAGATAGTCTTCTAGTCTCTTCCTTTCAGGTAACTAAATTCTTCAAACTCTTAGGATCGGTAACAACTCTCAAAGGAAGCTTCAAAAAGGTAAGGTTCCCACTTAAAAACATAAAACAATTGCAACCACTCTCGAGTAGAGGGTAAGAAAATTCCTGTTTATCTAAGTTAAACTTCCTCAAAGCACACGCTATCACTTTCTCATTTCTCATAATATCACAACCACACCTTCCTTTAATACGCGCTTAAAGTTCACAAAGTCCTCACATCCACTAGGTAAGGTAAGGACCGGATCTATAGTCTATCTATTCTCCATCTCTATCTATATAATTCATCCTTATTACATCCCACATCATTTATACATCCTCTAGGGTTAACTAAAATTTCAATTCTCAAGAACTCCTTAAGCTTGAAGGTTACCACTAGGTAAGGTAAGGATCGGATCTATAGTTTTTTTTTTTTTTTTTTTGCGAGCCAACTCACATTTGCTAAACTTCTCAAACTATGAATTCCTACTAAAGGTAATTAACACAACTCACAAATTATCATCATGATTCTCTCGTAACTTTTATTAAACAGAAAGGTCATCAATCATAATTACCATAAAGCCGTCAAGATAAGGATTAAAATTCTGATTATCATACTTAGAATCAACACATAAGATACTTTGATGGAAACACAATTACCATCTACTCACAACTAGCACATAAAATTTCTGGAAGGACTTCTTATGCAAGTCTATCACATACCAAATACCCTTCACACTTTTAATCAAAATTTTCTGTCTTTAGCACATATATAACAAGTATACCACATAAAGGTTCATCTGTATCCATTATCAATGTATGCAAATTAGGCACAGAAAAGGAGACTCACTTATTATGATAGTCCACCAATACACAACAACTTCTTAACCATCCAAGTCAAGTATATCTCATAATTACACATCGGTAATCATACCAAATCAACTGGCAATACATGCCCAGCTATAACCACATCACCATCGTGGTAAAAAAAAAGGAGATTCGAGGTATTCTCTCAAAAGAGCAGAATCCTCTAACAATAAAACAAAATCTCAAGCAATGTATGCCACATAGAAGCAACATGTGATGCTAAACATAAATGATATGCAACAGGATCTATAAAATATGACCGCTACTTCTGAGACAGGGAATATACCTCTAGTGACCTCTGAGGGATCTATCTCTCCTGGCTCCGAAACGCACACTCGACCACAGACCTTCTCTTTCGGTTCCCCTTCATTATCTCTTTTGGTATCACCTCTTTGTCATCCACCTTGCTGACTGCTGCCTGAAGCTCGCTCCTGCTGCAACCTTGGGCAATTCCTCCTAAAGTGCCCCATCTCTCCACACTTGATACACTTGCCTTGCTTACTCCAACACTGATCTTCGGTATGTCCGATCTTCTTGCAAAATTTACAAATCATCCCATAACGTCTGGATATTGATACACTTGCCGTGCGGTCTGGACCTGAGGGCAAATAAGGTCGTGCGGCTCACAGTTCTGTCTGGACTGGTTATTTTCAGAATAAAGCCAAGGCTTGGCCATTTCATTTCATTTTCAACTTAGACTTATCCCAACTGTTACCAGAGCACATATTGGACCTAAAGACACCACCTTTGATCATTTTGCGATGGAGAAGCCCGTTAGATTGCAAAGGGGGAAAAGAGACCGCTTTCTGTCCGATCTTCAGTCTTGGGTGAGATATAACTTCCAATCTCACAAGGGGTTGCTTGATTCTACCTTCAAGATCAAGTATTTATGGCATTTGAGGGATCTCCCGCCCGATTGGGACCTTTTGAGAGCAGCAGCAAAGTTTTGGGACGTCCGGAGACATGTTTACTGCTTTTCTTACAATGAGATTGTCCCAACGCATGAAGACTTCCGAGCCTTGATTGGGGGTCCAGAAATTGAGGCTATATCGATTCCGCTGATCAAAGACGTGCCGGTGGCAGCAAAGCTTGCATCTTTTCTGCAGATTTCTCTGGGAGAGGCTGAGGAAATGATGATAGCCCCGGACAGGATTGACCTTTCTGATATCTCGGGCAAGTTTGGGTCTCCGGCTATGGTTACGACCACGGTGGCTATGGATGCCTTTATCCTCTGCGTATTCTCTTCTCTGTTCATCGCTGAGTCCGTGGGGATCTGTCATGGTGGTCTCTTAGACATGGTCAGAGATTGCAGGGCTGGGAAGGACATTGTCCCACTGGTTTTGGGGGAGACTTTGCATGGCATTGATAGGATGGCTAGGGGAGACCATTTCATGAGGTCTGGGAGTTCGGTTGTGCTGACTTTGTGGCTGCAGGAGAGGCTTGGGGCTCTGCCAGGGGATTTGCCGACTCAGCGCCCTTGGGTGATTTCTCGGAGAGGTGCACCTCGACAGCAGGACCAGGGTAGCTGGGAGTTGATGATGGCTAGGTTATCCACTTCGGACATCCGCTGGTGGGTACCTCACTGGAGGTTGCAGACCAGGAGGATATTTCAGGAGTCCTACATAGTGAGGGTTCCAGGATTCTGCTGGTCATCCTTCTACATACCCTGCTTGGTATCCAGGCAGTTCGGGGCCTTACAGGAGCCATTGAGCGATTGGGAGGACATCCGTACCATGGAGGTGGTGCCATTTGATATGAGGGATCCAGCCAGCTTCTCGTTCTTCTCGAGGGCTTGGACATACACTGCCTTCCCACCCAGGGCTATCTTCAGGAGCAGGAAGAGTACCATCTTGACTACGGTATACTTGGACTGGTACGAGAGAGAGATGGGAGCGACTCAGGTCATATTGGGGGAGAGACGTCGGGCTTTATTGGGAGCCGGCTGCGACTCGAGTAGGACTACGAGGGAGGCCGAGGCTAAGGCGAGTCGCCATAACCCGGTCGGGTGACTGATCGAGAGATATGGAGGCTCGATACAAGAGATTGGCCGAGGTCGCTCCTTTGACTGAGGCTCAGAGGGAGGAAGTGCGGACTCGTGCTCGGGTAGAGAGGGCACATATTCACACAGGTTTGATAGAGGCTCCAGTGAGGATACCTGAGGTCGGAATGAGGGAGACCGACATTATAGAGAAGAAGAGAAAGAACACTCGACGGGGTCGAGGTAAAGGGAAGAAGACCAAAGAAGACTCATCGAATGACGACTGACAGATCTTTTCTTAGGATTCCCTTATTGCCATTTTGCAAACACAGTAGTTTATTAGGTATTTTATTGTATTTTAGATCTTTATAGCAGGTTAGCAGAGTCAAAAGTAGACCGTGCTTGAACTCATCAAGAAGTTTTTAACTTGTAATGAACAAGAAATATTATCTTAGAAATTAATCAAGACACATTTTATGAAAACTCAGATGTCTTATTGATTTGCTCAGGACCCGTTTTATGAAAACTTGAATATCCTTTATTATTGTTTAGGACGCATTTCATGGAAACTCAATCGCCCTTTTTATTATTTAGACCGAACCATATATGGCTGCCTACGTTCCCCTTTTACAAGAAAGACTAAGGGGCTCAGGTCTTCGTAGTTTATTCTGGTGAACTCTTTTTTCTATTTTTTTTATGTGCAGCCCTGTTTTTTGCCTAGACCGCCCTTTTTGGATTTTCAGCCTAGCTGGGCATTACTCTTTTTGCACTAATATTTTTTCTTTTTTCCTTTTTTTTTATTATTTTTTTTTTTAGGTGCAACCCTGTTTTTTGCCTAGACCGCCCTTTTTGGGTTTTCAGCCTAGCTGGGTATTACTCTTTTTGCACTAATATATTTTTTCTTTTTCTCTTTTTTTTTAATTTCTTAGACATAGTGCCTTCGGAGCTTATCACCGTTGACTGGGTGGACAAAGGGATTGTCGTCCAGGTCTGCAAGTTTCATGGCTCCTTCCGATAGTATCTTCTGCACCACATACGGGCCGATCCAAATGGGTTCCCATTTTCCCAGGGGGTTGTCTCTGGTAGGGGGCTTTACTTTCAGCACTAAGTCACCCTCTTTGATATCTCGGGCCTTGATCTTTTTGTCAAATGCTCTGGCCATTCGCCTCTGATAGGCTCGGGTATGCTCCATGGCTTTAAGCCTTCTTTCGTCGAGCAGGGCCAACTCATCATGCCGGCTACGCAACCATTCTACTTCGTTGATCTTTGTTTTCCGGGAGGACCCTTAATGACGGGATTTCCAACTCCACTGGTAACACTTGCTTCCATCCCGTAAGTTAGGGCAAAAGGGGTTTCTCTGTGTGGCTATTCGACAGACGTTACGTAGCCCCGAGTGCCGAGGTGCGGCTTTTCGGGCCAATCACGACCACGGGTGGCCATTTTCCGGATGATCCGTTCGAGCGTCTTATTAGCGGCTTCACGGCTCCATTAGTACGAGGTGCATGCGGGGACGACTTGTGGCGAGTGATCTGAACTCGACAACAATCTACATGAGTCCCCTTCAAAGTGTGACCCATTATCGAAATGATCTCATTGGGCACCCCATATCTACACATTATGTTTTCTTTGATAAATTGGGCCACCTTCTTGGAAGTGAGGACCTTGTAGGACTTGGCCTCTACCCACTTGGTGAAGTAGTCATTGCTACTAACACGAATTCATGCCCATTGCTTCCTGCCGGGGCTATCTTCCCTATCACGTCAATACCCCAAGTTGCAAACGGCCAGGGAGTCGTCATGGAGTACAGGTCATGAGGCGGGAGATGGTTGAGGTTGGCAAACCGCTGGCATTTGTCGCACGCTCGGACATCTTGCGAACACGATCTGTCTCCATGGAAATTCGGTAGTAACCCATTCGAGGATCACTTGCATCGGGGCTCTAGCATTCATATGAGGACCGCGGGGACCATTGTGGACTTCAGTCATCAACTCTTTGGCCCTTTCTTGAGTGACGCATAAGAGGAGTGGTCCTTGATACCGCTTCTTGTACAAGTTGCCTCCTAGAATGACATAATGGGAGGCTAACCTTTTCAGGGCTTGCAAGCTCTTGGCTTTGACACCTTCTTTTGGCCGACCTTCTTCGTCTCGAAAGGTGACTCTCCATCTTTGAGGAGCTGGTAAATTTGATTGTACCATGGTTCCTTGATAGGCTCGGGTCCCGGGTCTACTTCACAACGAAAGGTGGGGCTTCTCTTCTACCCACTCTGAAGGGTTTTATGGCTTTTCCCTCGGGGATCTCTACCGGTGAGGCTAAAGTAGCGAGGGCATCTGCGAATCTGTTCTTTTCCCTTGGCAAGTAGTGGAAAGTCACTTCTCGAAGCTGTCGATCAACTCCTCCATATGGACATGATACCGGCTGAAGATTAGGGTCCAGTCTTCCATTTGTTGGAGACACGGTTGATGATCGGGTGAGTCTCCATAAACTTCGAGCTCCTTTACATTCCTTTCTAAGGCGGCCTCTAAACCAACAATGCAAGCTTCGTACTCGCGACATTGTTCGTGGCGGGGAAGTTCAACTTGAGAGCTATGGGTGTATGCTCATCTTTCGGATCGACCGGTAGCATCCCTACGCCATTTCCTCTTTTGTTAGCGGCTCCATCAAAGAAAAGGCGCCATCGGTTTCGAGGCTCGATTGCGAAGATCCCTTCATCAGGAATTGGGGTTCGGGCCCGCGGTCCTCATTGCCGGGGAAGTTCGCCGGGTGGTCGACAATGCTTGACCCTTGATGGCCTTTACGGTCACGTAGGCGATGTCGTACTACGCTAAGAAGAAGGACCACTTTGCTAGACGCATCGAGAGAGAAGGCTTATCGAATATATACTTGATGGGGTCCATTTTTGAGACCAAATTCACGGGGTGGGCTTGCATATAATGCTTCAACTTGCCGACTACCCGGACCGATCTGCCTGAGTCTTTTCACATGCGGAGTAATTGAGCTCACTTCCTGCGACTTAGGTGACAAAGTAAATGGCATTCTCTACCCGAGAGTCTTTCTTCTCCTGAGCAAGCATAGCCCCAACTGCCGTATCAGTGACAGTAAGATAGAGCAGAAGAGGTTTCTGTCTATGTGGGGGGCATAGTACTGGAGGATGTACTAAGTATGCCTTGATCTGGTCGAAGGCATCCTGGCATTCTTCGGTCCACTCTGTATCTACATTCTTCTTCATGAGCTTGAAGATGGGCTCGCACATAGTGGTCAGTGATTGTGAAACGGTGATGTCTTGCGGTTTGCCCATAAAGCTCTTGACTTCTGTCTGAGTTTGAGGTGGCCTCATGTCCATAATGGCTTTGATCTTTCGGGGGTCGACTTCGATACCTCGCTCCGTGACCATATACCCAAGCACTTTTCCCCTTGTCACTCTGAAGGTGCATTTGGCAGGGTTTAGTCTCATGGAATGTTGTCTCAGCCTCTCAAAGAACTTTCGCAAGTCAACAAAGTGTTGTCCGTCCTCGCCTTTGGAGTGGATTATCATGTCGTTTACGTAGACCTCAATCTTCTTGTGGATCATGTCATGAAAAAGCGCGGTCATTGCCCTTTGGTAAGTAGCCCGGCGTTCTTGAGCCCAAATGGCATTCTTGTATAGCGATAAGTTCCCCACGGTGTGGTGAAGGCTGTCTTTTCTTGGTCTTCTTCGGCCATCTTGATGCGGTTGTAGCCTGAAAGCCATCAACGAAGGATTTGACTTCGTAGTTGGCGATGGAGTCCACCGGGATGTCTATGTTTGGCAAGGGGTAATCGTCTTTGGGGCTGGCCTTGTTCGGATCCACGAAATCCACACGGCGGTGCACCTTCCCATTGGCCTTGGTGACGGTCACAATATTGGACAACCATGTCGGATATTCGATGACTACGATGAATCCTACCCTTGATAGCTTCTCAATTTCTTCTTTGACACCTGTAGAGACCACTGCGGCTTGATTTTCCTCAATTTCTTCTTTGCGGCTTAGCATGCGGTGCTAGAGGGATTACGTGCTCCACTATTGAGCTGTCTAGCCCGGCATATCCTTGTATGACCATGCAAACACGTCCATGTATTCTACGAGCGAGATTAATGGTCTGTCCCGTTCAACCCACTGGAAGAAGTTTCCGATCTGTGTCTCTTTAGGTTCCTCGACGGTACCCAAGTTCACACTTGTCAAAACCTCCTCGGCGGCTTGGGCCCGGTTTTCCTCTTTTACGTAACACCTTAAAGATTTCTTTAATGTATTGTTCATTTAGTGTGTTTGCATCTTGTTCAAATGATTCATTATTAAGCTGTTGTTAAGTTTTGAGTTAATTTATCATTTGTTAAGTTGGCAATAAGGGGATAATCGAGAAAGATCTGTCATTTCATTCAAAGCAAAGGGAAAGATGACATCGATTACATATTGATAATCCTCGGGCGTGAGGCCTTCGGATGACTCGGAGAGGATTTGGAATTCAAAGATTCTGACTGTTGTATGGACAACGGGGTGTTTGACACGGCCCAGGTTGAGACGGACGGGTACCAATCCAAGCTCCGCGATCATTTCTTTGTCGGTGGCTATCGGCCACGAGAATGTCTCCCAATTCTTCAACGGCATCTCTGTCTTAGTTACCAAAGTGCGGGGATCGAAAGGATCTTCACCACCGTCTCCAATTACGGCAACTACCTCATCATCGAGTGAAGTCGATCAAATGCGGGATCGTCGCTTCTTCATCAAACAACTTTTGCAAACCCCACTCCTTGTCTTCACTATTGGCGGCTTCTATCTGGTGATCTTCGGAAGAGCTAACTCAAAGGCGGAGAAGTCCATTACCAGGATCTTGACTCTTTGACCTTTGTCTGAATTTTCTTTGAAGACATACTCGTTACGAACGGTAGTGGTAGCCCCGGGGAATGTACGGCAAGTCAAGGAACATCCTTCGAACGAGATTTCTTTGGTTTCCCCTAACCTTCTCAAGGTTTTCCGGAAGGGTTTTTTCTCGGGGAGGTCGATGGTTACTTTCGTCGTATTGAGTCCCACCTTTTGTAAAGTAATGGGTCGGGGATAAGCTGTAGGGATAGAGTGGACCCCTTTAGCTTTTGCCATCCAGAGTTCGGTTTGTATCCCAAGCCATATCTTGTAGTCTGTTCCTTTACATCAATGATGGTATTGCGACCACAGAGTCTTACGCCCAATCAAGCCAGGAAGATAACCCATTATTCTCATCATTCTCATGGCCGGAGGAATTTTATCGGAAGTAGTGGTGAGGTCGGTGCAACACACTTGTGCTTTGGAAGAAGCTACGAGAGAATCCGGTCAAGGCAAACCCTTCATCATCATGCTTAATTTCCAATATCGGGATACCTCCGGTCTTTGGTTCCTTCCACCGTGACACTATCTCCATAGATGGTGGTGATAGTACCATCGCTAGGCGAAATTTGACGCATTGGTGCGAGTAGAGGCTACCCCGTTTATACGGTGAATCGAGGGCGTCCCGGAGCGATAAACGAGATCGGAATGTCAATCACTTGGAAGTCAACGTCCATGACCTTTTTCCCGAACCACAACTTGAGAGTAGCAATCCCCAAGGCGATCGTGCGGTGGAGTCATAGGCCTTAATAGTCGACTAGAAGGCTTCAAATACGTAGGCTTCAAATCTAGTAAGTCCATCATCTTTCTTTGGCGGGACGTTCATTGCGGACCCTCCATCAACTAATACCGTGGCAACCGACGTTCTTCCAAGCGGTTTGTGATGTAAAGAGGTTCGTTATGACTAGCCCCATACTTTGGCGAGGTCCAAGTCGGTGAAGGTAATGATGTTTCCATAATGGATACTTCCAATCATTTGGACGACCTCATGCGGGGTGACATCTATGGGCACCATGGTCTTGGCCAAACTTTCTTCTAGCTTCGACTTATGAGGGTATGAAGAGGTTAACAAGGACCACAAGGAGATATTGGCACGAGTACACTTCAAGCGAGTCGGCCTTTGGATCCTCCTTGTCGAGTACGGCTTTTACGCCACGGCTTATAGGGTCTTTTGTCTATTTTCGGCTCGAGACGGCATTCCTTTTATCACCCTTAGGTTGTTCAACACTCATGCAATGGGACCGAGTCATCACATAGACATTAGACTTCTACGGATCATCATTCCCTCTTGGAGGATTACATCGGCTCTTTCAAAGTGAGAGGCGGGCTCTTCGGCGTATGGCCAACTCTGGCGATTAATCGATTAACCGCCTGCTTTGGAGGCATAGGCGGCTTCCGAATCGATTCCAAGTTGCGGCTTTCGACTTTTACGAGTTCGACTCCTTAATTGGCTCAACGGTCAAATTTGGTTTCAACTTCACCCTCCTCATTTAAAGCCTTCACGGTCTCGTTCAAGCTTTTCAAGTTCAACATGCAACAGGAATTATCACCTTCGAGTTTGGAGTCGGTGAATGGCTTCCTCATCCGGACCTAGCAACTTTTTCAACGAGTGGGATCACATTCCTCATCCTTTGTCAAGCATGTCCCTCCTTTCTCTAGGGGTTAGTTTTCGACGGCATCTTTAACATTGGCCAAGCATTTTACGAAGTGGGAAATTCCATCATCGAGAAGGATTTCTGCGGGGTCAAACCTCATGGCGGGTTCTGTTCTTTGCGTCGGGAAGGTTCTCTGGGCTTTTCGGCCACGGGCTAACCACTCCTCTCTTGTTCCCTACGGCACTTTGTGTCTTCCTCGGTATCACTATGGTAACTCTCGTGAGAACTCTCATCTTGACTCGATGACCAATGAGGGCAAATGCGAGGTCGGGATACTTGACGTCATATAAGAGGAATCTTGGATTATGACTTGGGAATTACTAAGAAAACATCGCTGTCATCATAGGATATAAAGGGGACCGGGGTCGCTTCAAATTTTAGGACTCTTTCCAAGGCATCCATACACTCTTCTTCAGACAAGGTCTCGGGGGTGATTCTCGGCCTTTGCAATGGAGTCTACTCTTTACGATGGGGGTTTAGCTTCAATGACGCTTACATGTTCTAGATCGGCGGGCGGAGCCCGCTTCCCTCTTTCGGCTAAAGCTTCAATTAAGTCCCTCCATTCACCGACCAAGTCTTTGTAAGGAGTATTGAACTCTAGGATGTAGAATTCGTATCTTGCCTCATACGAGCTCGCATCCTTTTTCCCTTCCGAACCTTCACACAAGCTACGAGGCACATTTTGAAGTGATACCATCCCTATTCGAGGTCCGTGGTTTTCTACTTCATTTTGTTCTCCAAATTTCACTTTGGTCGACTCCAAGTTCATTCCTTCTCTTGACTGTCATCATCATTTGTAAATCCATCCATTCTGTTCTCATTTCCAGTGATTCTTCACTACCCTTTATGCAGGAGATAGGCAAATTCACGGGCGTTGACAAAGTTAGAAAGGTCGAGTGAGTGCTTGGGATTTTACGGTAGGGAGATTTGGCTCGGGGCGAGAGGAGGGAGAAAGTCCCACGGGGTAATGCGGGGGCTGCATGGCCGGGATAGGCGTGGCGAAGCTAGGTCTCATACGAGGAGGAGAGGGTGTCGGGACCCTGACGGCTTGAGATATTGGGAGGGACTGAAAAGGGACAGTCTTTGGCAAAGGATCATATGTGACTGGAGGAGGGCATTGGTTATAGGCTAGCTCTTCTTCCCTAGTCATCTGGTTACCCAAACCATTACTGTTCTCTGTCGAATCGGCCATTCGACTCTACGGGTGATAAAGCGAGGATTACGGCGAGCTGTACGAGGATTCTGCGCTAACAAGTCGGCGACCCGGTGTTCTCACCCACTTCTTTCTCCGTGGGAAAGGGATAGGAGAGGTTTAGACTCGGGGTAGGTGTTTAGGTGAAGGCTCAAGCAATATGCAAATTAAGAATCTTCCGAGTTTACTTAAAACAGTGTCTTTTATTAATTTCTATTTGGTTGGAAAAGGGGATTTGCCCTTCTTTTCGCAACTACTCTAGATCTGGATCGGTGGGTTCCGTCACTACGTCTATAAGCCCCTCGTATTCCACAGTATTTCGACCTCCCGGGGTGGACGGCCCGGGCGAGGGTCCTATAGGGCACGCGGATCCCACCGACCGAGAGAAGAACGCTCCTAACGGGTCTAGCGGGTCATAGGAACTTTTAACGCACGAGCGATGCGAATTATAGTCAAGGCAATACCGGGAAAGTCTCGTCTTTCAGTCTTGATAGAATTTCGGCAGAATTTCGCTTGCGCGATTGACGTTTTGACTTTTCGGTAATGTCCGAGAAGATAATAGGCATGGGTCGGGCGGTAAAAGTTGGATGACACAGTGTCACATTGAACTTCGTTGCGTACGCCGTGCGTGAGTCAAAATCGAAGTCAATGCCGGGTCAAGATATTGCCAATTTTTCCTTGTCGGAATTTTGGCAGAGCTTCGCTTGAGCGAAAGATCTTTGGATTTTTTGGCAAAGACTTGGTCTCGACTCTTACGCATTCCGTGCGGGTCAAGGTCAAAGTCAATGTCGGAGTCAAGATTCTACCAATTCTTCCTTGTCGGAATTTTGGCAGAGTTTCGCTTGAGTGAAAGATCTTGACTTCCGTTATGAACTAAGGCTTGACCTTTTCGGGGATATGCAACTGGGCTATATGACACGGACTAGACCAAAAACCAACCAAAAGTCACGGTTTTTGAAACGTGTGACACGGTTTGTGCATTGGTCGACACCGGCTGCCATGGGGAGTTTGGGGTGATTCCGTGCGCGCCGGGAGCATCGTAAGACTGTCTGTGGCCTGGCGAACAACCACCGGGTTAAAGGGACGTGCGTGCAAAGTGTACGAGGATATATAGGGTGCGCGTAGTGTGCGGTCTCCTAAAAATGTTCCTTTTTGAGTTAAAACGAAATTTTCATAAATGTGTTTTAAAGGAATGATTTTGGGACGGGGAAAATGCAACTTGATTAAGCACGTAAATTTTAAGGAGCCCCGGTCGGTCTTGGAGTTGAATAGCCCCAGGTCGCTAGGCTGCCCGAGATTAACCTCAATTTTTCCCGATGGAATTGCCGTGAGGCCGTTCGGTCACAATCTAAGGAGGATTGAGCCGTGCGCATGGATCAATTTTCCAGGTTTCACTCCTTTGCTATTTCGGGTTGTTTCCCGTTCAAAGTATGCACAAATCCCAAGATGCAAATGATGCAATGCAAGGTAAAGAAAGCAAGCAAAATAAACGGAATCCGCGATGGAAGTCTAACCCGCTCAAAGGGAAAAGCTTTCTTTTATTATTTTTTCGAAAAGTGATACCGGTACGTGGGATTGTTAAACCACCGTTTATCCCAAGCCCCGGGTTAGGGAGCGATACAGGAAGGTTAGTGGTTTCCACCTATATACCAGGTATCGTTTATTTTTTTTAAATGAAAGCTTTTCTCCTTTGGGATGTCCCCAGCGGAGTCGCCAAACTGTGAATGTGTGCCCAAATTTTGTTTGGATTCACGCGAGTTTGAAGACATCCGGTTTAATTTGAAAAACGGAGTCGCCACGCCATTTTGATTTCCTCAAAACTTTGAAAAAAAGGATTTATGGGTTTGGAGGTTAAGTTACCCCTTGGGAAGAACGGATCGTCGTTCACCCAAGGTGTCTTGCCGTAGCAAGTCTCCCTAGATTCCGTTTATCTTGCTTGCTTGCGTGCTTTCTTGTGTGCATGTGTTTGAATAAAAGGGGAGGGAATGTCCCAAGTTGTCTTCCGGACGTACAAACCATTTATTGGTTGTCGCTCGGGATTTCTTGGATTTTATGTGTTCGGGATTTTGATCCCGTCCTCATCTTGGACTTGTGATCATCGCATTTTGACCTCGGGACTTGCGTGATCGAGAGAAGGACTCTCTTTTATAGCCCAAAAATGAGGTTCTTTAGGAAGGAATGTCCTTAGCCCATCAATCCTACACCTTAAGACGATCGAGCTTATATGAATGCTTCATGCTCGTCTTAAGTGATAATCGGAGATATAGGGTTCAAGGTTGTCCCTTTCTAAAGAGATTATGGAACCTTTAATGGAAGAAACGATGTAAAGATAGGATCTTTACACCGGTCCGTTCCAAGGTTGCTAATGGGGACATGGGGGGATGCATGTAAAAAATGACATTTTTAGTGAAAAGATGACATTTTGGGTTGCAAAGGATGCATTTGATTTGCAAAGGATGCATTTTGATGTAAAGAAGTGATCTTTATGCAAAGGATGCATTTTTATGAGGAAATTAGGGTTTAATATGCAAAGCATGCTAAGTTCATGCAAAGAGATGATTTTTAATGCAAAGGATGCATGAAAATGGATTTTAGGTGTAAAGGATGCACCTTTTTTATAAAGACATGATTTTTATATGCAAATGATGCATTTTGGATGTAAAGATTGCATTTTTATGAGCAAAGGATGCATAAAGATGATATTTTTATTGTAAAAAGGGGGGTTTTGGGTGCAAAGGATGCACCTTTTGATTCAAAGATTACATTTTTAATGGCAAGTGATGCCTATTTCATGCAAAGGGGGAAGGGGGGTATGATAAAGATATGATCTTTAATGATAACTACCAAGTCCCAAGCAAGATAATGACAATATATGAATGCAATGAGCAATATAAATCACATAAAGCAAGTAAAATGCAAGGTTAAGGGAGTGAGAGGTTATCAATGGTGGTGGCCTCTTCTCCTTTGGATCTTGCTTGGTGGAAGGACCAACTTTGGAGGCTTCAATGGAGGAGGGAGGTGGCTTCTTGACTCCTTCAGCTTCCTATTTTCGTAGGGACTTCTTTGGGTGTTTTTATGCTGGAAAAACTGTGTATGGAAATGGGTAGAGGAGACGTCTATTTATAGACAGTCTGGATAAGACTAATGAAACCGTGCGGCCAGAGGTCCTTGGCTAATGCAGCCGTGCGGCATTATCCACAATGACTCAGCATGTTTCTAGAATCATGCAAGGTGGCAATTCTAGAAGGTTTTTGTAATTAAGAAAAACGTGTTTCTTAATTACTAAGCCTTCCCTTCAGCCCTTAAATGGTTTGGAACAGTTCCGGAATTGTTTCGAAACTCTAGGAAAGTCCGGGGAATTACCGGGAAATTTACCAAAATTGCCGGGGAAATTAACCGGAAGGCATGAGCCAGATTTGGATACTTACACCTCCCCCATGCCCATTTATTAAAGGCTTTCAACAACAAACAACTAGGTCCTCCAAATTCCAAGGCATTAAAACTAACCCCTTACTCCAATTTCTTTGCCCCCACAATTTAACCTCATTTCATACTTTATTTATTTTCTATTTTTATATTTCCCCCTAGAACATTATTTTATTTCCCAATTATTTCATCCTAATATTAGAAATCAAGGATATAAAATGAACACATAATATTAACAATAATATTAAAAGCACGTAATATGATACTAAAATTGTGCCTAGGGTTAGGGTCGTTACAAGAACAAAGCTTGATGATCGTGGGGAAAAGACTGTTTTCATTGGCTATCGACATGGTGGTTACAAGCTTTTCAACCCGTTGACGAAGAAGGTGACAGTGAGTAGAGATGTTGTATTTGCTGAAGATGAAGCCTGGAAGTGGAACGTGGATAAACAAAATGACTCTCGAAGGCAGCCTATTTCCATTTTTGCTGAAGAATATGATGTGCTTACAGCAAATAATGACATTCCAGCAACAAATAATGACGTTCCAGCAGCAAATAATAACGTTCCAACAGTTCCTGAAGAGAATAATGTTCCACAAGCCACCATAGAAACCGAAAGGCCAAGAAGACATCGCCAACAATCAGTCCTGCTGTGAGATTTTGAGATAGTATCTGATAATGCTATTAATGATGATGGTGAACTGCTGCACTTTGCAATGTTTGCAGATTGTGAACCATTAACCTTTGAGGAAGCAACCCAAGACCCTAAATGGATGAATGCCATGAATGATGAGATCAAGGCGATTGAAAAGAACGGAACATGGCAACTTACTGACTTACCACGAGGGCACAAGGCTATTGACGTTAAATGGGTGTTCAAGACAAAGGTGAAGCCGAATGGTGAAATAGAGAGACACAAAGCAAGGTTGGTGGCGAAGGGATTTGAGCAACGACCTGGTTGTGATTACCAGGACGTGTTTTCTCCAGTTGCTCGCATTGAAACTGTTAGGCTTATAATTGCTTTGGCTGCACATAATAATTGGAAGATCCATCAAATGGACGTGAAGTCAGCGTTTCTTAATGGGCCACTTGAAGAAGAGGTTTACGTCAAGCAACCACCTGGATTCGAGAAGGAAGGGTGTGACAGTAAAGTGTTTTTTCTGAAGAAAGCACTTTATGGCCTAAAACAAGCGCCACGAGCATGGAACAAAAGGATTGATTCATTTTTCCATCAGAATGGATTTCAAAAATGCCCCTCTGAACATGCTTTGTATATGAAGGTAAATAATTCTGGTGATGTTTTGTTATTGTGCCTTTATGTTGATGATTTAGTGTTTATTGGAAATAACACTAGAATGATTGAAGAGTTTAAAAGATCAATGATGCTTGAATTTGAAATGACGGATCTCGGGTTAATGTCTTATTTCATTGGGATAGAAGTAGATCAAAGAGAAGATGGGATATTTATCTGTCAAAAAAGGTATGCAGCTGAACTTTTAAAGAAGTTTCAAATGCATGATTGTAATCCTGTTAGAACACCAGTTGAGGTTGGGACAAAATTACTCAAGGAAGGTGATGATGATCGTGTTGACTCCACGTATTTCAAGAAGATTGTCGGAAGTTTGAGATATCTCACATGTACTAGGCCTGATATCTCTTATGGAGTTGGGCTTATTAGTAAGTTCTTGGAAGCCCCTCGTCAAAGTCATATGCAAGTTGCTAAATGGATCATGCGCTATATAAAGGGTACTTATGATCATGGTCTGCTTTATTCTTCATCCAAAGTTATTGGTGTAGTGGGTTACTCCGATAGTGACTGGGGCGGAGATCTGGATGATCGCAGAAGTACTTCAGGATACGTATTCAGCCTTAGGAGAACTGCTTTTTCATGGTCTTCAAAAAAGCAGTCTATTGTAGCACTTTCCACTTGCGAAGCGGAGTATGTTGTTGCAGCTTCAAGTGTGTGTCAAGCAATTTGGATCATGAATCTGCTGAGCGAAGTTCATATTCCAATCAAAGGTCCAACGAAGATTTTCGTGGATAATGTTTCTGCGATAAATTTGGCGAAGAATCCCGTCACTCATGGAAGAAGCAAGCATATTGACACCTGATATCATTTCCTTAGAGATCAAGTGAGCAAACAGGTGATTGAATTGCATTATTGCAAGTCTGAAGACCAGATCGCAGACATCCTTACCAAACCATTGAAGTATGATGCATTCCAGAAGCTGAAAAGTATGCTAGGAATGATCAATTTATCGAATCAGGATTAAGGGGGAATGTTGGCAGTAATCCAGATTTTGTTTAGTGGTTATTTACCATGTGTTAATTTGATATTTGACTTAGTCTTACTAGGTTGGTAGCTAAGTCTTAGTCTTTAGTTGTTGAGCTATTATTGTGGGAAGTTGCTAATAGCAGTAGGGATTTTAGGGAGTTTGTTAATTGTGGTTTCAAAGTAGATGAGTTATTAGTTCGTACTGGTATAAATAGGTGGTTTGTAATTTGTTAAAGTGCGTGAGTTTTTCATTTGCAAAGAAATAAATAGAAAGCTTCCCCTCCATTTCTTCTTTATTTTTTCTTACTGAAATATCTGTTCCCTTTGTTTCTTCTTGCTGTAGCCAAAGTACAACAGTATCATATAATATTAAGATATATCATATTTTTATTGAGTATGAAATATTGTTAATTTCTAGATTGATAATAACCATATCTTTATTTGTTTGGTTAAAAATTAAATAATTAAAAGAGAACTCGTTCAAAAAGTTAGCATTTTCTATAGGGACACAAATTTAATAGAACCCATCATCCTGATACGCATTCCGCATTTCAGTCGGAGATCATATTGCGGACAAAATCATTGGGTTCTGCATTAATCTGCAATGAGCACATTGGCAACAGATTGGAAAAAATATGAAAGCTGAAATATTTTTCATATTGATCGCGCAGGAAAGCGTGTGGGCTCAGTTCTTGGGTCCAGCGAATGATTGAGCTAGCTTTGTGATCTGCACACCACAAGAAATAACAGTGAAACTGCGCCGGGGGTCTTTCGGCAAGCCCCTCTGGCGTGAGAGTAAGATAATGGACTGAGATTATGGAAAAATGGTATGTAGAGTGCAGGGGTACATAAATATGCAGTAAAGCATTACCTGTGTCCATGATGTTATTCTCTTATTTATAGTGGGAGTAGTGGTATTAGGGTTTTCACCAGAGCCGTTGGATTGGATGGTTACCAACCGTTGGATCAGCTCCATCTCCCAGGCGTACACGTGTCATGCTGGGATTGGTCCGTCTATGTAAGGACACTGCAACACCTGACACTGATAAGCAGCTTGCCTTATAAGGGAAAGTCAACCTGCACGCCTTTTGGAGTTATTACTGGTTGCATGATTGCACGTGTAACAAGGCACTGTAGTAGGTCTGACATTATCCCAAATTAGCTAAGTAATCAAGCTTACTGAAGAAGCTTAATAGAAGGGACGACCTGGAACTGTACGTCGCCTTAGGTCGTCTCTTCGAGAGGTGACTCGACGAGCGTGTGGCATTGAGAGTTGGTCGTTCAATGACGACGCTCACTGTTGTAAGAGACAAGCTTGGCGCGGCTGGAAGGCTCGTCGTTAGGGGGGCTGTGGCTCATTGGCGACGGCCTCTTCCTGGCGTATCGACGAGCTAAGGTAGGAACCTCTGCTAAAAGGAATATTGGCCCGTCGTTTGGATGGGCTTGATCGCTCAGTGGCGACGACTGCCATCCGTTGTAAGACGGGCCCTTACCCTGATCTTGATCTGGTTCTTCATAGTTGGTCCTTTGGTGGGCCCGTTGGGCCCCTTGGCTTGTAGTACGATATTGGGCTCGGCCCATCACGTATTATCCCGTTCAGTGGCCCCCAACTCATGGTCGTCTTGACGGGCCATGAGTTGTCGTTTTCCCTCCAAGACTGGCCGTACAACCGTCAGTTTGAATTTTGAATTATGGTGACGTCAGTATAGATGACGTGGATGGTTGGGATTTCTCCATTAGTTGACACGTGTCCTCTGAGGGGACATTCTCCTCGGAAGTTGCAGAGGGTATTTAATGCCCCTCATCATTCCGCTGTTTGGGTTCCCAAACATAAACCCTCCATCTTCTTCACATATAAAAGCTTCCTCCCTCCTACATTTCGAACTTTCCACACTTTTGATTAGTGAGAGCAAAGCAGCAAGAGGCGATTTCCGGCAACCAACAGAAAGAACTCCGGTGAGAAAGAACTACCGTCTCCGGCGGCCGTAATTGCTCTGGCAACTCCGTTTGCAAGGCATCTGGGAGCCTGGATAAGAGACTTCTTTGATCTTCCACCGGAAAATTCATCGGAGAGCATATCTTCCACCCCTTTACCAGGTAATTTCTTCATTTATTCTTCGTTTTCTGGATTTTCTTTGGGGTTTTGGAGCTTAGAGTCATGGGGCCCAGAACCATCAGCTTTGAGAGAGGTGTTAAATTCGGTTTTGGACTAAATCAAAGGATTTACAAATGTGCCAAGGGGGTTTGGAGAGAGATTCCGTTGTCTGAATGTTCCTCGATCTTGATTAAGTTCAATTTTGAAGACGAGCCTTTGGGATTCCCAGAAGGTGAGGTTTCAGGTGATTTTGAGGATGGTGATCCAATGATAACCCCTTTTAGGTCGATGAACGACCTGCCCAACCACATTAAGACCCACTACTATTTGTCCCGTCGTGATTCACTTAGGGATTTGATTTTAGGGGAATCTAGGTCGCCCCTAGGTAGGTCGTCGCCTGTGGAAGTTAGGACTTATTCCCCCTTTCTTTCTCCTTGTTTTGTAGACATGGATCACGACGGGCGTCCTAGCCGACCGGCCCCAGAAGAAAACGAGCCGAGCACAAGTGCAAGGAGCAATCAGGCAGCTAAAGCCTATCACACATTTGTACGAGTTGGATCAATTGACAGTGAATTTGGAGGTGGGGCAGGAGGGAATTGGGCTATACCCAAAATCGAGCTTAGGAAGCCGGATGTTGGGAAGCAAATGATCGACGCTCTACGAGGGTCGTACAGAGTTCAAGCTTCGACCTATAAGCTGGAGCACCTCAGCCTGGCGGAGTATGAGCCCCGTCGTCAGTCCCTTCTGGCCAGCAAGGAGAAGGTGGCATTTTTCTTTAAACAATTTGAATTTGGCTTGAGGTTGCCTCTAGACCCCTTCATCAATGAATTCTTGGAGGACTCAGCCTGTGTGCCCATGGAGGTTAGTGCCAACACTATCAGAATCTTATCTAGCTTCGCCGTCGTTTGTAGATTTCTTGGCTACGAGCCATGCAACAAAGTGTTCCGTCAATACTACCGGGTGGCCAGGAGTACCTCCAAAGACAAAGGGAAGTCTATTGTGAGTGTATCTTCGATCAAAAACACAAAGAACTTTTTCTTGGATATCCCCAACAAGGTGTATGGTTGGGAGAACCATCTAATTTTGGTGGAAAGCCGAGTGGGATGGCAGTTTCCTTTTCCAGTGGGTAACAAGGTCGTCGCTGATAAGTACATCTTCCAAGCTCCGTGGGCCGAGGAGCTAAAGAAAAAGATTGATGATTTACTGGATCTTGGATGGGTCTCGTACAAAGACATAGAGGCCTCCTAATGGAGATATGTCAGGACCGGCATGATGTCTAAGTCGGCGATGGGGCCTGAACCCCTGGTGAAGATAAGTTTGGATGCCCGCTATCCCGTCTGAGTCGTCCACAATGAGTTCGCTTTTAAGGATAATTGTGTGACTTGCGCGGCGTCGCGTATTAGCCGTCCTGAAGAATGTTGTGAAAACTTAGAGATGACTGGGGGTTGGGTTCCTGACACCTTTTCTCAATTCTTATACTTGTCTCTCGTCTCGTCGTGAATAAAAACTAACCCTTTCTTACTTTGTCTTTTTGCAGTTCTTACTCAATCCGACATAGACAGAATTGAAAAGAGGATAATGGACGGAGCCATCCGAGCTAGCGATAGGGGGACCAAGAAGAAAGATAGGGCAGTCACCCGTGCCATAGTTGATCGTTAGGAGAAGATGGGGACGAGGAATGATGAACTTCCCAAAGTCCCTGAGGGTGCCATTCCAATGATTGAGAGAGATCCCGTCGCTGGGGGGCTCAACACTAGAGGTCTTCAAGCCATTGTTGACGCGCCTGAGAGAGCTGTTGGGATGGAGACTGATGCAAGTGTGGAAGCTTCTGGAGCTCAACTAGTCGCTGCCGACGAGGCCGAGCGCATTACTGTGGAGACGGTGGGGAGCACAGATTCAAACCCTGAAATGGGTGAGGCCGGCGTCCAGGCCTCCAGGAAGAGAAAAGATCATCCCGCCGGCTCTGAGGGGAGAAGGAGCAAGAATAAGAAAAACAATGATGATCCTCCTCGCTCGTCAGATCCCTCTACTCCAAGAGCTGACGCTCCAGGCTCGTCTTCAGCGGCCTTGTCTAAGGCGAAGGCCAAAGAGATGGCGGCCCTGATTGCCAAAGCCTCCCCAATAGCTGGGATCCCCTATCTGTTAAGGAATGGCAATCCACTGTTGTTGGGATGGCCCTGACCAGGCACGATCGGGACGTCGATTGACCCGTCGGATGAGGGAGGCTAAACTTTCTCCTGAGACCTTCCATGCCCGTCTTGGGCTGATTCAGACTGAGGTATTTCAAATTTAAATTTATGCTTCTTCCCGTCTTTTTACACTTGGGTTAACAATTTTGTTGTGGCAGCTGTCGTCGATGATGGACGCAATGACTGCTGATTATAGAGATTGTCTTGACGCCGAGCTTCGGGGCAACGAGCAGCTAATTAAGGCCGTCGGTGACAAGGGGACGGCGGAGCAGAAATTGAAGGAGGCGGAGACCAACGTGGGTGAGCTTACCACTACCTATGAGCTCTTGATGGGTCAGAAGAATGATCTTTTGAAGGAGGTTGAAGCTTTGAAGGAAGGGAAGGCCAAAGCTGAAGCCGTCTCGAAGGTGTTTCAGGACGGTCTTCGCGTTTGTGAGAACAAGCTCCAGAAGGCGACGACCAGCTTTGACTCCGCTCTCACCCAGATTGAAGTAATGAAGACGACCCATGAAGCTGCCTTGACCAAAGCTGGACTTGACGCCGTCCACGAGTTCAAGAAGAGTGCTGAATGCCTCCAGTTGATTACCAAACATGCCAGTGGATTTTTCAAGGATGGGGCTAAGCACATGTCTAGGCGGCTCTTGTTGGATCCTACAACGAAAGACCTTCTCTCTGTTCGACAGTTGGCCGACCTCTGTACTGAAGGAGCACACGACGACGAAGCTCGTACGGTTCATCCCCTCGTTCCTTACACTGATAATGACCTCCTTATCATTAGGGAAGATGACGCAAAGGCCGGGAAGGAAGAGTGGCCTATTCCTGCCGTCGTCCCAGGGAACTTCGACGCCTACTATGCTCATTTCGTTGAAGACGGCCCCGATCCCGATGAAGTCCCATCCAATGCCGGTGTTGACCCCCAGTGATTGATTTCTTTGAAATGTTTTGTAATGTCCCAAATAATGTTCCAATTTGATTTGGTTGTCTTAAACAATGTTTCAATTTGATTTGGTTGTGGTTCCAAACATTGTCCTAAAACAATTTTAATTTTTTGTAATACAATCGACCCGTTTCCTCGTCGTTTAGAGGGGGTCGAATGTACAATGTTTACTTGTTTTATGTAAGTTTATCCAATGCCTTTACTTTCTGTTTGTTAATCTGTTGTTAACATAGATGGCATGTGATAACTTTATTCTGGTGAGTAAGTTTGAGGACAAGTGCGAATGGTCGTCGTGAGTGACGACTAGAACTTAGGTCGTCCTAATGTGGTCGACGCTTGTTCGCCCTTGTATTTTCTCAACTTCTCAAAGGCTCGTAGGAATAGTACGAAGGCCCATAGGTTTTTGCTCGTAGGCAAGATTCCATGGATGAGTCGTCATATTCTGTTATAGCGTTCGACGAAGTCTGGCTTCGTCTAACCTTTATACTTGGCTAAAGTGAGTGTAAGTGCCAAAGTCTTTTGCTTTGACTGATCTTTATACTTGATCAAAGTAGTTGTGAGGGTCGAAGTCAGGCCTCAACCGTTCTAAGCTTGAGTTTGTAATGGACGAGTTTCAAAGAAGTGATGGGTTTCCATTGATAATCTGTTCAACGATCGTACATTGACAACTCTCACTTTATAAGACATCTGGGATTTATAGATTATCCCTTACAACTTTCAAAAATACAGACTTCCAGAATTTTCACAAAATGGCAACAAAAGTTTTAACTAAGAACCACAGATAGGGTGCCCCGAGGCGTTTGGATGTTGTTGATGACGACAGTCTCAAAAGTAGTACTTCATAAGGTGATTGGCATGCCATGGATGCTTAAGATGTTCACCGTTTGGCTTAGCTAGGCGGTAGGTTCCTTCTCTGACCACACTGGTGACAATGTATGGTCCTTCCCAGTTGGGAGAGAGTTTGTTTTGACTGGCTTTGAGTCCAGTCGCTTCAATCTTTCTAAGAACATGATCGCCGACTTTAAAGAACCTTTTCTTCACCTTCTTGTCGTGGTAAGCCTTGGTTTTCTTTTTGTAATTTTCCATCCTTAGCTGGGCGTCTAATCTTCGCTCGTCGACGAGGTCCAGATCGACCTGTCGGTTATGGATATTCTTTTCTACATCGTAGAGAGCAACTCGGTCTGTTGGCAGCTGGAGTTTGGCGGGAGCCATGGCCTCAGAGCCGTAGGCCAAAGCAAATGGGGTTTCCCCCGTAGGCCCCCGGGTGGTTGTGCGAACTGCCCAGAGAGCCGAAGGTAGTTCGTCCAACCATCTTGTGCTGCGTCCCTCAAGATTTTTACACAAGGCAGACAAGACGAGCTTGTTTGCAGCTTCGGCTTGCCCGTTGCCTTGGGGATAGGCAACAGATGATTTAGAGTGTTTGACGCCCATCCTGTTCAATTCTTGCTCAAAATTACTCGAAAACTGTAGGCCGTTGTCTGAAACAATTACCCTTGGGATTCCAAAGCGACACCATATTGAGTCATGGATGAAGCTTAGGGCATTGTTTTCAGTAATTTTGTTTAAGGCCTTGGCTTCCACCCATTTTGAAAAATAGTCAACCGCCACAATCACGTATTTAACTCCTCCCTTGGCCTGTGGAAAAGGCCCAATTAGGTCGACACCCCACATATCAAACGGCCAAGCAGCCATGACAGGGGTTTGCTCAGTCGTCGGGAGTTTGGGAAGGTCGACGAAACGCTGGCAAGTATCACACTTTCTCACAAACTGTTTTGCATCTTCACGGAGGTGAGGCCAGTAGTACCCCATGGTAATTATCTTGTCAGACAATGTGCGAGCCCCAGGGTGACCTCCGCACTCTCCTTGATGTACCTCGAAGATTAGTTGTACGACCTTGTCAGGGTGGACGCATTTTAACAACGGTCTGGTGATAGATCGTCTGTATAGCTCTCCTTCTACGACCGTGAACCTGGCCGCCTTTCTCTTAACTTGCCGTGCTAAAACCTCATCGGATGGCAACTCATCTTTTTCGATAAACGCTTTCAGCTCGTCGATCCAACACCTCGGACCGTCTCCAACGCACATAATCTTTACTCGTTCATAAGCTGGTTGATCGAGATAGGCCAAGTGGTGGCCATGCTCGTCTTCAGGGAGTTGATCTGTTGCCAGTTTGGAGATTAAGTCGGCGTGTTCGTTGTTTTCACGAGCAATTCTCTGGATGGCCCAAAATTCCAATCCCTGAATCAATTCGCCGACCAAAGTACGGTATTTCTTAAGGGTTGAGTCGACGACCTGATAGTCGCCGCGGACCTGGTTCACGATCAATTGAGAGTCACAAAAAGCTGCAATTTTGTTGGCTCCAAAGCACTTGGCATATTCGATGGCTGCTATAAGTGCTTCATACTCCGCTTGATTGTTTGATGCTTGGAACTTGAATCTTAACACTTCCTCAAAGACTCTTCCGCTTTCTGGTTCGACAAGAACGATCCCTGCCCCACTCAGATTTCTAGTTGCCGACCCATCTGAATAGATCTTCCAACATCCCATAGGCAAAACTAACTCCCATTTGGCCGGGTCGCTCGACTTCCTTTCCCTTGCTCACTTTCTGCGGCCTTTGATCGTCGTCAGTAGTGAACGACGTTTCAACTAGGAAGTCTGCCAGGGCCTGTGCTTGCAAAGCCTTTCTTGCCACATAACGAATATCAAACTCTGTCAGCTCAATGCTCCAATTGAGTAGACGACCGGAGCTCTCAGGGCGATGCAATATCTTGCGCAGTGGGGCAACTCATCGGATGGCAACTCATCTTTTTCAATAAACGCTTTCAGCTCGTCGATCCAACACCTCGGACCGTCTCCAACGCACATAATCTTTACTCGTTCATAAGTTGGTTGATCGAGATAGGCCAAGTGGTGGCCATGCTCGTCTTCAGGGAGTTGATCTGTTGCCAGTTTGGAGAGTAAGTCGGCGTGTTCGTTGTTTTCACGAGCAATTCTCTGGATGGCCCAAAATTCCAATCCCTGAATCAATTCGCCGACCAAAGTACGATATTTCTTAAGGGTTGAGTCGACGACCTGATAGTCGCCGCGGACCTGGTTCACGATCAATTGAGAGTCACAAAAAGCTGCAATTTTGTTGGCTCCAAAGCACTTGGCATATTCGATGGCTGCTATAAGTGCTTCGTACTCCGCTTGATTGTTTGATGCTTGGAACTTGAATCTTAACACTTCCTCAAAGACTCTTCCGCTTTCTGGTTCGACAAGAACGATCCCTGCCCCACTCAGATTTCTAGTTGCCGACCCATCTGAATAGATCTTCCAACATCCCATAGGCAAAACTAATTCCGCTGGCTGGTCGCTGACTTCCTTTCCCTTGCTCACTTTCTTCTGCGGCCTTTGATCGTCGTCAGTAGTGAACGACGTTTCAACTAGGAAGTCTGCCAGGGCGTGTGCTTGCAAAGCCTTTCTTGCCACATAACGAATATCAAACTCTGTCAGCTTAATGCTCCAATTGAGTAGACGACCGGAGCTCTCAGGGCGATGCAATATCTTGCGCAGTGGGGCAACTCATCGGATGGCAACTCATCTTTTTCAATAAACGCTTTCAGCTCGTCGATCCAACACCTCGGACCGTCTCCAACGCACATAATCTTTACTCGTTCATAAGCTGGTTGATCGAGATAGGCCAAGTGGTGGCCATGCTCGTCTTCAGGGAGTTGATCTGTTGCCAGTTTGGAGAGTAAGTCGGCGTGTTCGTTGTTTTCACGAGCAATTCTCTGGATGGCCCAAAATTCCAATCCCTGAATCAATTCGCCGACCAAAGTACGATATTTCTTAAGGGTTGAGTCGACGACCTGATAGTCGCCGCGGACCTGGTTCACGATCAATTGAGAGTCACAAAAAGCTGCAATTTTGTTGGCTCCAAAGCACTTGGCATATTCGATGGCTGCTATAAGTTCTTCGTACTCCGCTTGATTGTTTGATGCTTGGAACTTGAATCTTAACACTTCCTCAAAGACTCTTCCGCTTTACGGTTCGACAAGAACGATCCACCTTACTCCAGTTTCTAGTTGCCGACCCGTCTGAATAGATCTTCCAACATCCCAGGCAAAAATAATTCCGCGGGCATTCGGCGACTTCCTTTCCCTTGCTCACTTTCTTACAAGGCCTTTGATCGTCGTCGGTAGTGAACGACGTTTCAACTAGGAAGTCCTGCCGGGCCTGTGCTTGCAAAGCCTTTCTTGCCACATAACGAATATCAAACTCTGTCGGCTCAATGCTCCCGATTGAGTAGACGACCTGAGCTCTCTGGGCGATGCAATATCTTGCGCGGTGGGGCGTCGGTGTAAACAACGATGGACGAAAGGTAGAAGTATGCTCGTAGCTTTCGTGCTTGTGATGACGGAGCATAAGCGATCTTCTCCGCGTTGAAATAGCGGGTTTCCACATCCGTCAGCTTTACTAACATAGTAAGCTGGCCTCGTGTGTTCCATCCTCCTCCCTAACCAACACCGCGGCGACGGCCTTGTCACTGCGAGAGATAGATGTAGAGATCTTCTCTGCGACGGGGCTCGGAGGAGGGGTGGGGAGCCAAGATACTCTTTCACCGTTTAAATGACCGAGAACACTCTTCTCGTCCATTTGAAATCCTTAGCACCTCGGAGAGCCTTGAAAAGGGAAGCGACCTTTCGGCGAGACTTGGCAATGAAACGACCTAAGGCCGCTTACTCGTCCATTCGGGCGTTGCACCTCCTTGATGCTCGTAGGCTTTCCGCCATGTCAATCAAAGCCTTGATTTTTTCGGGAGTTGGCTTCGATGCCTAGTAGTGAGAGCATAAACCCCAGGAAATTTTTCCGCAAAGAACTCGAAGACGCACTTAGTCTGGGTTGAGGACCATATCATTAGCTTCGTAGATTGGTGAAAGTCTCACTTGGAGGTCGTCGACGTGCTTCCTCTTCTTGGACTTGACAACCATGTCGTCGACGTATGCCTCCAGGTTGTCGCCGATCCGATCTTTGAAAACTTTATTGATCATCCTTTGGTATGTGGCCCGGCGTTTTGAGCCCAAAAGGCATCTTTATGTAACAGTAAGTTCCCTTGTAGCACGAAAGGTCGTCTTGAATATCCTCTTCGGCCATCTTTATTTGGTGATAGACATGAGTATGCGTCGAGAAAGTCGTATGTCCGGCCACGAGTCGACGAGCTTGTCAGTGCAGGCAAGGGGTAACTATCCTTGGGGCATGCCGAGTTTAGATCCAGTGAAATCTACGTGAGTCTCCACTTCCCATTTGGTTTTTTCACAAGAACCACATTAGCCAACCAAGTCGTGAACCCAGCGTTCACAATAATTCCAGCCCTCAGCAACTTCTCAATCTCTTGTTTTATAGCAATCTCTTTTTCAGTTGAAAAAACTCGGCACCTTTGTTCTTTGAACTTCATGTTAGGGTTCACTCCAAGCCTATGAACTGCCACGTCCTCTCTAATTCCCTTCATGTCTTCCACTTTCCAGGCAAAAACATCGAGGTTTTGTTTGAGTAGGGAGATTATCTCTTCCCTCTCCTCAGTGCATAACCGAGACCCCGGTTGATTTTACGCTCCTGGATAGTCGGGGTTAATGACCGGTTCAATTAGCTCGTCGGCTGGTTTCATCTCAGGGGCGTCGTCCCTAAAGTCCATGGATTCAATGACGATTTCTTTAATTTTTCTTCTTGCTTCAGGTGTTAGATCTGGTACCTTGTCGTCAATCAATCTATCCAGCTCGGCCCTCGATTCTTGGGTGACCAAAAGTTGTGGCTCTGCATCTTGGTCGTCCATGAATACCTCCTCGAAGACCTCGGGGTCGTCTATACACTTGATTGTCAAGATGCTGGCGTACGAGGTCGTCGTTTGTTTGACAGATTTGGAGAGCTTCACAATGTGATGCAGGTCGTCGACTTGATTGTCCGTTTTGCCTTCAACACGTGTTCTAGGAATGCAGGGCCATCCCAACACACATCCCACTCCGGCACGGGAAGGAAATTTGACTCGTTGATGGGAACCGAGGCGATGATCCCAAGCGGACTTGGCCGGGTTGGCCAAGAATTGCATGGTAGTCGGCGACGACGTCGATCACAATAAAAGTCACCTGTTTTGATGGTTCTCGAAGGATGTTCTCGATGTATTTGGAAGGTCAATGCGGCCCTTTGCGTCGACCTATGGTTGGTGAATCCTCCAGGAGCGACCTAAGTAGGGACTTAGGCGGCTGTCGGGTAGACCCGTCCTTTGGTAGACGTTGTAAATGAGAATGTCTTTGGCCGCTCGGTGTCAATCAAAATTCTCCTTGACTCAGGTTATCAATGGCAAGGAATGACCGGCGTACGTTGACGAGCCAATGGGTTAGTTGCTAACTCGTAGGGAAAAAGCTTATTACGTCGTTTGGAACCTCCGAGCTTGTGGGGGACATGAGGGGCTTTCTTGAGATGGTAGATGGCATTTTTATCGATTCTTGCTCGTCTCTTCGTAAATAACCAAGACCGTCCTTAAATTTGCCCTCTGGAGGGCCGTCGTTGGCAACTCGAGTGTTGGCTGCTTGACGATCTTTCCTTATGTACTCCTGGAGACGACCATCGTCGATCTATCTCTGGATTATTTTCTTCAAACTGAAACATTCCTCAGTGTCATGTCCTTTATCTCTGTGGTATTCACAATACTTGTTCATGTTTTTCATCCCCTTCCCGTTGGGGTTCATCTTCGGCGCCGGGCCAAAGTCCACATTGCTCAAAATTTCTGCTCTAGATACGGTCAGTGGGGTGTACGACTCTGGTACTTTTTCGGCCTTCACTTGTTTGTTCTTCCCCTTGTCTCCAGCCTTGTCTTTTTTGGATTTTGCCGTTTCCACCTCGTCGATAGCCTTTCCCTCTCGTTGCAGCTTCCTTTCCTCAGCCTCGGCGACACCGTACGCTTTGGCATAAAGGTCTTTTCGGGACTTGGCTGGGTGGACTTGTAGCTCGTAGTCCAGAGTAGAGGAAACAACACCGTGTCTGAAACAATTTATAATCTCCCTGTCAGTTAGGTCTTCATCAATTTGGTCAACCAATTTTTTAAATCTTTTGAAATAGCTCATAGAGCTTTCACTAGCTCCTTGTGAAATGTTACTGAGATCGTTGACTGTTTCACGACGCTCTCCCGCCGTCGCAAACCTTTCCAAAAACTTTTTCAGCATTTGTTTCCACGACTCGATACTTCCCTTGGGTAGGCTTCTGAACCATCTTAAAGCAGCGTCGATCAGGGTGCTCGTAAGGGCCTTACACATGACGTCGTCGTGGCCTGAAGCTCTTGCCACTACGTACATCTGTGCCTCGAGGTGTTGTATGTGGTCAATGGCGCTGGTAGAGCCGTCGTATTGCTTCAGGTCGGGGAGCTTAAAGCCCGGCTCTGGGGGTCCCGTTTCTAGCATCCAGGGTGCCAAGGGATTCATAGTGCCGCCATCATCTTCTGAGTCGTCGCTATCCATCTTATTTCTTTTGTTCGTCAACTCCTCCACTTGACGATTTAGCCTCAAGAACTCTCTCATGTCTACCTCTCCTGCTGGGCCGGCTGGGGGGATCCTATCTTGACGAGGCCCCCGGGCAACGATATTGGATCGTTGCCTCTCTGGGGGAGCGAGTCGTCGTGAGATGGATCTCTCCCCTCCGTAGCTCGTTGACGGAGATGGTCTGTACGATCTGGATGCCTCTCGTTCATGACGGGGGGGAGTTCGTGTTCTTTCCCTATAGCTCGGCGCCCGTTCGTTTCTCAACGAGGGTGTCCGTAGACGACCTTGAATCGCTTGGTTCTGATTTGCTTCAAAATTTTCGACGGCCAATACTCTACGAGGCTCCATCTCTTCAGCCCGTCGTTGCTGTGATGGGGCTCCTTGGCTTCGCCTTTCGTTGAGATGTTCCCTTAGATCAAGTTGTGGTACGAAGCGCTCATTTTCAGTAGCGGTTCCTTCACGACGACCGTTATTCTCCCTCTGGTTCCTTCTTCTTCTTCCAGACGAGACAGTCTGGTGGGACGCCTGTGGGGCTTGGGGAGCGGCCATTTGGATGAGCTCGTTCTGGATTTGCAGGAATTCTTGAAGGGCGTTGGCTCTCTCGACGAGGAAAGCCGCTCTGTCGAGTTGAGGGTTAGATGGACCTCCCGTATACCGTACAGTTGTTTCAGGCCTCCTTTCCAGTGGAGGTCTCCTGCGGCGCTCACGTGTGTCCTTTTCTCTTCTTCTGGTCGCTTGAAGGCTGTACCATCAACACCCCTTGTGACTTTGGTAACCCTTAGATTAGGGTTCCTAGGTGGAGAGGGTGGTCTAGGGTTTTCTTGTTGAGGTGGAGGTACGCCCTCATCTCCGGTAGACTTGCTGGCCGTGTGACCATCTGACACCATTTTTCCGGGCTTCTCTAGCTATATTTCTTTTGTTGGAGATCACTAACCACGTTCCTGGCAATGGAACCAATCTGATCGCGCAGAAAAGCGTGTGGGCTCAGTTCTTGGGTCCAGCGAATGATTGAGCTAGCTTTGTGATATGCACACCACAAGAAATAACAGTGAAACTGCGTCGGGGTCTTAGGAAAGCCTCCGGCGTGAGTAAGATAATGGTGAGATTTTGGAAAAATGGTATGTAGAGTGCAGGGGTACATAAATATGCAGTAAAGCATTACCTGTGTCCATGATGTTATTCTCTTATTTATAGTGGGAGTAGTGGTATTAGGGTTTTCACCAGAGCCGTTGGATTGGATGGTTACCCAGCTGGATTGGATCGGCTCCATCTCTAGGCGTACACGTGTCATCTTTGGGATTGGTCCGTCTATGTAAGGACAACTGCGACACTGACGGCGATAAGCGGCTTGCCTTATAAGGGAAAGTCAACACCACGCCTTTTGGAGTTATTACTGGTTGCATGATTGCACGTGTAACAAGGCACTGTAGTAGGTCTGACATTATCCCAAATTAGCTAAGTAATCAAGCTTACTGAAAAAGCTTAATAGAAGGGACGACCTGGAACTGTACGTCGCCTTAGGTCGTCTCTTCGAGAGGTGACTCGACGAGCGTGTGGCATTGAGAGTTGGTCGTTCAATGACGACGCTCACTGTTGTAAGAGACAAGCTTGGCGCGGCTGGAAGGCTCGTCGTTAGGAAATTTTGTGGCTCATTGGCGACGACCTCTTCCTGGCGTATCGACGAGCTAAGGTAGGAACCTCTGCTAAAAGGAATATTGGCCCGTCGTTTGGATGGGCTTGATCGCTCAGTGGCGACGACTGCCATCCGTTGTAAGACGGGCCCTTACCCTGATCTTGATCTGGTTCTTCATAGTTGGTCCTTTGGTGGGCCCGTTGGGCCCCTTGGCTCGTAGTACGATATTGGGCTCGGCCCATCACGTATTATCCCGTTCACATATATATATACTCCCTCCGTCCCATGGATTAGTTCACCATTTTAGGCTTTGCATGCAAATTAAGGAAAATAGGAGAGAGGAGAAAGTGTTGTGAGTATAAAAGTAAAATAGGAGAGAGAATGAGTGGAGGGAATAGTAAATTTGAAAAGTGTCGTGAGTGTAAAAGTAAAGTAGGAAAGAGAATTAGTGGGTGGAATAATAAAGATTCTTTGCCATTTTAGGAAAGGTGAAGCTTTTAACGCGACACCCGTTTTGAAAAAAAGTGAAGTTATCAATGAAACGGAGGGGAGTATATATCTGACGCAAAACTAACGGTCCATTAAACTACAGCTTATATTAGTGTTTTTTTTCTAAATAAATATTTATTTTTATTTTTATTGTTAGTAAAAAATAAATACAAATACTGCAACAGATTAGCCCTTTTTGTTTTCGGGCAAATGACAATTAAAAGTCTGAAATTCGAGGGCCATTAATAGGATAAAACCCGAAGTTCTAAATAAATAATTTAGAGAAATATTTTTTTTTGGAAAAAAAAACATAGTGAAATTATTATTTAAAAAATAATAATTTAGTAAAATATTTTCTTATAAAAAAATAATTCAGTCAATGAAAAATCTACTTTTAGTTCTTTAAAATTTAAAATATTTATTTTACTTTTTAAAGAATAACATTAATTTTAATTAAATCCACACGTACACACACATGCTGATTTAACTGAAAATCTAACAGTTTTATCAAAGAGCCGGTCTCCTGTGAGAACATGGGATCCGTCTCATGCATGAGACGGGTCGACCCATGACCCATGGGGCATGACCCGCCACGTGGCAGTCTTTTATAGGCCAATTTTTTTTATTTTTATTTTTACATTTTTTTTTATATTATTTTTTTCAGAGCAAAAGTAATAGTTACCATCTCTTAATGTAATGACTGTATACATATAAAGTAACATTGGTCATAAGTAAACGTAATACCTGTTTTAAAAAAAATAAAAGCTCGTTTTTACCCATTTTTTTCAAATGTAATACAAACTATATGTATTATTTTTGAAATGTAATAACTTATGTATATGAATGTAATAGTTTATAGAAGTAAATGTACCACTTTGATAGATGAAATTGTAACATATTTCTATAGATAATGTAATACTTTTACATGAAAACATATAGATACCTATACATATGTGTTACAATTATGTACAAATACTATTATATATAAATAACACGTTTGTTACATTTTAATTATAATAAGTATTACTTTTGCCAAACGAAGAAAACATAGGAAAAAACATTATTACTTTTCTGTATATATGTATTACTTTAATGTATACAAACTATTACTTTAATGTATACTGTTACTTTATGTTGGTGAAGGATTGGGCGAAGCGAATGTGGGGCGATTCTTGGGCGGCGTGATTCCAGAACAGGCGACTGCCCATATGCAAAAAGCTTGGGCGGAGGCGTGGGTTGGCTTTGTTGGGCGAGTGATGGGTATGGAACCGACCCGTCTCATGGATAAGACGGGTCATGCTGTTCTCACCCAAGTTTTTGTCTTTATCAAATAGTCATTAATTGCTAATTTTGTTATCTTTAAGCCCGCTAATTTTAAAACTTCAAACCCATTTTACTAACAACCCCCAAACTTTCGTAGCCTTTGTTTCCACCATTATCTACAGTCAGAAGCACATGCCTAACAACATTTAAGAAATAAGTTCCTTGTTTGTCATGTGACAAACCCAAAAGAAGACTTCTGCCTAACTGCGCCAGAGGAACACATTTCTTTTTGTTTTTTTCACTCTTTCAATGCTTTGAATTGTCAGATATCTTGTCAGACCATCATTAACAATATCAAGAAATCAATAATGTAACCTAAGGCCTCCTGATCTTGTGATATGCTAATCGGCATTTCTATCGGGAGGTCAAGGATTCGATCCCTCGGGAATTCTTGTGGAAATATTTATATCACGAGTTTCACTCGGGGCACATCCTTGGGGTCAGGAGTATAAGGGTTGCTGTCACACTGACTGTATCGGGCATATCCCGCGATTTACCTCTCTCAGCACTCTGAGGAGAGCCTACCCTGACTGCATCGGGCACATCCCGCGATTTACCACCCCCAACACTCTGGGAGGCCGGAGCCTGAGGGTCCATGATTAGTCCTGTGTAAGTTGGGAACCTGAATATCAAAAAAAAAAAAAAAAATCAATAATGTAACCAGTTTGATGAACTTACAAGCAAACTTAAGGTCTGTATAACCCTTCATTTTGTGACATACCACACCACCAAACTTGTGTCTCCTTTACTCTTTCCATTCAATTCGAAAGTACATCCCAACTTCTTTTTCTTCTTCAGTTTCACCAACCGCAAAGGATCAATCAAGCCCGTAGAAAAATAATCTAACAGCCAATAGTCGACCAAGGATCAATCAAGCCCTTAGAAAAAAAAAATAACAACGGCCAAAAACATGGTAAACTATTATGCAGTCAGACTGTCACACACAGAGTTAAATGTCACAGCTATATCACACACAATTGGATAGCAGTGGCCTGGGTTAGCCAAACAGCAACAGAAACATACTATTACTCTCATATCATCGACTGTTTTTAGTTAACCATAGATAGATGGTCTTATACAAAGGTTAAACAAACAAAGAAAACAACTTCGTCACAATATTTTTTAGATTTTGCTACACGATATTTTTTTATTACTCTACTAATTATACTACTACTGGTAGATGGACCCTTAGAGAAAAAAAAACCGTCAAGGAAATCACCCTCCACCGTATTCTGGCATCTAATTTTCCGGCATTCAAAAACTGACCAGAAAAAGGCACCACCACACAAAACTGAAAACATATTAAAATTCTTACTAGGGTTTGCCTTCTTCAATAACCGAAGCCAAACCAGTTACCACTTTCACTTTAACTCCACCTTTGAAGCTTCCCTTCGGTTTGATTTCCGGTGGTTCCCATTCCTTCACCAACAAAATCATCTTCTCTTCTTTTTCTTCGGGATTCTCGTCAGATTTCATGTCAGAATTATCGTTAGAATCAATGTTCGATGTTCGAGTATGTGGAGAGAGCCATTTGGCTTTGACATAATCGGCTTTACGCCATGGCGGAAAGTGCATTCCTTTCTTCTTCAAGCTCTGTTTAGCTGCATCGCAAACAATCTGAATGATCTTTTCTAGCCTGTCAGGTTTACCAACAAATATCTGAGGTAGAGTTTGCAGAACAGCTTTGTAATTCTTGGTGGCTCGAGCGATTTCAAACTCAGATCGAAAATCAATGTCAATGATCAACCTCTCAGCTCCCATAACCACATCAACATACTCGTACTCCCCTGCACACCGATAAAATCCCAAATTCAAACAACAAATCATATTACTATCTCCGTCCCGAAATCCCCAAACCCGATGTCCAAAAATATTTCAAATTTACTCTTTCTGTCCCAAAATGAATGTCCTAAAAAATCAAATTACCTCTCGATCAAGAGCTACTTTGAATTTTTTTGAATGGAGAGTATATTTAATCTACAGTAGGACATGAACAATCAACCTTGTACCAGATTGATAATCTGAACCATCTTAACAATCATACAGGAAATTTAAACAATTCAATTTAACAATTTACCTGCAGGATATGTAGGAGTTTTCTCCCAGAGGGATTTGCAAACTGAAGCATCATATCCACGATTAATGAGACTTTTAACGATGATATTTCTACCGGATTCGTCTTTGGAAACCTTGCGCTTGTCCATGATTTTTGCTGTATCAGCCAACAGGTTTCGTTCGGAAACACTCACACAAAGTACCAAAGTCTGTTCCAAAATGGAAATTACTGAAGCACAATTATGGTTATGTTATGAAATTAATCATGCTTAGATCATTGATTAACATACCTTCAAAAGCTCACAAGCGTCATTAGATGAGTTATGGTTGGAATTGCCGAAGCAATTGAAGGAATCCAGCTCGTCCTCGGAATCACCATCAACGTCTCCGTTAAAGAACCTGCACTGGTTGCGGCCACACCTGATCGTCACCGATTGCTTCTCGTTGCTGTCTTCCATGAAATTCTGCACCATTTTATCCAAACACATAGAACTCGGTTCAAATTCGTCGACGCCGGCAGCTCTGTCCACCGTTGATACTCTCAAAAAGCTCGAGAGATCAAAGAGACGCTTAAGCCGAGACTTGACCACCGGCTTCACGGCCTCGTAACGACTGAGCTCTTCCGGCAAATGAAAATCGATTGGCTGAATCTTCATCGGAAATGGCATGTTACGTAACAACAGAAAAAAGGTTCGCCGATCTTGCCTATTTGACCAGATTGTCAATTTTCAACCTCCATTTCCACTCCACAAAATCTCAAAACCCTAAATATCTTCTACTTTGATTCGTCTCTAATGTCTAATATATCAATACATCAAAAATACGAACAATACAAAAACTAACACACAATCAAAGCACATGAACAAGTCCCAAAGATGCGACAATATCTCTCATCATCGGATCACAAAAAGGATCGGCACATACACCAATAGATGATCCAAATTTTCAATAAAATCCTAACAAAATTCAAGGCTTAAGCTAAAACTGATACCTTTAACTGGCCGATTAGCATTATAATATTAATTATCTGCTTCCGATTTGACCGACAAATCAATGGAATAACTTGGAAACACTGCAACGTTAGGGTTTTCCCGAGCCTATAGCTCGTTAACTACGCAACCAAGAGAAATCAAAACACCAACGTTTCCGAGATCAACAGAACGATCGATCACCGAAGTATTCATCACCGGCGAAAATCGTCAATCGTGAATAACGACCGGCGCCGGAAAAGTGAAAGTGTTTAGAGATTTTCAGCTGTCAAGAGTGGTTTTGGCTTTCCTGAGTGCAACGTTGAAGACCAGGTGCTGTACTGTAGGTTTGTTTATATAGAAAGCGGTGATATTTACTGACGTGGATATTATTTTCCATGTTGGATTCCGACATGGCAATATTTTATCTACATCAGATTGGGGTTACGTGTCATTTTCTGGTGCTTTTTCCGTAGCTGGTAGCAGCCACACGTTGCCACGTCGCACAAAATATTGCGTTATGGAGGTGTCAATTTACGAAATTAACCTTGATTTTGTTGATAAAGACTCGGTGGATAAGAACTTTTAGTTTAGGTGCCTAATTAAACGGAGCGGATTTTTAACGGACACGCGTTCGTGGGATGGCGATATTCTTGAAATACCCTCCATTTGAGGACTATATTACTCTTTAGTCCTGAAGAATAAAGCTAAAATTTGAAGGATGTTTTAGTCAATTCCTGTTTACAGTCGTCTGTTGTACAAGGTGGTTAGTACACAGAGTTTTAAACTGGGCACTGTAAAGAGCCGTAAATTGTTTAATAACTTACCTGTAGCTGTAATAAAATTAACCCCTCATTATTAATGTAACTGGGTTAGTGATACATCGTCAACGAACCTCACAAGCATTGTAAGATTCGTCAAACTTGAATATTTGAACACACGATTAGAAACCACAAAAGGCTTTCAATAAATCGCAGAGAATACAATGAACATCAACAAATTGAGAGAACAATAGCTCTCAACAAACGAAGAGAAAAAATGAGACAATGGATTGGTGACATAAACATCGATTCCAATGTAATTGTTACATCCGAATAAAATCAAATTTGCAAAATCTAAAAACAGATTAACCCTTGATTTAAGGAAAAAGAAATGTGTTTTTGTGTTAGAAGATAAGCATAAGTATATAATGGGTTCCCGATCCTATCTTCTTCTCTCTCTTTTCGGTAACGATTTTTATTCAATAACACATCTTTTTGTTATCTCAACCTATTGAGATTACAAATCACTGTATTGTTGATTTTATTTTTATTTGATTGTAATTTTGTGGATTTCTAAGAAAATCATCGTTTTGCCTTAATTATTCTTGTTATGTTTTCTTTCATTTATCAAATTTTTTTACATTCTCTGTGTTGTTGAGAGCCTTTTCATACTCACCATGTTGAGGATCTTTGTTTTGTATTTGTATTTATTCTTGCTGCAATCCATGGGATGCTTGGTTGGACCATTATAACCGATCCAAATGCTTCACTTTTTTGTGTTTTCAACGTCAAATGTTTTTCATGTGAGGATTATCTAAAGACTGTTGGACAAATGTGTAGGCTTCTCAAGAACTTAACTAGAAACTTAACAGAAAAAGATAACGGAGATTGGAAACAAAATAATTCAAGTCGAGTCTTGTATTTAATACAATCTCCGTAAGAAGTTATTGCCCCGCACAGGTGTTTACGGTTTATATGGCAATCTTCTAGTAAGATAAAACGACTTATAAGTAAATGATAGGAGCACTCCAAATCAAATACTCTAGCGAACAACACAATGTTTGGAACTTTGGACTTTGAAGGATTTAATGCAACAATATGCAAAGATTTGAATATGTTAATCTATCTTACTAGAGGGTAGGAAGGGTCAAAATACTGTATATGATAATTGAAATTCGGAGGAGGAGGTATATATAGAGAGTCGAGGGTTTGTGTCTTTTCCCACAAAGAGACACAACTTTTCTGTTTGAAATAGTGCTGTTCGGGATCCGCTCGTAGAGTCGAGGATCTCGCACGGCCGAGCACCAGGTGCACGGCCAGGAGTCGAGACTTGCAGCGGCGTGCAAATCATCTTGCTCGGCCGAGCGGGCGTAAGCCTCGCAGAGCAAACTTGTCCGAGACTTTTGGCCAATTTATGTGCTCTGCTCGGCGAGTCGAGGACTCGCTCGTAGAGCACATCAAACAAAACTAAACACCCTTTAATTAACTCTCGTTAAGTTACAAAAGATCATTGTCATTAATTCTCATTCACCCTAAATGGTTTTGAGACATTAAATGAGTTTAATAATCTACAACAAATGTAGAATACATTTTGTAACTAGTTCCGTTAACACATAACGAACTTTCGTTAGAAATCTAGGTTAACGTTAAGTCAAACTTAACTTTCCGTTATCCATTTCCAACAAAGATACAACAAAGACCAGTAATGGGCTGTATCCAAGTTATTCTTGAAGAAGCATGAACATTGCATGCATTGTTCGGCAGGACACTTGGAGAATTGGTTCAAGGTCCGATATAAGTATTCGAATAAACATTTAAAAAATATTAATTATAATATTTATAATTGAGTATAAATAAAAAGATTTAAATTTTTGTTAGAATAACTAAATTAATGAAAAGTTATTTTTTAAATTACTTTTGTATTAACGATAAAAAAAAATTGAAAAAAAATGGACAAAAATTTTCATTAGGTGTTCACATATACTCCCTCCTCCCAGAAAATGCTTCACCTTTTATTCAAAATGGCGTCCGGTTTGAAGCTTCATTTTTTCTAAAATGGAAATGTTTTATTAATATTTTATTATACCCACTCACTATTTCCTCCACTCATTCTCTTTCCTAATTCACTATTACACTCACAACACTTTTTAAATTTATTATTTTCTCTACTAATTCTCTCTCCTATTTTTAAATTATACTCATAATATTTTTTCTTCCTACCTATTTTCTTAATTTACGTGTCAAATCAAAAATAGTGAACCATATCCTAGGACTGAGAGACTAAAAGTGTTACCGACTAAAGGGCCCATAATTCATTCATGAACTTGACTTTTGCTTTAGACTTTGGCTCAAATTGGAATTAAGTGCTTTGAAATTGGGCCCACCTTCAGTCTCCGCTTTTGAAGTTAAACGGAAAGTCTATTTTGGGAATATAGTGGACACTATGAAAGCGGTCCATCATGTCGTCTAGTACGACACGCGGCTGCTTCTTCCATGGTTAACATCATCACGCGCTAGATCGTCTAGATTTATCCACGTGTACTAAGTAATAGATATTCATCGTTGGATAATATACTTTGACCTTTATGCTTTTATTCCTGAACCCAGTGACGAATCTGCACCTAAGTTATTGATGGTGTCAATTTCTTTCCGATAGTCGTTCACTCGTACAACAATTTGTGATTTTTGATTCTTTTGTGAGAGGTTGCCATTTGCTTCGCGGTGGTCGGCTCGGCTTCTTTAGCGTTCCAAATTATCTATTAATCCTTTTTTTTCTAAGCAAAAACGATGTTATTTTGTTTAAAAAAAATGGTGCTGCAGGAGCACCATCAGGCACACAATGAAATCCGCCCCTGCCTGAACCTCTCATGAAAAAGAGTGCGTCTGCTGAGAAACGCGTTTCTCCATAACTATGGAGAAACGTGTTTTCAATGCAGAAGCTACGTTTGATAGGAAAAAAACCCCAAAGGCAAAAAGCTTACGGATATCCAGGAAGGCTTTGCGTTGATAATAGGAAGCTTTGCAGGTTGATATCCGGAAGCTTTGTATTTGATAGCAGGAAGGATGTGAAATGTATATCAGAAGCATTTAGGTGCGCATATCCGAAAAGCATTTAGGTGCGTATCCGAAATGTGTTAGGGCATATCAGAAATTGCTATTGAAGGTTTACGGATATCAGAACCTTCAAATGTATATCAGAAACATTTTGAAGGTTTTGGATATTCATTTGAAAGGTTTCTGGATATCACTTTCATAGGTTTCGACTATCTAAATTTCATCAGTCAGCGACGTCGGGGACCCGTTTCTCCATAACTTATGGAGAAACGCGTTTCTCCCTAGATTTTGTGCATGAAAAATCATCATCGTCTGGGAATTTAAAACAAATGCTCAAACAAATTTTGCAGGAATTAATTTCAAATGAAATTCCTCTCGCATAAGAAGATCATGTACAATGGTTTCAGCATCATTTTCAATTTTCAGTTTCAACATCCACTTTATCACTCCACATTAGTTTCTCTCTCCTCTACCTAATTTATCAACATTCTTTCAATTTTTACACTTTACAATGGTTTTGTTTATAAAAATTCAATACCCTTTCAACTAATCATCCTATCCCCCATCACTTTTATTTTATTTTATATTCTTTATTTTTATTATTAGTAAAATTATAATTATTATCATTTATAATTAAAAAAAATACTTCATACTCAATTAATTTTCTGTAATTGCAATTAAATAAATACGAAAGATGACGATAATTATTATTAAAACAAATAAAAGTTACAATAAGCTTAGCTCAGGACACAAGTAATTATAGACAAATAAGTATACGCTTAGCGTTATCAAAAGCGCCTATCCATTTGCTCAATATCTTGTTGATATAATTATAATGATTTCTGCCGTCAACTCCATCACGGGGAGGGTCAAATGAGCAATGGTCGTTACAGTAATTCGCAATTTTACCCCAATACGTATTGCCTTTCTGATTTCTCCCGATAATACTGTCTGTTCCATATTTAATTCACCCACTAATTAGCACTAAATTTTCATTAGTGGTCCATTTGGGACTTCTTTTGTAAGCAGTGGTTGAACCCTCTGCAGTTTGTGCGTCTTCGTGAGCACCTCTTATGCTATCAAGAGTCATTTGTGTTGAAAATTCTGAAAATTCAGATGCTCCAAAATTTTCAACATTTTCATTTATCATTGGCATATAAGGATTAGGATTATAATAAGAGGGTCGTTGAAATTCCATCCCATAATATGGATGAAAATTTGGCACAGCTGAAGGCATGTTGAAATTTGGTGGAAAATAAAATTTTGGTATGTTTTGAGGATGTTGTTGGTTGGAAGATTGATTTTCAAATTGAAAATTATTAGGATGTTGTAGTTAAAAGGAAAATACCCTGAATTTTGAGTATTGAAATGGTTATTATTGGGATTCATTTCACTACAAAGATATTGAAAAATTAAAAAGAAAAATTAACAAATGATAATTAAGAAATTTATATGAGAAAAAGAGGGGGGTTTTTCTGTGTCCAAATCAAATTTAACAAGTCTCTATTTATAGGGAAAAAATAATGAATTTGGTGTTAAAAAAATTATTATAAAATAATTGAGGTCAAAGAAATCGGATAAAAAAAAATATGAAATCCAATCAACCAATCATAGCCTGTCACGTGTCCCAATAAAAAAATGAATTTCCGTCTCCATACACGCGTCTCTATCGACGCATGTATATCACGCGCCATGTCGACCCAATAGGTGTGCGCCACATTTCATTGAATCCGGCCCATCTCATTTTATCAACATATTGAAAATTTTCAACACAAAAAAATTTTCAACACACTTTAAACATACCTTGCAATGGTTTTAACACCAAAAATATTTTTTCAACACCCATTATTTGGTCCATTGTAGATGGTCTAACACCAAAAACATTAAAAAAAACGTTCGCCGGACAATAACTATTGAAACACTAGTGTTTCAATTTGTTCACAACGTTACTTTTTTATTACTAGTGTTTAATAATTAGTTATTTTTATATATAAATTAGTGTTATAAAAAAATAATATTATAATAATTAATAAAATTAGTTGTTCACTTGTTCTATAGTTCACATTAAAAATAAAAATAAAAATATTAGAAAAGAACTGCTATAAAACAAGATGCACAACAGTTTCAAGGATACGACACCAAAAAAAATTAGGTATTATCGCCGTGAAACTCAATCACACAACAAAATGTTTTGCTAGTCAATTTTTGTCCATCTAGAAAAAACAAAGAAGATTCTGAAAACTGCCCTTTTTTTTATTTCAAACGACAAATTAATTTTCTTTACAAAATAAGAAAAAAGATGGCAATGTACAAAGGACGAGACTTAACCCAAATATCAATAGTTCTATCTTTTAACCGGTAACAATGATTTTTTCGATCTAAATCTTGAGATGTTTGAATTACACTTCAAATTAAACTTAGACACTACCTTAATTTGACATTTAAGAAATCCTCTCTCAAATAAAGAAAAAATAATTTTTTAATATTTGCCATCATAAAAAACAACCATATTAGGTAAATTGTTAGGATATTGAGAGATATTCTCAAGAAAGTTACCTAAGTTGGTATTGAGCCAGCTTGTTTGCTTAGTTAAGCGTATTTTCAATTATAATACTCCCTCCGTTCCTAAAAGATTATTCTGTTGTACATTTTGCAATTATTAAGAAAGAGCTTCACCTTCTTGTACCTTAGTAGATTTGCACTAACATTTATGCCTAAGTTTAAAAATGGGACATACTTTTTGGGACAAATCAAAATGGCAAATGAAACAATCTTTCAGGAACGGAGGGAGTAATATTTACTATTAGAATAAGTATAATTGTTAGAATCTTAATAGAATTAAGAACCAAAATATATTATTTATTATTTTCATCTCAAATATTACATAAGCTAGAGGCTCATATTTATACATAAATCATATGAATCTTAATTCTATTAAGATTCTAACAATTCTTCTTATTTTAATAGTAAATATTATTATAATTGGAAATACTGCTAACTAAGGTAACTTTCCTAAGTTGACATAAACCATATGAATCCTAATTCAATTAAAATTCTAACAATTCTCCTTATTCTTATAATAAATATTATGCTAATTAGAAATACTTCTAAATAAGGTAATTTTTCTAAGTTGACTCAATACTAACTTAAATAAATTTCTTGAAAATATCTCTCAATATCATAACATAAACACATATTTCAGTCATTCCGTAATAAATATTACGCTATATTGTTATATATCTATTGATTTACCGCGAAATATAAATATGCAAAACGAACATATTAATTTTTTATGTCACAAACAACATAATGGTAGCTTTCAAAGTTTTAAGCAAAATGAGTATATGGACTTTTTTTTTTTTCCAAACTACGATATATTATTAAACAAAAATCATATATAAGTTATTTTACAAGTACTGTAGTAAAAAAAAAAAGTTGAACTATTTTTCAATTTGTGAGTATCAACCTTGCAAATAGGTCATGCTAATCTTCTTTATATCGTTTCAATTTTATCATATGTCTCCGAGAGGATGGTATACGGACAATTGGAAGTTATTGATAACATTGTACCTATAGGTATCATTAGGGATGACAACGGCAACGGGTTGAGTTCGGGTCGAAATTGGTAAAATCCGGTTTCAATTCGACAAAACAAATGAAAATATCAAATCCGTCCAACCCGATGATCAATAAACCCGAACCCGATTCGGACAAAATGGTGCTAGCCTATTTTTGAGTTTTGGCTCAAATATTCTAATTAGCTCAAACCCAACAACAGAATCATTTTGATATACTCCCTCCGTCCCATCTCACTTGACACCCTTGAGGTGGGCACGAGAATTAAGAAGAAAGAATAAAATAAAAAAAATGTGTGGTAGAAAATGAAGAAAGAGAATGAGTGGGGTAAATAGTAGTATTGGTTGAATAAATTGAGTGGTGGAAAATGAAGAGAGAGAATGAGTGGTGGGGTAGAGTGAATATAAAATTATAAAAAGTAGGTTATTTTGGGAAGTGTCAAGTGAGCTGAGACGGACCAAAATGAAAATAAGTGTCAAGTGAGGTGGGACAGAGGGAGTAAACAACAATAACAGTGTAATTAGGGATATGTGGAGGGGTCCTAAAGGATTACCAAACTCGGACTCGAATCTGCCGAGTTTTGAAATGTTGTTATCAAACCCGCCCACTCAAACCGAAATGACTTAGAAACTTATGAGAAAATTACCATCCCTAGTACTCCCTCCGACCCACCTCAAGGTTGAACCTTGAACCTTGAGGTGGATACGCTTTTTAAGAAATGTAATTAAAGTGGGTAGAAAATTTGAAGAGAGAGAATGTAAAAGTTAAATGTGTGGTAGGGAATAGGAGAGAGAATGTAAAAGTTAAAAATATTTAATAGGAGAGAGAATGAGTGGGAGAATGTGTGGTAAGGAATAGGAGAGAGAATGTTTTTTTTTGTAAATATATGGAGATGATAAAGGTATAAATATATAGAAAACTTTCCATTTAAGAAAGTTAAACATTGAGGTGGGACGACCCAAAAAGAAAAGATTAAACCTTGAGGTGGGAAGGAGGGAGTATCATCTTTCGAAATGAAAGAGGAGAACAATAGCATTAAAAATACTCAATAAGACTACCCACAATGGGGGATGAAATCCCATTTAAATCCCATTTCATCCCACTGAATCCTTGCAATGGCTAAATGAAACTGGGATGAATTAATTCACGGGATGAAATGTTTCATCCCGGATGAAACACTGCTTTTGCTTTTTTTTTTTTTTTTTTTTAGTCGCCACGAGTCAAGGCCTTATTGGTCTTGACTTTATCACTTTTTCACTCAATTATTTAAACTCATTTATCTCATAATAAATGATTTAAAAATAAAAAGAAAAATTCACCAAAATTCATCATTTTTTTCCTACAAATTGAAATAAGTTTCATTTGATTTGGACACAAAAAAAAAAACACTTAGTTTTCAATTTGGGCTGAATTATTACCTAGTAAATTAATTTTTTTTTTTAATTTTTTTTTCACCAAAATTCATCATTTTTTTCCCTACAAATTGATATAAGTTTCATTTGATTTGGACACAAAAAAAAAAAAACACTTAATTTTCAATTTGGGCTGAATTATTACCTAGTAAATTATTTTTTTTTCACCAAAATTCATCATTTTTTTCCCTACAAATTGATATAAGTTTTATTTGATTTGAACACACAAAAAAAAACACACTCACTTTTCAAAAACAGAGAATATAAATAAAATAAAAGTGGTGGGATATAGAATGATGAGTTGGAAGGAATTGAAATTTAATTTAAGTTAGTTATCGTAGGGGGTTAAATGAAATGGGTAGATGAAATATTAGGTGAATGAAAAAAAGTGTAAAAAGTGTTGAATGAAATGGAGAAAGGAGATGAAACCATTGTGGTAGTATAAGGGTGAGTTTGGCATTGCTTCTGATTTTCTGAAAGTGATTTTTTAAAAGTGATTTTAGAAAAATTGATTATTTGTAATAAATACTAAAATTTATAAGTATGTTTGGATAGTATATGTTCAAAACTGATTATTAAAGATAAATAACAAAAATGACCTTTATAATATGTATCTCAATATAATAAATGTATAAAAGAGATAGAGGTTAATATTGAAAAAACAACACAAATAACAGCTTCTAAGAATCACTTTTAGCAAAAGCTGGGTCATAGCTGCTTCTACGAAAACACAATTTTTTGCGTTTTAACAACTTAAAATCATAATCAGTAATGTTATCCAAACGTTATTAAAAGTGATTTTGAGCTTCAAAAGTGATTATAAGCCACAAAAAAAAAAAATACTCCCAAACTCACCCTAAGTCAAATATACATGATTAAAAAACCTCACATATTTCATATTTCAAATGATGATTTGACACGAGAGAAAGTTAAATTATCATGTAAATAGACCCCTACCTATTCAAATTCAACAAAGAAAAGTGTAATTATATTTCGGATATATTCAGACGTGTTACTTGGGCAAAGTGTGAGTAGAAAAGGAGGAGCATTTAGTGGTTCTATTTTATTTATTTATTTTTTTAAAAAAAGGAGCATTTTGTGGTTCTAATAAATCATTAAATCAATAGTGATCCTTTTTCGGACAAATCAATTTTCCTCAAATTCCTTATTAAATTAAATATCTCACAAGTTATTAAACAAAAATATATTATATTACATGTAATATGTAGTGTTTAAAAATTATGATACGTCATTATCAATATTACCTCTTTCCCCCACCACCGCCGATCACTGGAAATGATGCCGAAAATCGGTCGTCGATTGCCACATGATGTTATATTGTATTCAGTATACAGAATAATATAACATAATAATACAACATAAAAAGTAACTTATTAATCATTATAATACTTTCTTAAAATTTATAATGCATTCTCCCTATAAAGTATGTTAAATAAAGTGGTACCAATTTTTTTTATCAACCTTTTAATTTAAAATATACTATAATCATTTCTTATTTCATCATGTTTTGCTCTATCTCTCTCACAAAAAAGTTCTTATAATGATATAAGGTACAAATTGGAAAAATAAGAATAAAATGAAAGATCAATAGGTATTATGAAAGTAAGAAAAAATAACCATATTGCTACCTCCCTCCAAAAATGAATAATTTTTTTTTTGTTCAAGTGAATGGTCTTTTTTTATCTCAAAATGGGTCCTTAATTTTTTTGCCATTTACTTTTCATATTTTATTTTATATTTGAAAATTAAAAGTTTGAAAGTGAATAGCGAAAATATTTATGAATTTTAATTATTAAAAAATAATATATACTCCTATTTTTTTAGAAAAAAATAGTCATTGAAGCATTTCAAATGAAATTTTTCTTTATTTTTTGTTCTTTCTTTTTTGCTTTTTCCTTTTCTCATTGAAGCATTTTCTCATTGAAGCATTGTAAAAAAAAGTCTTCCCTACTATCATCACTTGGTTTAACTTGACATAAGCAAAAGCCATTGGGTCACAGACCTTTCAAGGGATGGAGTGTAACAAACCAAAGACATTACTTGCCTTGGTCCCAAAGGAAGTATCATATTTGAGGAGTGTGATATTCTAAGGATATCATAATAAAATAACACCTTTGTTCCTCACATTTTTAATAAAAAACATATTTTTAATGTAATATTATTATACGAAAAATAATAAGAAATAATTATTTAAAAAATATTACAAATCAATTACAACCCCTATTATAAGATTGTATACTAATTGCTTAAAAAAGTAATGAAGAAATAGATAATTTATGAGCTTTAAAAAAAAATTGAGAACTGGAAAAATATACATGTTCAAAAAATAAGAAATAATAAAAGATAATTTACTCTCTATTTTTTAATTTTTCATGGAAGTATAATATAGGTATAATTTCTTAAATTCCCCTTGGCCCAAACAAAAATATATGTAAACTAAAATAATTTACTAAAATCACATAAACCTGAGACTCATATCAAAATTTATTATAAAAACCTGACGCCCCAGTCTCTCCCTCCCCTCTCTCCTCTTTAACACCTCAACCAACACACATACACACACGTGCATTAAAATGCTCGCTCTAGCTATGATTTTTTTTTTCTATTTTATATTTTAGGGTATGAGAACGGACTAATAAATAAAATATGAGATTTTGTTATTATTTTTTAAGAAAAATGTGAAAACGTAAAAAAAAAAAAAAAAAAAAAAAAACTCCTATACCTAAGGTATAAGAGTAATTATAGCCATGTACCTTAGGCATAGGAGCCAACTGATTAATAAAATATAGAATGTTTTATGATTCTTTTAAGAAAATGTGGAAATTTGGGGGGGGGAGGGGAATATTCTTATATATAAGTGATAAAAGTAGTCTTGTATCAGAACGGACCGATAGTAGCGTGAGTTTATATGATTTTTTGACAATTTCACGAGTTTTATGGTTTTTGGTTTGACCGAGGAACTTTAGCTGTCAAGTTAAGCTTGGAAGTTGGAACATACAAATATAGTCCTAACCTTGGTATAATTCTAGAAGGTGGTCGCTTTTGTTGAGTTAAATGTTTAATAAATAATTTACATCATTAAAAGCAATTTTCTTGATAGCATTTTCTTTTCCAATTGAATTTCATTATGACAATATGAAAAGCAAATTTTCAAGGAAGACATAACCAGCCTCTCAACTTTTCTCCTAACATATTGTTCCATATTACTCTTGGAAATGCCTATCTTTTATTCTTACGAGGTTCGGATAAAAGATAAAACTAAAACGGATTATTAGTTGATTTTAAATATTCTTTTATAATCATGCTTGTAAAATGCTCCGTAATTTATGTGGCATATTATATTTGGAATGAGATTTCAACTGCTGTGGTGTGCCATCTTTTTGATATTTATTAACGCAACTATATTGATAAAAAAAAATGATTAAAAACTTGAAATATTTCAGTGCAATCGTTATTTTGTTGTATTTTTTTTGGGAATTTGACCCGGAAGTTTTTTTTGGAACAAATCACTTCTTCTCAAGTTTCTCATTAAATTGAAATGACATGGAAGTTCTTATGCAGTAATACATAATACTGCATGCAATATTATTATATTCACTCATATGTGAATATAATATTGCATCTATAATACAACATGGTGAATAAACTTCTCGAATATTATGATACTTTTTTAGAACTTTCCGATCACTCTCCCAATTTTTTTTAGTTAAAGTGCAGCTATATTTATAAAAAAAAAATGGTTAAAAGTTTAGATAAAGATGAAACAAAAAGGAAGATGAAAATCCGCTTGTGTAAACAAGACGCTCCCATCCTCCTTAGTTCCTATCTTATCTTAGGGCTATTCTGGTACACAATTTTATAAATTGAGAGTTTTTAAAACGGAGCTAATTTTTGGACGCTATAATTTTGAGCGGCCAAAATGCCCCCAACTTTTTAAAATTCAACCTTCTAAAACTCTTGACTAACACGCTTAATAAAAAAAAAGCTGAGTTTTTTTTATCTCTGTTTTAACAAAAACGCTCGACAAGACAGGGCCTTAGTGCTTTTACGTTTCAGTATTACGTCCGCTTTCTTGTTACCACAATTATTTTTCTTATTTTTCATACGCGTTGTAGCCACTTAAATAATAATTAGGGCTCATTTCGTAGTAAAACAGGAATAATAAGACTGATTATTTATCTTCGTACTAATAATTCTCGTATTAATAATATCAACCCCTCCTGTAGGATAAATAATAAGCGGGTAAGCATCTTATCATCTCTATCCTTCTAATTAATTTAATGTTTAAAATCATGCCAAACAACCCTATTCGATATTATTTATCTTGTCCAGACTTATATCAGGTTATCAAATCGCCCCCTAAACTCCACCATCACGCATTATATACGGTATCAGGTTATCGAATCGCCCCCTAAACTCCACCATCACGCATTATATACGGTGGCAGAACCAAAAATCAAGACCACGAGGTTGAAAACTCTACATTTATCCACTAAACTAACAAGTTTCATGTTTTGTATTTGCATCGGTGTAAATATGTAAATATATTTCTAGAATATATATATTTACTTTAAAAATATATTTCTAGTTTTTTGATACATCATCATAAATAATAATACTAATAATTTTAACTAGCTTAAGTTATTACTCATATTTAATTCAAATCAACAATTAAAAAACTAAATATATTATTGTTAGGCGTGAGATTATTATTTATTAATTGACTTAAGAAAAGCTCAAAGGCCCGGGGATGACACGTGTTTTTTTAATTAAGAATTTTTTTAATTTAAAAAAAATAAAATTTAAAGAGCAAAATGGGAAAGTGACAACTTAATAAGGACAAAATGAGAAATTTAGCATTTGATACCGTTCATAATACTGTAGCAAGAACCGTTCCCATTTATACTATTTATACTATAGATTATGCTGAAAATCTGGTGGTCAGGGCTCACAGACTCATTTCATTATTATTGGGTCGGGGGAGAGACCAACAATTTATTGAACAATGGGCTTCTATTATGAAATAAAATCAAATGGATTTGTCAAATGAAGGCCCAATAACTTCTAATAAAATAAAAGTTGATTGTTGGGGAAATATTTTCACAACCCGACTCATTTAGTCATTTATATGTTCCCTATCTTTCGAAAAGGTACAAAATTGACGTTGCGTGGAAATTAAAGAGAGAATATAGTGAAATAAGTGTTGTGAGTATAAAAAGTGATGTAAGACAAAGAATATGGAGTAGGAAATATTGAGTGAATAGTTATTATGAGAATGAAAAGAGGGTACCATTAATAAATAATTGTATTGAACAATATATCTAGATTTGGCAACAATTATAAACAATAATAACGAATTGATATATACAATATATTTTTAATAATATAATATTCCTTATATAAGAAAGTCCATTACGACCATCACATTATTAGCTACATCAACACTTTTACATACTCCCTCCGTCCTAAAATGTTTGTCTCATTTGACTTTTTTGTTGAACCTTGACCACAAATATATGAGAGATTAATCATATTCATGAAATTTTAAAAGTTGTTGTTGATAATATTATTAATGGTGAATCAATAGGAATTTTTAGAATTTCATGAACATAATTAAATTGTCATATATTTGTGATCAAAGTTCAGCAAAAAAGTCAAATGGGATCACTACTACATTTCTGACCTAATGTAACGCCAATTTTCGTTGCATTAGGGCCCAAAAACCGTTACATTAGGCCTAATGTAACGCCAAATGGCCGTTGCATTCTCTTGCGTTGCATTAGGTCTAATGCAACGACATAGTAAGCTAATGTAACGCCAGAGCTTTGGCGTTGCATCAGGTAAATACCTGATGCAACGCCAATTTTAAAACTATATGAACACCTAATGCAACGCCAAAAAGAACCTAATGCAACGTCAATTTAAAAAGTGGTTGAATACCTAATGTAACGCCAATAAATAGATGAGTCCCTAAAATTTATTACATAATTTCACAATTTTATTAATTTTTTAATTTTCTTTTTTCAATATATATATATATATAAATATATATATATATATATATATATATATATATATATATATATATATATATATATATATTAAAAAATATATATATATTTATTCTCAAACAATCCCTTAACTTTTTTTTTTCTCAAATCAGTCCCAATAGGGTATACCCTATACCATATGCCTTATGCCCTATACCTTATACCCTATACCCTATAGGGTATACCCTATATCATATGCCCTATACCTTATACCCTATATCCTATACCCTATATCCTATAGGGTATACCCTATACCATATGCCCTATACCCTATGCCCTATACCTTATACCATATATCCTATAGGGTATACCCTATATCCTATAGGGTATACCCTATATCCTATAGGGTATACCCTATATCCTATAGGGTATATCCTATACCCTATACCCTATATCCAATAGGGTATACCCTATACCCTATAGGGTATACCCTATACCATATGCCCTATACCCTATAGGATATAGGTTATAGGGTATAGTGTATAGGGCATAGGGTATAGGGTATAGGATATAGGGTATAGGATATAGGGTATAGGGTATAGTGTATAGGGTATAGTGTATAGGGTATAGGGTATAGGGTATAGGGTATAGGGTATATGATATAGAATATAGGGTATATGGTATATGGTATAGGGTATAGTGTATAGGGTATAGGGTATAGTGTATAGGGTATAGGGTATAGGGTATATGGTATAGGATATAGGTTATAGGGTATAGTGTATAGGGCATAGGGTATAGGGTATAGGGTATAGGGTATAGTGTATAAGGTATAGGGTATAGGGTATAGGATGTTGGGATTGGAGTCCTAAACTACAAGGAAGAAAAGGGGCCTAAGTCGGAGGAGTCGGTGAGATTGAAGGAGGAAAATCTCGGAGGTAGCTTTTGTCACTACTACATTTCTGACCTAATGTAACGCATCTAACGCATCTAATGTAACGCCACGAGCTAATGTAACGCATCTAATGCAACGCCAGAGCTAATGTAACGCATCTAATGCAACGCCAGAGCTAATGTAACGGCTAATGCAACGCCAGAGCTAATGTAACGCATCTAATGCAACGCCAGAGCTAATGTAACGCATCTAATGCAACGCCAGAGCTAATGTAACGAGTCTAATGCAACGCCAAAATCCTAAGGTAACGCCTAAATTACTAATGCAACGCCAAAATCCTGAACCACAATCCCTAAACCCTAAACCTATATCCTATATCCTATCCACATATACCCTATACTACATACCACTATACCACATACCCTATACCTTATACCTATACCCTATACACTGTTTATACCACATACCCTATACCGTATACCGTATATACTATATCCTATACATACCATATACCATATACCCTATCTCTATATTTATACCCTATAACCTATATCATATATCCTATATCTACCTATACCCTATACACTATACCTTATACACTATACATTATCTATACCATATACTATACCACACATACACATGCCGTATAACTGTTATACCTATACCACATAACCTATATCCTATACCCTTTATACCGTATACCACATACCTATAACATATGTACCGTATACCACATACCTATATACATATACCGTATACCACATATCACATATCCTATGCCCCTATGCCTATACCACATACCATTATATCACTATATCCTATACCATATATCATATACCCTATACCCTTATTATACACTATACCACTATAACCTTTATCATAGGGTATAGGGCATATTGTATAGGAGTATACCCTATAGGTATAGGGTATAATACCCTATATAGGATATAGGGTATACCTATATGATATGGGTATAAGGTATAAGTAGGCATATATGTGGCATATATGTATAGGGTATACTCTATAGGGTATAGGGTATACCCTATAGGATATAGGGTATACCCTATAGGGTATAGGGTATAAGGTATAGGGCATATGGTATACGGTATACTCTATAGGGTATAGGGTATACCCTATAGGGTATACCCTATAGGGTATAGGGTATAAGGTATAGGGCATATGGTATAGGGTATACCCTATAGGGTATAGGGTATACCCTATAGGATATAGGGTATAAGGTATAGGGCATATGGTATAGGGTATACCCTATAGGGTATAGGGTATACCCTATAGGATATATGGTATAGGATATAGGGTATAGGGTATAAGGTATAGGGCATAGGGCATAGGGTATACCCTATAGGGTATAGGGTATACCCTATAGGGTATAGGGTATAAGGTATAGGGCATATGGTATAGGGTATACCCTATAGGGTATAGGGTATACCCTATAGGGTATAGGATATAGGGTATAGGGTATAAGGTATAGGGCATAGGACATAGGGTATAGGGTATAAGGTATAGGGCATATGGTATAGGGTATACCCTATAGGATATAGGGTATATGATATAGGGTATATGGTATAAGGTATAGGGCATAGGGCATAGGGCATATGGTATAAGGTATACCCTATAGGGTATAGGGTATACCCTATAGGGTATTAATAATTATTATTATTAATAATTATTATTATTAAAAATTATTATAATTAATAATTATTATTATTAATAATTATTATTATTAATAATTATTATTATTAATAAATATTATTGATATTAAATATTAATAATAATAATTATTAATAATAATTATTAATAAATATTAATAATAATAATAATTATTAATAATTATTATTAATAATAATTAATAATAATAATTATTATTAATAATAATAATAATAATAATTAATAATAATTATTAATATTATCAATAATATTTATTAATAATAATAATTATTAATAATAATTATTATTAATAATAATAATTATTAATAATAATAATTATTAATAATAATTATTAATAATTATTATTATTAATAATAATAATTAATAATAATAATAATAATAATTAATAATTATTATTAATATTATCAATAATATTTATTAATAATAATAATAATTATTAATTATTATTATTAATATTTTGATAATATAAAAACATTTAGAAGAATTGTGGACCGTTGGATTGAAAGTGTGAATGGTTGGATTTGGTTTATCTCATGATCCGCGTGGTTATTTGAGATCCAATCAAACAATGCCACATGGCATTGTTTTATTGGATCTCAAATAACCACGCGGATCATGAGATAAACCAAATCCAACCATTCACACTTTCAATCCAACGGTCCACAATATTTATAAACAAAACCAATAATTACTCCTCCCTTTTTCTCTCCTCATTTCTCTCACTTTATTTTTTCAGTTTATCACAATCAAAATCAAGAAATCGGTTCTCTCTCTCTCTTATTTCCAGTTCATCAAAATTGAGATTCCCGTCTCTCTCTCTCTCATTTACCTCCGTGATACCACTCTCTGTTGCCCGCCTCCGCCATCGCCAAGCCTGCTGCTACTCTTGGAACCGTCGCCGCCGCCACTACTTGGCATCTCCTACCCACCCGCCTCGTCTTCTCAAGGCGCGCCATTAATCCGGCGACGCGCCCTTCATTAATTCCGGCGAGCAAACCCCACCTTCATTAATTTCGGCGAGCAAGAAGCCAAAGCGTCTTTCTGGTTTGTGTCAAATACGCAGATCTGGTTTTCCTCTGTTGTCAAATACACTGACTTTGCCACGTTTCTTGGCTATGCTTCATCTCGTGAACCCAAGGGCATAAATTTCCTTGAATCTAGAAAATTGTATTGAAAATTTTGTGTTTCGTATAATCAATTTTGAGTCTGAATAATTAGGTTATAGACGAATATGCATAATAAGTTGTACTGTTTGATTTCTGGACGGTGGTGGACGGTGGTGGATGGTGGTGGAGCAAAATGTAACTTTTGAAAAATATAAGGATTGATTTGAATATAAAAAAAGTTAAGTGACTGATTTGAGAATAAAAAACATTAAGGGACTGATTTGAGAAAAAAAAAAGTTAAGGGATTAATTTGAGAATAAATAATTATATATTTTTTAATATATATATATATATATATATATATATATATATATATATATTAAAAAAGAAATTAAAAAAATTAATAAAATTGTAAAATTATGTAATAAATTTTAGGGACTCATCTATTTTTGGCGTTACATTAGGTATTCAACCACTTTTTAAATTGGCGTTGCATTAGGTTCTTTTTGGCGTTGCATTAGGTGTTCATATAGTTTTAAAATTGGCGTTGCATCAGGTATTTACCTGATGCAACGCCAAAGCTCTGGCGTTACATTAGCTTACTATGTCGTTGCATTAGACCTGTCTGGCAACTTGAATATCAACGACCATTTGGCGTTACATTAGGCCTAATGTAACGGTTTTTGGGCCCTAATGCAACGAAAATTGGCGTTACATTAGGTCAGAAATGTAGTAGTGTGTCAAGAAGAGCGGCCGCGCTCGTGGTGGAGGGCGACCGCGCTGGAGTTCCTTCGTGGGTGAAGAAGTCTCTGTCAAGGAGGGCGGCCGCGCTGGCCTTGAGGGCGACGGCGCTGCGCCCGATCTTTGTGCTGCAGATTTGATTTGTTTCCTAATTCGATTGTATCTCTTCTTAAACTGAGTTAGGGCTTCCTTGTATAACTATATAAGCATAATTTCGGCCTAGAACATGTAGTAGTTGATTGTAGCAACATATTAGAAGGTGTCTAATACATATTGGCTTGGCAATTGCCCCCGGACGTAGTTCACGAGTTGGTGAATGAACCGGGTAAACAACTCTTGTGTTCTTGTGATATTGTGTGTGTGGGTTTATTGATTCTTTGTCTAGATTGCAACGGGGGAGCACCAAATTCACAACAACTGGTATCAAAGCATTGGTTCGGAGGATTCAAAGTTTCATTAGTTGATTTTTTGAATCGCGTTCTTGGGGATTTTGGTGAAGCAGTCAGATGAAGAACTCAATCGAGAAATTCAACGGTGTGAATTTCACGTTTTGGAGGACAAGGATTGAAGACTACCTTTATTGTAAGGATCTTCACGGACCCTTGAAGGAGAAGCCCGAAGGCATGTCACAAGGGGATTGGGAGATGTTGGATCGGAAGGCGTTAGGAGCGGTAAGGAGTGCCTGGCAAGCGACGTTGCACGGAACGCTATGGAGGCCAAGACAACGGTGGAGTTGCTACAAAAGCGCACTTATTTATCGAAACATGTATGAGAAGCCGTCGAATATCAATAAGGTGCATTTGATAAAGAGGTTTGCGAATGCGAAGATGTCGAGAGGGCGAACGGCGGCAAGTCATATCGGCAATTTCAAAGGTATGGTGGACCAATTGAAAAGTGTTGATATTACTTTCTCCGATGAAGTGCTAACTTGTTTTCTACTAAAATCATTGCACGATAGTTGGGAGGTTCTTGTCACAACGATTAGTACGTCAACAGACATTGGTGTATACGGAGGTTAGAGATCTCATCCTTCAAGAGGAGTTGCGAAGGAAAGAGAAAAGGGGAGAATCTTCCGTAGATGAAATTTTGACTTAGGGTGGAGAGAAATAGGGAATACCGAAAAAGGGAAAAAGGTCAAGTGCTACAATTGTGGCGAATTGGGTCATATCGGTTATATTTGTCCGGGTAAAGATGGTGGTGCACACGTGGTGGATGATGGTGGAGATGTATTAATCCTAGGAGAGGAGCAGTCGGGTGAAGATTGGGTGTTGGATTCGGGAGCTTCTTGTCATGCTAGTGGGGATGCAGAATCAATGAAGCGGTACAAAACTGGAGACTTTGGGGTTGTCTATCTTGGTGACGGTCAGCCATTGAAGGTCAAAGGTAAGGGGGATGTGATGATGAAGATACCTTCCAACGGAAATTTCTGTTTACAACTAGACAACGTGATGCATGTTCCGGATTTGAGGAGAAGGGTGATTTCTGTGGGACAACTTGACAGTGAAGGATATGGTGTTTCTTTCATTGGTGGGTCTTGGGAAGTCACAAAAGGGGCTAAGGTGTTGGCTCGTGGGGTTAAGGGGAAGATGTTGTACTCTACCTACAATGTCGATGTTCGTTCTGGTGGGAGCAAGAGGCTAAAGAACCGGCCTGTTGGTGTGAAAAGGGAGACATCAAGAAACGGTATGTTGGGGGGACTCAAAGTTGATCAACGTGGTGTGGAAGTCCAAGTGCCCTAACAGAGAGCGGTTTCAGACCAAAAACAGACGATGCGAGAAACAAGGTGTGTCCGAGTTTCAAGGGGAAGCATTGCGAGGAAGGTGGGTCTGGAGAGAAAAGGCGAAGTTAGACTTGCGGGGAGAAATCAAGGTAGAAGCTGATTTGGGGAGGCAAGAACGATCTAACACGGAGAGGTTGAAACGTCGCTTGGTTTCAACTCGCCTTATTACTTGAGGAGAGGAGAGGTAGTGTCAAGCCAATATGAAGGGGGAAATGTGTTTGAAGGTCTTTACTCCGTGGTGGGAGTTGATGGGTGATTTTATGTTTGTTAGTTTAGTCTCCGATGGGAGATTGTTGGGATTGGAGTCCTAAACTACAAGGAAGAAAAGGGGCCTAAGTCGGAGGAGTCGGTGAGATTGAAGGAGGAAAATCTCGGAGGTAGCTTCTGTCAAGGAGAGCGGCCGCGCTCGTGGTGGAGGGCGACCGCGCTGGAGTTCCTTCGTGGGTGAAGAAGTCTCTGCCAAGGAGGGCGGCCGCTCTGGCCTTGAGGGCGGTCGCGCTGCGCCCGATCTTTGTGCTGCAGATTTGATTTGTTTCCTAATTCGATTGTCTTAAACTGAGTTAGGGCTTCCTTGTATAACTATATAAGCATAATTTCGGCCTAGAACATGTAGTAGTTGATTGTAGCAACATATTAGAAGGTGTCTAATACATATTGGCTTGGCAATTGCCCCCGGACGTAGTTCGCGAGTTGGTGAATGAACCGGGTAAACAACTCTTGTGTTCTTGTGTGTGTGTTTCTTGTGATATTGTGTGTGTGGGTTTTTTGATTCTTTGTCTAGATTGCAACGGGGGAGCACCAAATTCACAACATAGGATATAGGATATAGGTTATAGGGTATAGTGTAGGGTATAGGGTATAGGGTATATGGTATAGGTTATAGGATTTTGGCGTTGCATTAGTAATTTAGGCGTTACATTAGGATTTTGGTGGTGCATTAGACTCGTTACATTAGCTCTGGCGTTGCATTAGATGCGTTACATTAGCTCTGGCGTTGCATTAGATGCGTTACATTAGCTCTGGCGTTGCATTAGTCGTTACATTAACTCTGGCGTTGCATTAGATGCGTTACATTAGCTCTGGCGTTGCATTAGATGCGTTACATTAGCTCGTGGCGTTACATTAAATGCGTTAGATGCGTTACATTAGATCAGAAATGTAGTAGTGGATAAACATTTTGGGACGGAGGGAGTATAACAAATCTTCTTTTCCAATAACAATAAACCATAGCATGCTTTTGAAACAATAACAATATTTATCAAGCAAATTCAATGTCAAAATAATTATTAAATTGGATTGAACAATAAATGCGTGTCAATAAAATAAAATACAAAGCAAATACAAATATAAAAGAAATGAAATGACTAAACTGACACAAAATAAATACTAGTCTCTCTTACCTTGAGATTGTTATAAACGATCCCCATATAGTCCACAACTATCGAACCTTGGTTTGTACCTCAAAACTCATTCTCATTTTCTCTCTCTAGAACTCTCTGACATATTTGTTTTTTTTTTTTTTTTTTTTTTTTGATACTCCGTATTCCCAGCCGTGGACTAATCCCGACCACCGTATCGGCCCCACAAGATATCTTGGTGAAGTAAATCGCGAGACGCGCCTATGCACCGGGCAAGATACTCGCTTATACTCCAGAGCCCCAAGGGAGCCCTCCTCCTACAAGGCATTTACATCACTCTTACATCACCAGTTAGGCTGCTCTGTAGAGGCAATTACATCGCTCTTACAACACCAATTGGTACGCTCAGTGCTCATAGCGCCAAGATTCGAACTCCCCACTTCGAGGATACAAGCCTCAAAGAATGCCGCTTTCCTTAACCGCACCTGGATGCCAGGGAGGCTCCAAAGGACCCTGAACCAAGGTAGGAATTAAACCACAAAAACTCCCCTTGAGGGGAATCGAACCGATGACCTCCCCTTCAAGAGGCCACCAACATACCATTGGGCCAAGGCCACTTTAACAGGTAGAAGATGATGAAATAAAACCAGTAGGTTTGTGTAATGCTCAACGTGAGATTACTATTTGTATTATGTAGAATATATACTGTATACAATTTTACAAAGTCCCAACTACGGTAAGAGTCTATTCTAGGCATAATTCAGAATTTTTTCTCAAATAATTCATTTTTAAAATTTTATTTACCAAAGTGACTTACTGTTCAAACTTTTTCCCAAAATGTCCCATTTTTTCAAAACTCGCTACACCGTGTAGCGAGTTTAAATTTTTTTAATTAAAATCGCTACACGGTGTAGCGATTTTAATTTTGCTAAATTTTATTTAATATTTATGTTAAAAAAAAAAAATTGAAATCACTACAGGGTGTAGCGATTAACCCTGTAGCAATTTCATCAAACAAAGAAAGTGCACTGTCCACCAAATGATGATGGCCATTTTGGGCCTTAGCCCGTGGAGAAAAAAAGGCCCTTAGCCCGTTGGCAAAGCCGATCGCCCGCCCAGCCCGTGCCCGGCCCGCCCCCTTAGACGGTACAGGCCTCACCCACGCTTGATGATGGCCATTTTGGGCCTTAGCCCGTGGGAGAAAAAAAGGCCCGCAACCCTTAGCCCGTTTGGCCCGAAGCCCGCCGCCCGTGCCCGGCCCGCCCCTGACGCTGCAGCCTCACCCACGCTTTGGACCACCACGGACGGGCCAAGCCCGCGGTCTTCTTTGGCCCGTTTAACCTTCGCCCGTTTGACCCGTTTTCCCTTCTTTTTTTCTTTTTTTGAAATGACGTTAATGCCCCTATATATATCCGTTAATATAAACGTTGGAGGGGCATTTTGGTCCAAAAAAAATTCTGAAAAACTATAAATAACACTTCTTACTTCTAATTTTTTTTCAAAAAAAATTCATACAAATACTACCTCAATATTTACTCGTCCCAATTTCCATATTCCCATAATTCCATGAAGAAAGAAGGTGGAGGTAATTTTATTGTTTTAAGTATTTCATTTTGTATTAAATTTCATGCTTTAATATTGTGTTAATAGTAATTTGTTATTTATTATTTAATTTTAATTCCAAAAATTTCCAAAAAAATAGTATTTACTAGTTAAATATTGTGTTAAGTAGTTAATTTTTTTCCTTTAATTATTTATTTAAATATTTCGGACAAAAATATAAGTCCTTTAATTAAAAAAAAAGTAGTTAAAAATTCTGAAAAAAACGAAAATAAAAAAAACAGTCCATTAATTAAAAAAAACAGTTTAAAAATCGGAAAAAAATCTGGAAAAAAATTCGAAAACTTAAAAAAAAATCTGAAAAAAAAAAACAGTGGCTTAAAAAATAAAAAACTTTCAAATAAAAAATGTTTTAAATTTCTAGTTAATTCATTGTTTTTTGTTAATTGTTTTTCTTTAATTTTTCTTTCAAAATTTCGAAAAAAAAAAACCAATCCTTAAAAAAAACAGTGGCTTAAAAATTCTGGAAAAAAAAAATCTAAAATATAACTCAAAAAAAAAAAAACAGTCCTTTAAATTTTAATTCATTGTTTATTGTTTTTGTTTATTATTTTCATTTAATTATTTTTTTTAAATTGCTAGTTAATTGTTTTTTGTTAAGTATTTTAAATTTCTAGTTATCAATCATGGATGATATAGTTAATGATATATTTGCATATTCCCCCCCACCACCGGTTCAAAATCAAAATCAAAATCAAAATGTACCCATTCCAAACCGCCACTCAATAGATAATTCCTTTTTGCACCGTAATGTACCTCATCAAAATTTAGGACGAATAGATAATTCTCTTATGGACCGTAATGATCAAATTATGTTTGATCTAATTAATCAATCCTCAAATCCAAATCCAATCAACACCCCTCCATTTCGCGGCTATACTCCGGATTCGACTCCGGATTGGATGAATGAGCCTAACTCAAACTATAATACATCTAGAACATATCATCACATAGAAGACATAGATGAGGGTGGGGAGGGGGATGAGGATGACGATGACGATGTACAAGTCACCCACGTAACTCGCACAATTTCAAATACACAACCTACTACCGAAGTTGCCTCGGGTAGTGCACCTAGCGGTGCGAGGGGAAAAGGAAAGGGAAAGGGTAAGGGTAAGGCTCCCAAATTGTCTAAGTATGCCCACTTATATGATTTGGTTATTCTTAATGGTGTAGAAAAAGCCCAATGCAAACGATGCAAGAAATATTTAACCCCTCCGGGTGCTTCAGGTACCTCTCATATAAAGAGGCACATGGATAACCATGACCAAGAAGCCGCTAGTGGAAGAGATGGCACAATTCAAACACAACTCAATATACCATGTGTCACTTACCCAAGAGTGGATGCTGATTTGGTTACCATGTTCTTAGTGAGTTGTCGATTGCCTATGTCACTCTCGGATGATGATAGATTGACCCGCTACTCTCAAGGCCTTAACCCCTCATACCAACCATTGAGTCGTCAAACCGTTACTAGGCATATAAAGAAGCTATTCCAAACAGGTAAACTTAAACTATCGAGTCAACTCCAAGATCACAAGGGTGGTATTTGCTTAACCACCGATGCTTGGAAGGCCACTCTAAGTTCTAGTTAAACCTTCACTTGTATCACTTTGCTCATTGGATTGATGACGATTGGTTGTTGCAAAAGCGGGTGATTTCCTTTAGAAACAATGCCCTATCCCCACACGTCCTTGCAATGTACGAGCCATATTAAGGATGTATTAAGTGAGTATGTCATCATGCCCAAAATTTTCACCATGTCCTTTGATAATGCAACCTATAATACACTCACTGCCAAAATGTTGATCGAAGCATTTAATCCTCCTCTAGATGGCACCTTGTTTCATGTTAGGTGTGTATGTCACATTCTTAATCTATGTATCCATGATTTGATACGCTCACTAAAGTACCTCACCACCCACATTAACACGGCTTGCCATGTAATTCGAAATTCCGGGCCAAGGTTGAAAGTTTATGCCGATTTATGTGGCGCTTATAACATGAAATACTTGAAGCCAAAAGTGGCCGAGGATATTAAGTGGAACTCAACCTATACCATGTTGAAGAGAGCGGTTGACTATAAGGTGGTCATAAAGGAATACTTTGCGAATTATCAAATGGACAACCAAATTAGTGATCATTATTGGTCGATAGCCACTACACTATTAGGTTTACTTAAACCTTTTTGGAGGGCTACCAAAATATTTTTGGGAAGCTATTATCCCACCTCCCATATTTTATGTCGTGAGCTATATGTCATAAGTGGGGTTATTAGCCAATATAGAACACATGAAATCTTTGGAGGTGCCGTTATGGATATGGAAAAAATTCACCAAGTATTATCCACATTTTCCCATAGCTTCCCAATTAGCCGCGATAATGGATCCTAGAATTAAGTTCACATTATTAGGTGAATTGTTTGATCAATTTTATGAAAACATGAATCCCGAGCTTGAACCTAATAGTGTAATCACTTTGTCTAGGCAACAACATAGGGAAATTCACACCATCCTATTTCGTTTGTATGACCACTATTGTAGAACACTCAAAGAGCCAAACACTACATCTGAAAAACCATCTAAAGAGAAAACTAAGTTGTTTAAAAAGGGTTGAGGTTTCTTGAAGAAAGCAAAAGGGTCATCCACATCCTCTTCTAGTACTACTATTGAAAGTGGGGGGAATGAATTACACCAATACCTTGATAGTCCCTTCTACCCCTTAGATGGTGAAAGTTTTGAGGACTTAAATGTTCTCCAATGGTGGAAATCTCATGCTAATATTTATCCTATTCTTTCTATGATGGCACGTGATCTACTTACCACTCCGGTGTCCACGGTAGCATCGGAGAGGCTGCTTTTAATCTTTGCCGGGAAGAGTCGTGACGAAAAAGAGGAATAGACTAAAGCCCGCTCTAATTGAGAGGTTGATTTGCCTTTCGGATTGGGATGATGCAGAATTGAGGAAACAAGGAACATTTCGAGATCTTGAAGATGACGAATGTGATAGCCCCGATGAAGACGACCTCAACGAAGAGTTTTTGAGAGATGGATACTAGAAGATTTGAAGAATTCAACAATTTCAAAGAGTTTGAAGCTACAACGATATTGAAGATTTAAAGCTTTTTTGAAGACAATGTTTAATTTGAAGATTTGAAGACTATGTTGTTTGAAGATTTAAAGACGTTTTTTAATTATTTCCAAGATTATGTTTTAAGACTATGTTATTTGAAGACTTTGTTATTTAAAAAAATATGTAATTTAAATTTTCATCATTTCAAGAGTATGTAATTTAAATTTCCATCATTTGAAGACAATGAAAATTCAAAAAAATATGTTATTTGAAGATTTGAAGACTTTGTTATGTAAAAAATATGTAATTTAAATTTTCATCATTTCAAGAGTATGTAATTTAAATTTTCATCATTTGAAGACAATGAAAATTCAAAAAAATATGTTGTGTTCTATTAGTAAATTGACTATGTTAGTTACTAGTACGTTATTTCATAATTTTACTTCATTTATTTACAACATTCACAAATGTATACTTCATTTATTAAAAAATAAATGTACATTATTTTTACTAAATTATTTTCTAAGAGGTATATTTCATTTATTAAAAAAAAATATGTACATTAAAAAAATAAACTTAGCCCCAAATGCCAAATTCCAATAATGTTAATTATATTTTCTAAATTCTAATAGGTATAATTAAACTTTTATTTATATTTAACATTTGGATAAAAATAACAATAAGGACTTAGTGTCCAAGTGGTAAACTACCCCCAAAACCCTCCATCTACCCGATTTCGAAACCCCCCAGCCCCCATTTCAAATTTTGCAAAAAAAAAAAAGGGATAATCCGTTTGGCCCGTGGATCCTTGGATCCGGGCCAAACGGGCGGGCCTTCTCTTGAATTCAATCACGGGCCGGGCCGGGCTTAAGCCCGTTTACTCACACGGACAGAACGGGCTTCGCCCGTTTCACCGTTAAACCCGCCTCTTCCGGGCCGGGCCGGGCCGGCCCGTTTCACCGTTAAACCCGCCTCTTCCGGGCCGGGCCGGGCCGCCCGTGTGGCCTTCATCACCACCAAACCTAAAATAAAGCTTTGTACGTACTAATAAGTACTTCCTTCCACTTTAAATTACAAAATAATAATATAAAAATTATGTATTAATAAAGAAAACTAAATAGAAATATTATTTTTTTCATCTCAAATCAAGGTTCTAAAAATCGCTAGGCGGCTCCTAGGCGGCGAGGCCGGGCCTAGCGCCTAGGCGGGGCCTAGGCGGGGCCGCGAATTTACACACATTTTTATATATATTCCATAGTTTTCTGCCGTCTACTGACAAATTCAAGAGGATAAACACAGATTACCATTATGCATAACCAAAAAAATTTACTCACATATTTTTGAGACTAAAAGCCACCAACATATTGCCTTGGACCATTGGCGTATCTTCCAACGGCAGCATTCCAACTTCCATACGCTTCCCATATAATTTCCAACAGGTGGTGCAGGCTCTCGAAAATAACCAGATCCAGCACTATTTCCGCCTAGGCCTCGCCTAGCCCCGCCTAATCCCGCCAAGCCCGCCTAGGCCGCCTAGCCCCGCCTAGACCGCCTAGCGCCTAATTGCCCCGCCTAGCCATAAATCGCGGCGCCCGGCCTCCGCCTAGGCGCCGCCTAGGCCGATTTTTAGAACACTGTCTCAAATAAATATGTTAAAAAATGTACTTCGATAAAAAAATATTTTTCATTTCAAAAATAAATATTACTTTTGACTCAAAATGAATAACCAAAAAATAATACTATATTTTTTGTCCAAATAAATGAGCATTACTTCCTTCGTCTCAATGAATATTTTATAAAATAATACTCTTCATTCATTTGCCTCAAAAATTAATAACATAGTTTGAGAGGAAGACACTAACATTACAAACATTAATTTTAGAGGCGAATGAAGTAGTATTAATTTTTAAAATATTCATTGAGATGAAGAAAGTAATGCTCATTTTTTTGGGATAAAAAATGTAGTATTATTTTTTGGTTATTCATTTTGAGTTGAAAGTAATATTTATTTTTGAAATGAAAAATATTTTTTTATAGAAGTACATTTTTAACATATTTATTTGAGATGAAAAAAATAATATTTCTATTTAATTTTCTTTATTAATACATAATTTTTATATTATTATTTTGTAATTTAAAGTGGGAGGAAGTACTTATTATTAAGTACAACAAAGCTTTATTTTAGGTTTGGTGGACAGTGTACTTTGTTTGTTTGGTGAAATTGCTACAGGTTGAAATCGCTACACTTTGTATATTTCAAATTTAGTTTGTTTGTTTGTTTTTTTTTTATTTTTAAGCATAAATATTAAATAAAATTTAGCAAAATTAAAATCGCTACACCGTATAGCGATTTTAATTGAAAAATTATAAACTCGTTACACGGTGTAGTGAATTTTAAAAAAGTGGGACATTTTGGAAAAAAGTTTGAACAGTAAGTCACTTTGATAAATAAAATTTTAAAAATGTAATATTTGAGAAAAAAATTCCATAATTCAATAAGATATAAGGAAATAATCATATCAATCAATACAAACCTTTCTCCTTATTTACGGTTTCTGATCAAGAGGATAATATTGAGATGTGATCAAATGAGCCGCAAGTCAAGTCAAGGAGATGAGCCGCAAGTCAAGTCAAGGAGGTTTAACAATATTCACAAAAGTCTCATATTTAAAATGGTTTGGAATTGCGTAAAATCTAGGGAGAAACGCATTTCTCCATAAGTTATGGAGAAACGGGTTACGGGTATCCAGAAGCTATTGAAAGGATATCCAGAAACTTTTTGTATTGGCCATGACCTTATACCATGGTTACTTCTGGATATCAGTCTCAAAGGTTCTGGATATCCAGAACCCTTTGAAAGGATATCCAGAAGCTTATGAAAGTGATATCCAGAAACCTTCAAAATGATATCCAGAAACTTTTAAAATGTTTCTGGATATTCATTTGATGGTTTCTGGATATACATTTGAAGGTTTCTGGATATCCAGAAACCTTCAATAAGCATTTTCTGATCTTGGCCTTGGATTTGGCTTCAAATATGTTTCTGGATATTCATTTGATGGTTTCTGGATATACATTTGAAGGTTTCTGGATATCCAGAAACCTTCAATAAGCAATTTGTGGTCTTGGCCTTGGATTTGGCTTCAAATATGTTTCTGGATATCCGCCCAAAGGCTTCTGGATATCTGTTCCAAAGCTTCTGGATATCCAGAATTCTTTGAGACTGATATCCAGAAATTTTCTTCTGGTTATCAAACGTATAGTTTCTGGCTATTAAAAACGCGTTTCTCCATGGTTATGGAGAAACGCGTTTCTCAGCAGACCTACTCTTGAAATTGACCACTACTCCCTCCGTCCAAATGAAACTTTACCCTTTTCTTGAAACACAAATATTAAGAAAGAATTATTTTTATTCAAAAGTAATTAAAATGTGAAAGGGGTTGTGAGTGGAATAATTGAGAAATTAACAAGTGAGATTCAAAGTACGTGAGTATAACAAGTGAGATATATATAATATAATAGTAATACATTTTTGATATTTTAGAAAAGACGAACCTTACAATGAGACACAATCTATATAATATATAAAATCAGAAATATTTCAAGATCATACAGTTCGCCACGTGAAATTTCAAGTCAGTTCTATGTTCACCAATTATTAGCCGCCATGTGTCACATTCAATGAAGAGTTTTTATTTTAGATTTTGATTTAAACACAAATTTTAGCTTTTAAATGCAAACAAAATATTTTTAAACGTAATAAATTCAAACTACAGCGGTTCAACTATTTCGTCTAAAAGAATGTGATGGTGGTAGAAAGTAGAAACATTGTCTTGGAGAATGCACTAATTTTTCTTATCATTATCCCCAATATTAGATTTTAGATTATTAGATTAGTTTATATTATTGGATTAAATTTAATTTGTTTAAATTGTACTATTATTCTCTCCATCCTAAAATGAATAATTTTTTTCAAAATTTAAGAATCATTTTAAAAAATTTAATTTTAATATAGAAAAAATAATAAACATTTTTTAATTCATTTTCAAAATTTTAGTTTTGTAAAAATATAATGAATTATGAAAAAAAAATTAAATCAAAAAATTTAAAAGAACATTTATTTTGAAACAATAATGGTCATTCAATCTATATAATATATAAAAGCAGAAATATTTCAAGACCATACAGCTCGCCACGTGGAATTTCAAGTCAGCTCTATGTTCACCAATTATTAGCCGCCATGTGTCACATTCAAAGAAGAGTTTTATTTTAGATTTTGATTTAAACACAAATTTTAGCTTTTAAATGCAAACAAAATATTTTTAAACGTAATAAATTCAAACTACAGCGGTTCAACTAATTCATTCGAAGGAATGTGTTGGTGGTAGAAAGTAGAAACATTGTCTTGGAGCATGCACTGATTTCTCTTATCATTATCCCCCATATTAGATTTTAGATTATTAGATTAGTTTATTTTATTGGATTAAATTTAATTTGTTTAAATTGTATTATTCTCTCCATCCTAATTTCACCATGTTATTTTTATAATATTTAATTATTAGATTCATTATGTCCGTCAAATATCGGATGGGTTACTAAATAATTTTAAATAAAAGGTGAAGTTTTAGTTTAGTAGGGGCGGAGGGAGTATTTATTTGTACTACCAACATGCTAAGAAAGGTTAGTCATCCTATCAACCTTCTTTACACTTGCTTGATTTTGGGATATTACAGGAGGAGGGATATTAATTAATCCCTTCGACTTAGCGTAATGTGTGCCTTTTCCAAAATCGTAAAATTGTTTTTAACAAATTTATTCTTATAATAATAATAATGCTTGTATAATTACAAGAAAATCAATAATTATTAACCTACTTTTTATTCATTTATATGATATGATAAATAATGTTTTGAACAATTACTCCCTCCGTCCAAGTACATACTTCACGGTTACTGTTCACGCGTGGATTAAGAAAAAAAATAATAATATAATGTTGTGAGTGTAAAAGTAAAATAGGAGAGAGAATGAGTGGAGGGAATAGTAAATTATAATGGTGTTGTGAGTATTAAAATAATGTAGAAGACAAAGTGTGAAGTATGTAATTGAACGCCCAAAATAGAAAGTGTGAAGTATGTAACTGGACGGAGGGAGTATATTTTAAATCTACTTGAAATTTTTACTTATTTTTTTTAATTTAATTAACAATTTTTACTTATTTTTTTTAATTTAATTAACGTGTAAAGTCAAAGTAGAACTCTCGACTGAAAGTCTGAAACGGAGTGAGCAGTATGTTAGAGATATTATCTCACATTGGGAATTGACAAACCTTGCCTATGACATATAAAGATTATGAGCCACTCCCCTTGGATGGCACTAATTATTCTCTTTGGAAGTTTAAGATGCGTAATTACATCAAAGGTATTGATGAAAGAGCTTAGATGTGTATTCTTGTTGCATGACAACCCCCTACTGTGGAGAAAAAGCCTGCTTCTGGTGTTGGTGAGTCTATTTTCAAAAGAAAACCTAAAGAGCAATGGACTCTTGAAGAAATACTTTCTGCCAATTATAATTCGAAAGCAATGGGTGCTATTTCCAGCCATGTTTCTGGGAATATGTACAAACTCATCACTAATGAAAGTGTTGCTAAAGCTGCTTGGGATATTTTACAAATGCAATGTGAGGGAATTCCAAGTGTAAAGGCTACTAGGCTTAGAATTTTAATGGATAGGTTTGAAATACTTAGAATGGAGGAGACAGAGGATATTGTCTCCTATGCTGCTAAGATCCATGAAATCTTCAATGAATGCACTAGCCTAGGAGAGTCAATTTTGAATGCTAGATTAGTAAGCAAAATCTTGAGGACCTTACCTGAAAGGTTCAATATCAAAGTGGCTGTTATTGAAGAAACCAACGATACCAACACTGTAGGATTAGATAAAATTGTTGGAATTTTGACTGTGTTTGAGCTAAATCTTGAAGCTTAACAAAAGAACAAGGCAATAAGTATTGCTCTTAAAAGTTCTGCAGCCATTCCAAAGGAAATAACTGACCTTTTCTCTGAAATTAATGAATCTAATTTTAAGGAAGATGATGTGGCTGTAATCACCAAGAAGTTCAATTCTATTTTGAATAACAAAAGAAGAAACAAGTTTCCTAGAAAGAACGCTCAGGATTTAGAGAAACAAGAAAATAATCCTGATGAGGGGTTCAAAAAGAAAAGTTTTGATAACAAGAAATCCTCTGATTCTGTGCAATGTAGAGCATGTCATGACTTTGATCACTTTGCTAATGAGTGTGCTAACACACTTAAGTAAAGGGGAATTAGTTACACTGCTGCTTCGAGTGATAGTGAGGATGATGAAGTATTTGCTAACATCTCTGTGTTTGAATCTTCCTCTGTCTGTTTTAATGCTTATACTGCAGATACAAATGAAGAAGAATTTTCTGAAGCTGATCTGGAGACGGATGTGGATACAGATGTGTACACATCCGAACTCACATCCGAGCAGACCTTTAACCGTTTCTCTGTAAAAGGAGATTCTGATGATGAAGATAGGGACATTCCCTATGAGGAACTCTTTGCAACATATAAGGAACTACATGCTGATTGAATGAAGCGTATGGACAAAATTGAGGTACTTGCTAAGGTAAATAAACTTCTTTCTGATAAATTGATTACTTGTGAAGATGAGAAAACCAAACTTTCAAAAGAAAATGATGATCAAAATAATATCATTACCAAACTTGAAGTCCTTGTGACCAAGAGACAAGTTGAGCTTGAAAAATTCAAAAATGAGTGTGAAAAAGCTGAAAGTACTTTTACCAAGTTGAACAAAAGTAAAATGAAACTTGATGAGGCTATTTCTATGGGTCAACTCAATAAAACTGGTCTGGGCTTTGAAAAAGGAAATTTTGTAAAGGAGGCAAGTGAGGCTTCTACTTCAAAAAGTGTGAAAAAATCAATTTTGAAAGAAAAACCATTTTTGAGTGAGAAAAGGCCAAGGATGAGGCACTACATCTGTCATTATTGCTTTGCTCCTGGGCACATTAGACCCTTCTGTTACAAATTAAAGGTTGATAAGAAATCTGGTTTTCATCAGTCTCAGATGTGTGAAAAGATGTATACACATACAGACACACATCCAGGTAAACTGAGACCTCTGCACCACAAAAAGAAAGTTGAAAAACAGTGGGTGGCCAAACCAAGTGCTACCTGCAATATTGTTTACTCTTCCCTCAAGAGTAGTGTCTCTGATTCTTGGTATTTTGATAGTGGGTGCTCTAGGCACATGACTGGGAACCAAGCTGTTCTTATAGACTATGAGTCAATCTGTGGGGGGAAAGTAAATTTTGGTGGTGGTGCTCAAGGCAAAATTGTTGGGAAAGGAACCTTAGCTGTTGAAGGTCTCCCAAAACTTCAAAATGTGTATCATGTGGAAGGTCTTAGGATTAATCTCATTAGTATAAGTCAGTTATGTGATGATGACTTATATGTGAAGTTTGATAAGAAGACATGTGAGGTGTTTGATGAGTCTAACACATGTGTCCTCACTGGTCTAAGATCATCTGACAATTGTTACAAGTTTTGTGACAATTTGTCGTGTTTAAACTTTTTTGATATTGTATTTGATGATACACTTGATTTTAACCTCAAAACTGCCAAGGATGATGTTTCAGGTTATCAACTGAAGTGGAAATTTGCTGATATAGGTGCTGGAGATACGGAAAGCACTGTAAAGAAAAAATAAGCAGATGTGAGTCCAGATGTGCAGAAGGATGTATCTGCAGATGTGAACACAACTGTTCCCACATCTGAACACACATCCACTCAAAGGACTAGGTCTGAAGTCAATTTTTCAGATTCAGAGGGAGAAGTTATTTCTGAAAAAAAACCATGTTGGGTCTGTTGATAGATCAGATGGCATTTTGTCCAGAATTCAGAAAAATCACCCCACTTCTCAAGTGGTTGGTGAAATGCATGATCAAAGGCAAACCAAAAGGAATGAGAAGGTAAATCACAGTTATTTGGATGCTTTATGGAGTCATACATCCTTATACTCCAAGGTATGTTACTGCTTTGTGTCTAACATAGTGAGATACATTGACTTAGACTGGGCATACAATTTTGATGATAAAAACATTTGTGTTCAATGTTTTTACCTTGGTAACATCCTTAATTCCTGGTATAGAAGGATAAAAAGTTATGTCTCCTTGTTCATAGCTGAGGCTAAATATGTTGCCCTTGCAAGTTTTTGCACACAACTGCTTTGGATTAATCAAATGCTGAAAGACTATGGATTGAATAGCAAAATTTTGACTGATTTTTGTGATAACAAAAGTGCCTTAAACATATCTAAAAATCCTGTCCAACATTCTAGAACAAAACACATTGATATTAGACATCATTTCATTAGGAATCTTGTAGAGCAAAAAACTGTGTGTCTGAAATTTGTTGGGACTGAAAATCAATTGGCTGATATATTTACAAAGACATTAGATTTGAAGAGATTGTCCTCCTTGAGAAAGTCTATTGGCTTGTGTGATATCTAAGGTTGTGAGCACAAATGTGTCTCACATCCTCTAACACATCTGTATATTAGATTAACTGAAAAAAAAAAATCATGCATTAGCACGAAATATCTCAGTGTGGTCACTTGTGAGTTTTCATCTTTGACATTGTTCTGATCACTTAATTGTGAGCACTTCCTGTTCTTGTTATCTTTTGATGACTTGATATAATCTTACTAGATATCTCACAGTGGGTGCTTTAAAAAAAATTGTGAAAAATAGCTGCTTCACCCTTAGTATGAAGCCATACCATTGTGATCAAGTGATTCTCATAAGAAATCTTGAAATCAAACTTGACAAGATCATTGGGAAAAAGGGCTATCTTTGGGATCAAAGAAAAGTGAAAGCTACTCACAATGCAATTATCCACAATAAAAAATGGGTGGGTGCATCCTAGAGGCTGTGCAGATTGGATTATTGCTCATTGACTTTTTGTGATCTAAATGTGTCCCCAATTGTGACTCACATCTTATGCCACATTCATAAGCTGAGATTTGTTTCTTCACCTGTGTGTTTGCATCATGCTAGGCATACTGCATTCTTTAAGTCATATAGGAGCTTTGTAAATATGCTAGTTAATTTATTTTCATTCTTAACTTACTCTTTGATTTAACATGTTTTTGTTTTCCAATATCTCTCATGAAAAAGAAAGGTGTGTATCAATCCTTATTTGAAAAGGAAGGACAATTTTAAAAAGGATTCAGTTGAAAAAGATATGTCTGATGTGATTTTTGTTTCCATAAAAAGTTGGCAAAATTTTGATTTATTTTAATCCCTATTCTTTCTGTGATTCGCTGTGTGTGTGGAAATTTCAAAGGTTTTATAGCCGTTGTGGACTCCTTCTGTATTTACTGCTATCCTGAGTCTTGTTTGAGGAAGGAATCCCTATTTGAGTAGGAAAGGGGGAGTTGTGAGTATTTATGTGGCACAACCCTTGTCACATCGCCTTAAACCCTCTTTAATCCTTGCTCCCTGTTCTCGTAATTTCTCTCTCTCACACACACACCATATTTTTCTCTTTCTTTTTCTGTCTAATCAATCTGCAGAATCAATGAAGTTGAAGCTGTGGATGTGCGTCAGGATGTGGCCACATCTTGTCACACATCTGCAGATTCTTTTGATGCAAACGTGGAAGCATTTGATGCAGAAATTGTTGCAGTTGCTGCTCTCAATGCTCAACTGATTGCCTCCCAGACACAAGCCAAGAACCTTAAAGGTTTTGAAGGTGGAACTCCAAAAATGGGAGACTACACTTTCTAGTCAAAAAGGGGGAGAAGAAGAAAAGGATGAGAATGATGCTAATGTTGTCTTTGCTGCTGCTGCTGATGTTTCAGTTGGGATGCTTAAACTCAGGGGGAGTTTTACTGTTTGATCTTACTTGTGAATGAAACATCAACAAATTTGCTTTTAATATTTGTTAGTTTGCTTTTAATATTCGTTTTAGTTATTTGTTAGTTTTAGTCTTAATCTGTAATCCCTAAATATATTTGCTGAATGGCTGCTTTAGTTAATATTTGTTGAACTGCAATTTTTAGTACTAACTTGGTCTATGCAGTTTTGTGTGGATGTGTTGACACATCTACACACACATCCATTCAGGGGGAGTTTTCGAATCTGAAAATGTTGGTCATAGTAATCAAATCATAAATCTTTAGTTTTAACCAGAAAGTCCAAAATAGGGGGAGATTGAAAGCGTGTGCTTTTTAGGGAACAAAATGTTTCCCTAATTTCGAATCAATATCAAAAAGGTAAGTTGATTTTGGGACTTTCATAAAAAGATTTATATTGTCTTATTGTGAAAAGGATTTTAGTTTAGAAAATAATTTGTTTCCTATTTCGAATCAAAGAGGTATTTTTGGTAAGTTGATTTTATGCTTTCATGAAAAGATTTATTATTGTCCTACTTTGACTAGGACTTTGTAAATAAAGTAAATATCTTTTTATTCATGTACATAGTTTTATATTAGGACTAACCTACTAACATTTTATTTCTTTGTGAGTGTGTTTATGTTTCCTTATAGGTTTTAAGATCTCACAAAGAAAAATGTTGATTGCGTGAAGACCTTCTCCATGGTGCATATAAATACAAGGCATTCAACACAAGAGAAGCTACGGAAATTCTGAGAGAAAAATACATATTCTTCACAGTTTTCAATATAGTTGTTTTAGGTTGTGAGTGAAGGTTGTGCCTCACATCCGTAACTCACATCTAGTTTTTCATAGAGTTCTTTGTTTTACTTCTGACTAGAATAGGTCCTACTTGGGAAATGAGAAGTGTTCTTGTCGTAGAAGGTGATTAGAACTCATTTAGTATTTTAGTTTTCACTTATTCGTATTTTTGTAAGCAACAAAAGATTTAATAGTGAAAAGTTTTTGGGCGTAAGCCTAGTTTGCTGATCTCAAGATCAGTAAGAGTATATAACTATTGTGTTATTTATTTATTCCGCTGCGTTAATAGTGGATGTGTGGACAGTTGTGTATCACATCTGTACTCACATCCGTGAACTGTTGAGTTGTTTTAAGCTTCCTAGCTACACGAAACTTTCAAACCTCAGACTTTAAGATGATATCAGAGCAGGTCCTTACACGTGCAGGTTCAATGGCCCACAATGTTACTCCGCGCCACCCAATTAATAAGTTCACGTTGTAAGCATTTAGCAAAGCTCGAATACATGTATGTGAGGGTGAGTGTTATGGGATAATATCTCAACACAGTAAAGAGTAATCCTACTAATAAAAAGGTACTCGTACAATTTTATTTTGAGATATACTCTCTTCGTCCCACGATAATATGTAAAAAGATCCTTTTTGAACGTTCCACAATAATCTGCACTTTCACAAAATGAAAATAATTTTATTACTTTTTTATTCACCTTACCCCACCCAATTAATATTAAATCCACCCATTTAACTTAATTAACCTAACCCTCCCATTTAATCAACCAAACCTATCAGCCAAATTAATGCTTTTTGGAAAAACAAAACTCACCACTCTCTCTCTCATCTCTCTAAACATTTCTAGGGTTCATTTCATTTCAAGAGAACTCCTTATTGTTTTCTCCGTCTCTCTTAGCGCCGTTCATAGATCGATGTCCCTAAACCCCGGATCGAGTCCTTCCAGTTCTTTAAAGGTTGATTGTATTTGCTTTAGGAGGGAAATGTAATTGAAAATGGTTAGTTGAATACAGTTTGTGGAGGGAATTTTAAATTTTTGGATGTAAAAAGTTTTACATTATGATGTAAAAATTTGTACTCATCAGAATTATTATTTATAAGATTACTGATTTGTACTCAGTAATTATAGTAATATTTGGAGGAAAAGGGAGGAGAGAGAAAGGATTATTTTTTGATGAAAAAGCAATCCTTTCTCTAATTTTCTTAATTATTCTTCATAATCCTTTTGTTTATATTAAAAAAGGACATTATTTTAATTCTTGTGCCCTGAAAAAAAGTGCATATTTTTCTGGGACGGAGGAAGCAGGACTAATGGATATACCTAAAACCAGATAAACTTAGGTTGGAATAAGAATAAAAAGATTATCCTTTTGTTAGATGTCTTCATTAGACAACACCAAATTGGGGGAGATTCGATTCCGATTCACAAAAGGAGGGAAAATTTCGAAACAAGAAAATCAGTTTTCCCACCAAAATCAAACCGCCATTTTCACACATCTCAAACTTCAAAACTAAAGGCATTAAATATTGCGTCGTAGCTACGATTTTACCCCCTAATTTTCCTCTCTATTTTTCAATTAATTTCACTCATCCCGCTTTCAAATCGTACTCAGGTTCACTCTCTTTCTCCCCACCATCGATCTATGCTTTTGTGCTTCTATTATGTGTAGATCTGATTTATCTATTCGATTGGTGTTTAATCTATTGTGTTTGGAACTTTTTTTCGTTTAATTTTGTTATTGCACATGAATTACTGTTTGATTACGTCTAAATTTTCCATTCTGTTTTTTTTTTTTTGATAAGTTTTTTTTTTCGGGAGTCAAACGTACACAGATCAGAGTTGTTCTTAGTTAATTGTCTTGGTTTGTGAATATTTCTAGGAAATTTTAATGATTTTAATGGGAAATTTGATAATTCTTTATGGGTTTTTATGAACAGGCGTGAAAATGGCAGGAAAGGGAGGCAAAGGGCTTTTGGCTGCAAAGACTACTGCGGCAGCAGCAGCTGCTGCTGCTAACAAGGATAAGGATAAGGATAAGAAGAGGCCAGTTTCCAGGTCTTCTCGTGCTGGTCTCCAGGTAATATATACTCTCTCCGTCCCAAAATTATCTTCCCACTTTTTTTGTATTTACTACGAATGAACTTTGATCAATAATTTTTGATTGATTTAATTATCCTAATGAAAATCTAAAACCTGTTATTGATAATATTGTTGATGGTGTGTCAATAACAAGTTTTAGATTTTCATTTGTATTATTAAATCAACCTAGAATTATTGCTCAAAGTTCCATCTTAGTAAAGACAAAAAAATTGGAAAGATCATTTTGGGACGGACGGAGTATATTCCTTGGCTCCTTCAGGATATGAGTGATTAGTGAACTTGCTTTGACTTTTGTTGTTAATGTTGTGCTATTGACTTTATACATGATTGGTGAACCGAAATAAAAATTTAACAATAGTGGGAGGTTTTGTTTATTTGAATGATGTTGAAATCTTTTTTTTAGGTATATTTATGTAACAATGCTAGATCAATACTATTTGTTTATCTTTTAATATTGCAGTATGATTTTTTAGTTGAGCCCCTCTCTAATAGATTAATGTTCAGATGGATTGGTAACTTAACATGGTATTGAAGTTCATGGTTTGGCTAGGAATTGAGTTCAGATTTTCCTCCTTGCATTTATCCTAGAAATATTATATAGGGTACGTATTGACCCTGTATCAAGTGCACCCTTGAAATGAAGTCACATACTTACTTGAGGGTGAGTGTTAATGGTGAAGTATGATCTTCATTGTTGAGCCTCTCTCTAATATCTCAAGCTTTTGATTAGTTATTAACTAAACAATATCATGTACCTTTTAAATTGGGTTCACTAAGTAATAGTGGCAGAGCTAGGATTTGAGAGAAACGGATGTAAATTACATGGTGAAATATAAAGTTGACAAAAATAGGGGGCAAAAATTGTTAGTGAAAGTGCAATTTTTTCCCAACAGAAACTGGTCTCAAAAGTGATTTATTGGTAGAATATCACACCTTCTAAATTTATTAGGGGAAACAGTGCAATTTAAAAATTAAATGGGGCAGCTACCCCCCTTCTCATGCATGTGGCTCCACCATTGCTGATTTACAAAGAACCATCTAGCTGTCAGAGTACCATGTTGTCTAACAGGTGGTGTTCCATAAACTATTAAGATCATTAAACACCTCCGGTAGAATTTGTGGTTGACGCTATGGTTACTCGGTATTTGAACCGTCTTTTCAAGCACCCTTAACAAGATCAAAGAAATCTTGTTCAAACAATCTTGTTTACAGTTCCCCATATTTACTTTTTATGAAGTGTAATTGACAAGCTGTCTTGAAGAAATTATAGTGTTCACTTTCAAGTACAACAATGGTAAACCTCTTGCTTCAAATCAATGTTTTGGTCCTTCCGGATGAAAGCACTTCTATCTGAAAAGTATCGTGTTTAAAAATCCTCAGAAAGTTAATGGATCTGGGTTTCACTTAATAGGTTTGGCGTTAGGTCTAACTCCTGGTTGGTGAGCTCCAACTTATTTTATAGAAAGGTACTCTGCCATAACCAGCATGACTCTTTATGACAAGTTATAAAAGCCTTTTGAGATTTGTAAATAGTTTGCAGTATTTGAGGCAATTTCAGTCTTTGTTTTCTGTTTCCTGAAGTATGTACTACGATTGTTCGAGTAATATTCTTGAAAGGGCACAACTAGAATTGGTTGGGAATAATATTGGGAATAATATAAGTGAAAAAGTGGGTTGATATTATCAGTAAATACAAGGAGAATAATTTATGAAACAAATCCCATGAATATTATTGATCACTATGAAGATTATTTATACAAGTAATAGCTTGAAGAGAAAGAATACTTCTAGGACTAGGACTCTAGAATTCAATAGAGAGAAGGAATGAGGAATAAGGAAACAATTTACAAAAGGAAGACTAGAGGAATTAGGAAACTAATTGGAGAGATTAGGAAACTCCTTCTTTCTCTCTTACATGCCCCCGCAAGATGGACGACCGAGAGGCAAGTCCAATCTGTTGGAATTTTGCATTTGTGATATGGAAGTTCATAGCATATGTCCTTGGATGTCATTGGGCTTGAACTGATATTTGGTAGGGAGGAAAATCACGTCGGAGACACTGCGAAGGAGGGCGGCCGCGCTCACGCCTAGGGCGGCCGCGCTGGCTTGCCGTAACTCCACCCAATTTGTCCTCCGTTGAGCGCGGTCGCGCATGCCCCTAGGGCGGCCGCGCTTGTGACGAGGATTTTCCTGCCTGGGCCGAATTTTCGTGGGTTTTTTGGGTTAATTAATTCCTAAACCTAATTTTATCACATATGTATAAATAGCTCCTTCTCCCAGCCGTTTTCTACAGTGAATTACAAGGAGAGAACACAATTCTCTTGGCTTTGATTCATTGTTGATTACTCCCGTTCATAGAGATTCGTTCGTGAGATTGAAGGCGGCCGAGATAGGACCGCTGGTGACTACCTACCCGCGTGCTATTTTGTGGTACGTAGTTCGTGATCGTTTTATCCTCGGAGAAATTTGCACATGCACGAGTTGCACCAATCGGGGGCAATATTTTCTCTTAGGGACAAGTCTTCCTAAGGCGACTCGATCAAATCACGATAAGTTTTCTAACTGTTTGTTCTTCTTGTTTCGTTTGTTTTCTACGATCCCTGTTCCTGGCTTTCGGTTTTGCTATTGGCTTAATTGGTACGTTTTGACTTGATCAATAAAATTTCCTACTGTTGATTAAATCGTTGTTTAATCTGTGGTGCTTATTAATTTAATTTCCAACAGTCTAAGAGAAAATAGTATTTTATTTGATCATGTCTGGTGGTTCCTCTAGCTCTCCCTTTAAGTCCCTAGTTGACACCTCCGATCTTGGGAGAAGTTTGGTGGCAAGAACTTCAAGCGTCGGGTCCGAACGCGTACGAAGATCCGGATATCAATTAAGGGCATGTATGCGAGTATCTTGACATCCAAATGTCCTACTCTGAATGGTGATGATCCTGTTAGTGTGGCTGCGGTTAAACTGTGGAAGGAGCAGGACGATGTTGTTCGAGGATGCATTCTGTCAGCTTTGTCGAATGCACTCTTTGATGTTTATTGCTCTGCTCCTCTCACTACTGCGTCACTGTGGGACTCTCTTTCCAAGAAGTACAGCAGATGAATCCGGTGTGGAAAAGTACCAAGTGGGAAGGTTCTGAATTATCACATGTGAGTGAGGGCAAGTCGGTTACCGATCAAGTGCACGAACTCCAAATCATTTTGCAATCACTCAAGGATGCTGACATGGGACTTCCTGACAAGTTCGCTGTCATGGCTATCATTGAGAAGTTTCCTCGATCTTGGGGAGAATTTGGTATGACCCTCAAGCATCGTACTGGAAGCTTGTCACTCAATGAGTTGATGAATGCAATTGCGATTCAGGAGGTGCATAACGGTAGCTTGACCTAGTGTACACTGTGGAGAATTCTTGCTAATATGATAGCAGAGTAAAAAGCAAGTTTAAAGGAAAAGGTGTGAAAACTTCTAAGGATAAAGAAAACCATGATAAGCTTAAAGTTAAGAAAAATAACTTTAGGAAGCCAAGAGCAAAACAGAATTGCCGGAATTGTGGAGAAGGTGGACACTTTTCTAGGGACTGCCCGTCCAAGAAAGGAAAAGGACCACAAGGCTCTGCTGATGACCATCCTGCTGTCAACATGGTGTTGGGTCCGAAGGATTATGATGATCCTGACTCGACGCACCCTGGAGTTGACGCTTCCGACCTGCAATGTTACAAAGTATGTAACTTCTTGTCCTGAACTCTTTCTTGTCTATGAACCCAACGAGCGGCTAGTCGACACCGGGGCAAATGTGCACGTTTGTGGCCGATAAATTGCTATTTGTGTCTTACCCAGCGGCCGTAGTAGATCGGTGACGATGGGGAATTCTAGTCTTTGCAAAGGTGCTTGGGGACTCGGACGCGTGGACCCGAGGTTTCCCAACGGGCGCATTCTTACCTTGCATCGAGTGTATCACGTTCCTGACATTCGTCGCAACATTATTAGTGGTTCTAGTCTAGTTAGGGAAGGATTTGAGATTTCATTTAAGTGTAATAAGGTTATTATTTTGGATTCTGGTAGTTTTGTGGGGAAAGGTTATTCCTCGGATGGTTTATTTAAAATTAGAGTTGAAACTGATGTTTGTTCGCACAACAATAATTTTAGTTCTATTGATTATCCTGTTTCTTATTCCATTGAATCTTCAAATGTTTGGCATGGTCGTTTAGGACATATTAATTATGATTACGTGAAAAGAATGATGAATTTAGATATTATTCCTAAACATGCTATTGATAAAAGTTCTAAATGTCATGTATGTGTTGAAGCTAAATCTACAAAAGGTCCGTTTAAAACGGTTGTGAGAAATTCTGAAATTCTAGATTTAGTTCATACTGATATTTGTGAATTTAATGGTGTGTTGACCAAAGACAAAAAGAAATACTTTCTCACCTTTATTGATGATGCTAGTAGATACTTGTTATGTGTTCTTGCTTAATTCTAAGGATGAAGCATTAGATAAATTCATTATATTTAAGAACGAAGCGAAACACAAGCTGGCAAGAAACTTAAACGGTTAAGGTCGATAGAGGAGGTGAATATTAGTCTAACCCCTTCATGTATTATTGCCAAGAAACGGAATAGTACATGAAGAGACTCCTCCCTATACTCCTCAATCAAATGGTATTGCGAACGTAAGAATAGAACCCTTACCGATATGATTACGGTTTACTCATAAGTTACGGATTGCCCAAATATATGTGGGGAGAGGCTTTGAATACGGCTTGCCATATTCGAATAGAGTCCCTCCTAAGCATAGAAAGGAAAGTCCGTTTGAACTTTGGAGAGGTCGACAGGCTAGCCTGAAACACTTAAAAGTGTGGGGGTGCCTTGCAAAGGTACTTGTACTCCGCACACAAAAGGAAGAAGCTTGGACCTAAAGCTGTTGATGCTATCTTTATAGGTTATTACGAAACAAGTTATGCATTGAGATTTCTTATTATAAAATCTGAAATTTCCGGCATAGATGTGAACTCTATAGTTGAGTTACGTGAAGCAACATTTTTGAGGATGTGTTTCCTATGAAAGACGGACTTCCTAAAGAATCCAACCCGACCACTAATTCCATTCTGCTTTCAGTAGAGGAGCTAACGAATGTGGGGGTTGATTCTAGTGCAACTCATTCTGACGAGGAGATTGAACCAAGAAGGAGCAAACGGGCAAGGACCACCAAGGACTTTGGAAGTGATTTCATCACTTACAATGTCGAGGGTGATCCTCTAACCTTCAAAGCTGCTATGGCTACTTCTGATGCCAAGCAGTGGAAGGATGCTGTTAAGAGTGAGATGGATTCTATTGTCTCTAATGGGACATGGGAATTGGTCGATCTCCCTCCTGGTTGTAGCACGATAGGATGTAAGTGGGTCTTCAAAAGGAAACTGAAACCGGATGGAACCGTTGACAAGTTTAAGGCTAGGTTAGTGGCTAAGGGATTCAAGCAAATGGAGGGAATAGACTATTTCGATACCTATTCACCAGTTGCTAGAATGACTACAATCCGAATGCTTATCGCATTGGCCTCTGTATATGATCTTCCTATCCATCAGATGGATGTTAAGACCGCCTTCTTGCATGGCGATCTAGAGGAAGAAATTTATATGGATCAACCTGAAGGTTTTGAGGCCTCTGGCAATGAGAGAAAGGTTTGTAAACTTGTTAAGTCCTTGTATGGACTGAAACAAGCCCCTAAGCAGTGGCATGAGAAATTTGATAAAATTGTCTCATCGTTTGGCTTTGTTACTAATGAGTTTGATAAGTGTGTCTATAGCAAGAGTATTGGTGATAGTAGTATTGTCTTATGTCTGTATGTCGATGATATTCTGTTGTTTGGAACTGATATGAGGATCATTAATACTACTAAGGAATTCTTGAAAAGTAAGTTTGAGATGAAGGATATGGGAGTAGCTAGTGTGATTCTTGGCCTTAAGTTGACTCGTTCAACTAGTGGCATAACCATATCGCAGTCTCATTATACTGAAAGTGTAATTGAGAAATTTGGTTATAAGAATTGCAAAGTAGCTAAGACTCCATATGATCCTTCAGCTGCACTTACTAAGAATGAAAGTGGAGTACCGATGGCTCAGTTGAGATATTCTCAAATTATTGGAAGTTTGATGTATCTTGCCAATTGCACTAGACCGGATATTTCATACTCGGTTACTAGGTTGGCTAGATATACTCAATGTCCAAATAAAGCACATTGGGAAGCTCTTGATAGAGTTCTCAAGTACTTGAAGGGAACGATTTCCCTTGGGCTGCATTACGGTAGATATCCTTCTGTGCTTGAAGGGTATAGTGATGCAAGCTGGATTGCCTTTAACTCGGGAGTTATGGCCGTACGGGTATGTTTTCACCTTAAAGTGAGTCTGCCGCTTGGAGGTCGACCAAACAAACTGTTTGTCCCAGGTACACTTTTGAGGCCGAATTAGTTGCCCTCGACACTACCGGATTGGAAGCCGAATGGCTTCGAGGACTTATGTCTGAGTTGCCTACGGTCGCAAGCCCACGCCGTTATCTACGTACATTGTGACAACACCGCCACACCGAGAAACCGAAAAGTGTCAAGTACAATCAGTAAAACTAGAAGACACATCCAAATTAGATTAAACTCTATAAGGGATCTTGTGTCTCGGAAGGTGATAGCTGCTGATTATGTTGGTACCAAGGATAACACAATGATCCTTTAACCAAAGGGCTAGAATTTGCTCTTGTTCAAAAATCTAGGTTGGGGATGGGACCGAACCCCGTCTCGACTCAAACGCACAGCAACCCAATCTACAGTGGAGATCCCACAAAGGAGATTCAATGTGGTAATAACAAGCCGCAAGTGAGTCGGAGCACTAATAATAGATTGACATGTTACATGCCCGAGTCTATCCCCGAATAGCCTAGAGGTGCTCATTCTTTGCTAATTTAGTAAAAGTTTGAAACTTTGAATGGGATCAAGTCTTTTAGGCAAGATGTTAGCAAGACATCTTCCGAGATGCCCAACTAAGTGAGTGTTGTTGTTGGCCGCAACTAGAGGAATTTGGGTTATTCCTTGAAAGCACTCATGATAGAGGATCGGGACGTATGGCTTATAAGCGCCAAGTATTCGATAGAGGCCTATCATAGCTTTTGTCGTGTTTGTTACCAAAGAAAGGCCTCTACATCCAAAGGCATCGATTCAAGACACCCGTTCATCCGGTCCTGTGGAGGTTTGCGTTGGATAACATAGTAGTGGTTCAAGCCGGAAGGTACCATTATTGAAAGCATGGCAACGGACAACTGTACACGCTATATTTCTATGAACTTGTGGGGATTGTTGGAATTTTGCATTTGTGATATGGAAGTTCATAAGATATGTCCTTGGATGTCATTGGGCTTGAATCGATATTTGGTAGGGAGGAAAATCACGTCGGAGCCACTGCGAACGAGGGCGGCCGCGCTCACGCCTAGGGCGGCCGCGCCGGCTTGCCGTAACTCCACCCAATTTGTCCTCCGTTGAGCGCGGTCGCGCATGCCCTAGGGCGGCCGCGCTTGTGACGAGGATTTTCTGCCTGGGCCGAATTTTCGTGGGTTTTTTGGGTTAATTAATTCCTAAACCTAATTTTATCACATATGTATAAATAGCTCCTTCTCCCAGCCGTTTTCTACAGTGAATTACAAGGAGAGAACACAATTCTCTTGGCTTTGATTCATTGTTGATTACTCCCGTTCATAGAGATTCGTTCGTGAGATTCAAGGCGACTGAGATAGGACCGCCGGTGACTACCTACCTGTGTGCTATTTTGTGGTACGTAGTTCGTGATCGTTTTATCCTCGGAGAAATTTGCCTGTACCTGAGTTGCACCAATTGGGGGCAATATTTTCTCTTAGGACAGTCTTCCTAAGGCGACTCGATCAAATCACGATAAGTTTTCTAACTGTTTGTTCTTCTTGTTTCTGTTTGTTTTCCTGATCCTGTTCCTGGCTTTCGGTTTTTGCTATTGGCTTAATTGGTACGTTTGACTTGATCAATAAAATTCCCTACTGTTGATTAAATCGTTGTTTAATCTGTGGTGCTTATTAATTTAATTTCCAACACAATCTTGGTCATGATATACTGAAATCAAGCCCGAGGTAGAGGTTTTGTCAATGCATCTGCCAACTGATCATTACTTGAAATAAAAGTAACGCATAAGGAATTATTTTGGACTTTCTCTCGAACAAAATGATAGTCAAGCCCAAGATGTTTCATGCGAGAATGAAACCTTGGATTCGCAGCCACATATGTCGCACCCAAATTATCACAATAGATGACTGGAAAATTGTTTGAACCAGAGTTGAGCTCAAGGAGAAGATTTTGTACCCAAATGACTTCAGCTGTGGTAGCAGCAACGACTCTATACTCGGCTTCGGTAGATGAGCGAGCCAAGGTCCTTTGCTTACGAGAACTCCATGAAAGGGCATTTTTTCCTAGATAGACAATATACCCTGTAGTTGAGACGTAGGTATCCATGTCTCCTGCCCAATCAGCGTCAGTAAATGCATGCAGAGATAGAGGCGAGTCTTTGTAAATAAGCAACCCATTTGAAATTGTACCCACAAGATATCAAAGAACACGTTTCAAGGCAGCCCAATGGTCAGACGTGGGTTTGTGCATAAACTGAGACAGTCTGTTGACTGCAAATGAGATATCCATCCTTGTCAGGGAGAGATATTGTAGACTACCCACAAGAGCTCGATATTCTGAGGGATCCAAGAGTGGTGTGCCTTTAGAAACCGAGAGAGAAGGGTGCGGTGCCATAGGTGTTGGGACTGGATTCGATTCCTTGAGGATGAGGAAGCACTTCAACCCCAAGAAAATAAGACAGTGAGCCAAGATCCTTCAAGGAAAATCTCTTAGAAAACATGGTGATGAATGAATTTAAACTCTCCACATTAGACCCTGTAAGAATGATGTCATCCACATAAACAAAGAGATAAATAATGCCATTGCCATGATGAAGTGTGAACAAGGATGAGTCGGAAACACAATTTTTGAACCCAAGAGAAAGTAAGTAAAGACGAAGCTCATTATACCAAGCTCGTGGGGCCTGCTTAAGACCATAAATAGCCTTCCGTAGTTTGCAAACATAGGAGGGTAAGTTGGAATCAATGAAGCCAGGGGGTTGTGCCATGTAAACATCCTCATGCAATGTGCCTTGAAGAAAGGCATTGTTTATGTCAACTTGACGTAGAGGCCACCCGCGAACAGTAGCAAGAGTAAGAATAGTACGACTGGCCTGGTTTGACAACCTGACCGAATGTCTCGAGTAGTCAAATGCCCAAGGGCGTTGAGCTGGAGCCTAGCAACAAGACGAGCCTTGTGACGATCAATTGTTCCATCCGGATTGATCTTTGTGCAAAAAATCCATCTACACCCAACTAGATTTTGAGAGGACGAGGGAGGGACCAGTTCCCAAGTGTTGTTGTGGATAAGGGCATCAAATTCCTTTTGCATGGCGGAACGCCACACAAGACTCTTAAGTGCTTGGGTTATGGTTGTGGGTTCGGCTGAAGGGTCATTTAAGGAGGCATGGAGATTGAGTTTGTGTATAGGTTTATGGATATTGTTTTGAGAGTGGGTAACTGGTTTTGTGGGTGGAGGAGGTGGCGGTGGGGGGTGTTGAGACTCGGCTGAGGAAGGGGAAGATGTTGGTTCAGTGGGGGAGTGGTTTATAGCAGGGGACGACTCGTCCCTGTTGGGGGGGGGGACGAGAGAATCTGAACTGGGAGAAGAGGAGACGGGTTGGTGATGGGTTGGGGACGAGGGAGGGTTTGTAGGAGGCGTAGGGAGATGTGGGCTGGAGTTGGCTGGAGGAAGTGAAGGAGGGTGGGCGGTGGTTGTGGGAATGATTGGTAAGCGGATGGTGCACCATTCATCAAGTAGGGTATAGGGAATGGTAGGGGCGGGGGAAGAGGCAAAAGGAATGGTGTGTTCAACAAAGTTAACATGGCGGGATGTATAGATTTTGTGATTGGTGGTGTCTAGGCAAAAGTAGGCGCTTTGTGTGGGAGAGTATCCAATGAAAACACATGGTTTAGAGCGAGGGTCAAGTTTGTGGGTGGAGTAGGGGCGAAGCCATGGGTAACACAGACATCCAAAGGCACGGAGTTTGAGATAGTTGGGATGTTGTTTGTGTAAGATGGAGTATGGGGAGTCTTGGTTCAAGGTAGGGGTTGGCATTCGGTTAATGAGGTAACAAGCAGTGGCAAGGGCGAGAGGCCAATATTTTAGAGGCATGGAGGAGTGAGTGAGGAGGGATAGGCCGGTTTCGACTATGTGGCGATGGCGACGTTCAGAATAACCATTGTGTTCGGGTGTATGTGGGGGAGGAGTAAGATGTTGAATGCCAAAGGAGGCAAGAAGTGATCGAAGGCCAAGATACTCACCACCATTATCACTATATATGGTTTTTATTGGCGAGCAAAGTATTTTTCAACAAGATGTTTGAAGTGAGAGAAGACCGACAATGCATCATTTTTGTGTTTAAGGGGGTAAAACCATATATACTTGGAGAAGTGATCAACAAAAATAATATAATACTTGTAACCATCAAAAGAAGACACGGGAGATGTCCAAACATCACTATATAGAATATCAAGAGGACCAAAGGAATGAATAGTGTTTTCATAAAAAGGTAATTTGTGACTTTTATTACAAGCACAGGAATTGCAATGAAAGTCCCGAACAGTTGGAATATCTAAACTAAAGCTATTACTAAGAAGGCGTAAAACTGAGTAAGAGGGATGTCTTAGGCGGTGATGCCAATTTGAAGCTGATGAGACAGATGCAGAGTGAACAGCGGAGCGAAAAGGAAGCCATTCATAGACGTCAGAGCTAGGTTGACCTTGGAGTAGGATTTTCCCATTGAGATTGTCCTTCACAAAAAAGGAGGAAGATGAGAAGGTGATGGAAGCATTATTATCTTGACAAAATTTGGAAATTGAGATAATATTGCGAGACAGAGAAGGAACATGAAGGACATGATTTAATTTAAAGGAAGAAAAAGGAGTAAGGAGAGAGGTAGAACCAGTATATGCGATTGAGAGACTCGAGCCATCGCCTATGAAAAGTTCTTCGGTGCCATTGTATAAAGAGTGAAGGGATATGTTGGAGAGGTTGTTGGTGGCGTGATGTGTCGCACCACTATCAAGGAGCCAGGAGGAATGTTGTTGAGGGTGTGGGGCGGTGGCAGCATAAAGGGCTGGAGGGTTGTTAGGGCGAAAAGTGGTGGTTGGCTGATTGTATTGGAATTGGTTGGGGGAGCGGAAGTTGTTGTTAAGGTTGTTGGGCCGAGGAGGGGGGGTAGGCATAGTGACGTTGGGAAATTGGGAACGGAAGGATGGGCATTGGGAGAGGAAGTGGCCGGTTTGACGGCAACATCGACATGTGCCTTTATAGGGTTGTTTGTTGGGATTGAAGTTTGATGGTTGGGAATTGGGGTTGGGTTGGCGGTTGAAGGCATTGAGGTTGGAGTGGTTGTTGTTGTTGTTGTTGGGTTGGCGAGAGGAGTAGTTAACTGAGGCAGGAAAGGGGTTGGGGTTGGTTTTGGTCTTATGCTTGAGGGATAATTCTCTATTGATGAGTTTTTCATGTAACTCATCAAAAGTGATTGGGTTTTCTCGGTTTTGGACGGCATGGATGACGGTATCAAAGTCTGGGTCATTGAGTTGGCCGAGGATTCTATCTACTAGGTCGTCGGGATCAATGGGTGCACTTGAGGAAGCAAGTTGGTCGGAACAAGATTTCATGTCTCTCATATATTCGGTGATGGTGCGGTTATCTTTGGTAATGTTTTTGAGGTGATCCTTAAGTTGTTTAAAGTGACTTTTTGAGGGATTGGCATAAGTTTTTGTAAGGGTTTTCCAAGCATCCAAGGTTGTAGTGCATAAGGATATAAGGGGAACCAAGTCGGAGGATAGCGTACCTGCCAAAGCACCAAGAATCAGTTTGTCCTGACGAAACCATGTTTGGTAGGCTGGGTTAGGAGAGGAGACGGTGGTGGAGGGGGTGGCAGGGGTATCTTCGGTGGCAGGGATGGCTTTGGTGGTGGTTGTTAGGTTTTCGGGTGGGGCGGGATGACTTCCATCAATGAATTTGTAGAGGTCATAGCCAATGTGGGTGGCTTCAATTTGGGTTTTCCAAGCAATATAGTTTGTGGGGGTTAGTTTTAGGACATGGATTAGAGAAACAACGATGAGGGGAACGTTGGGTTCGGCGGGGTTGGGAATGGTGGAAACGTTCGTCATAGTGGTAGTATGACTGGAACAGAGAAAGGAAGAAAAAAAACTAAGGGACACGGTTTGGCTCTGATACCATATCAGTAAATACAAGGAGAATAATTTATGAAATAAATCCCATGAATATTATTGATCACTATGAAGATTATTTATACAAGTAATAGCTTGAAGAGAAAGAATACTTCTAGGACTAGGACTCTAGAATCCAATACAGAAAAGGAATGAGGAATAAGGAAACAATTTACAAAAGGAAGACTAGAGGAATTAGGAAACTAATTGGAGAGATTAGGAAACTCCTTCTTTCTATCTTACAGATATGAATAACCGGAAGTTCTGATGTGTATTACAGTACACTTAGTTCAAGTGCAGGATGGTGCAAAGTTTGATACTGGACAAGAAGTAAGAAATTTAAGTAATGAATAATACGAGGGATTATTTTTATAACTCGCTCCTTAATTTGGCCGTCCTTTGGTAGATACGAACAGTTAAAGTTTTGTTTTGTGAAACCAAGTCTCTTTTAAACTCGGGCTTTTGTAAGTGCTACAGTTGTAGCTGTATTCATAATTTTAATCAGCTCTTGGTGATTGGTGACTGATTTTTCATCAGCTCGCCTTTGTTTAGTGGATTTAAGTTACCTGTAAGTATCATTAATTATGGAGAATGCATATCGGTCTTTTGTCTGCGTACGACTGTAAGTAGATTTCTCATTGTTTGGCCATTGGTTATATCAGGGGAAATTGGTCCATATTTTGATGGCATCAAAGTGTTTTTTGTTTTTGTTTTTGGAAATTGATCATTTGGTTCATACATGCAATCTAATGTTTTTAACTATGCCCTTGAAGCTTTTATGATTATGAATATCAATCATTTTAGTTTGTTCACAAATCTTTTAATCATTGACTTTTGTGGTTGACCCGATACATTTACTTTACATGATGCAATATAGTTTCCAGTTGGGAGAATCCATCGCCACCTCAAAACCAGAACTTCAGCCCATGGGCGAGTTGGTGCCACCGCAGCAGTTTACTCAGCTGCCATTCTCGAATACCTGACAGCAGAAGTTCTTGAATTGGCCGGAAACGCTAGCAAAGATCTGAAGGTGAAAAGAATCACCCCTAGACATCTTCAACTAGCCATTCGAGGTGATGAAGAACTTGATACTCTGATCAAAGGAACAATTGCAGGAGGTGGTGTTATTCCTCACATTCACAAATCCCTCATCAACAAAACCACCAAGGAGTAGTGATTTTTATTTATGCCAAGTGACCTAATCCTGGTTTTAGCTTAAGAACTCTGTGTTTAATTTAATATTGACTGTTTTTATTGACTTGGGTTTGTTTTTAATTTAGTACTTGTTTAGTAATTATTTAGGATTACTGTATATGGATTATCATGTTGAACTAGTAGCTATTGTTCTTAACTAATTTTATTAGATGGTAAATTGCTTGTGTATTTTACACTGTTCTCAAATGAGTTCAATTTTGAATTTGAAAACAAATACTCGCTACATTTCAAAATAAATGTCGCATTTATCAATATTATACAATATTACAAGTAGTGTGCATTATTTTATGTCATATCATTAATGAACCCCAGTGGGATTTATTTTGAGTCTATTGTTAGGATCGATCTTCCACAATAGAATTTGCACAAAAGAAACCAAACGGTAAACACCCATACAAACAAAGAAAAAAGACACACAATATTACGTGGTTTGGTTTAAAGCTTATTCCGCCAATAAACAATATTATAATTTCTTTAATATTACAAGAATAGAGACTCTTACTCTCAATACTCTTGAATATTCTCCCTAAAGCAAAAACTTACAATTTCTCTCTCTAAATTGCAGGCTATGCTAACGCTCTCAACCTTGCAACACCACGAGTTTTAATCAAGAAACTCGCAAAACATCGCATATCACAACATTATTACAAGAATTGAGATATTCATATCCTTCTCAACATTCTTGAATACTCTCACAATAGTGTACATCTCTCTACCTCACTCTCCCCTAAGGGGAGTCTCTCTTAGCACCACAAGGCACACTTGAACTCTTTCTACATGTGTCTATTTATAGGCACACAAACATTTCATAGTTCATGTCTTCTCTAGAAGCCAAACACCAAAAGTCTCACTAGAAAACCAATTATCACATTCATGCATCCCATTCATGAATCACGTGAGACAATGCATCTTGATTCTTTCTATAACTTGAGCCAAATTTCAACATCTAACTAATCTCAACCATTAAATTTAATACTGAAATATATAAACTGAGACGAAATTGCGAAAGCAACGGCCCTTGTCCAGGGGCGGAGCCAGGAATTGGCCGAGGGGGGGGCAAGATTATACGGGGGTTCGGGGGCAGCGGCCCCGAAAAAAAATTTCGGGTCGGACAAGTAAAAAGTGGGTCGGATCCATGAAATACAATGTATTTTAGTTAACAAAAATGATAAAAGTAAATAATTCAAAGTACGATTGAAATAATGTTGAAGTATTTAACGCAAACAATTTATTAAAATATATTACTCGTACAAAAAAGAAATTCAAATTTGCTAATTAAAATTGGGATAATAGGAAGAAAGACCAAAAACAAAAAAAATGGGAAAAGCCTAACGAATTAATTAAGATTGAAAAAATGTGAGGAAATTAGGAGAAAGAGAAAAATAAAACTGTTAAGAGAAAGAATAGCAAAGATGGAAGACAAAATTAATTGAAAATGTAGGTAGCAGGGTTCGAACATGGATTTAAAAGAAAACACATAAGGCTTTAACTTCACCCCTTCTACCACTGAACTACACAACTCACTGGTGTTAATCTTGAAGTTAATTATATATATACATATATAACAAAAATATGGTGGGGACAAAAAAAAAAATTTTCCACTGCATTTTCGCCGCTGGGGGGGCGAGTGCCCCCACCTGCCCCCCCCCCTGGATCCGCCAATGCCCTTGTCCACTAACACAACTTTGATGTGATACAAGTTACAAAGGGTGACGGCATGAAAGATTCCAAGATGGGCATCTAATGAGAAGAGTTCCAAAATTATTCTCTAATTCGTTCTTTTGTTGTTTATGCTTTATATACCTAAATTCACCCAATATCCATCTATTCAAAAAAGCTAGTGCCCTTCCCCCTCTCTTCTCTCTCTCTCTCTCTCTCACACACACACACACACTTTGGACATGGAAGCAACCGGTCTTTTACAGGGAAGGAACCCATTCACCACCCAGTTGGCTCACCAAAGAGACAATCGAAAGCCGAAATACCGCTCTCCGAGCATCGTCGCGGTGTTGGCTAGGCCTACAATGAGTACAGATAATGTAGATACAAAAATATCAACCTCAAACAAGACAACCTATAATGATAACTGGTTTGATAGTTTGGCCATTAACTATCTCTCCCAAGCTGTTCAAAATACTACAGGTTTCTTCTTTTTTTTTCTGTACTCAACTTGTCAGCTTTGGAATTGGACAGTGTAATTGATAAAATCTGAGGTTACATGTCAAAACCAGTTGGCAATAATGAGAGTAGTAGTTCAGAATCTTTATATGTTAAGCAATAAAGCTTGTTTATTCCCGATATGAGATAAATGCTTCAACACGTTCCCCTCACGCGTAGCCAATCTTTGGGTTTACAACGTGGACTCTTTGGTCTGGGTGGCGCGAAGCTAGAAAATCGTGGGCCTTTGGGCTCGAATGAGAGGAGTAGCACTGTTAAGCACAAGGATCGTTTATTTTCGATATGGGATAAATGCTTCAACAGTAATTGAGCTGTCTAACAGTTTGACTAGCATAATAACATGAATTACGTCTTATCTTATATGTTATAGTACCATATATTACATTTTATGAGGGTGGATACGGATAACATGTATAGTAAGGCTCCGTTTGTTTTACGTAAAATAACTTGCGAAAAATAATTTCCTGTAAAATGTTTTCTGGAAAATGAAAATGTTTTTCGGAAAATGAGATAAACATGTTTTCGACTGTTTGGTAAGGAAAATGCTTTCCGTAAAAAATTTCATGTGTTTAATGAAAATATTTTTCGATAAAAACACAATTTGAGATAATTTGAGTGGGTGGGGGGGGGGAGGGGTGGTGGTGATGAGTGGAGTGGGGTGGGGTGGGGGGAGGGGTGGTGGTGGTGAGTGGAGTGGGGTGGGGAGGGGAGTTGTTAAAATTAAATTTTAAATGATTAAATTTTTTTTGACCCGAGGGTGGGGGGAGGGGGTGGGGGTGGGTGGGGTGGTGGTGGTGAGTGGGGGTGGGGTGGGGGGCAGTGGGTGGTGGTGGTGAGTGGGGTGGGGGTAGACGTGTCCATTTTATAAACCGGATCGGCCAATCGGGTGGTTTTCAACCGGTCAAAATGGGCCAAAATCGGTCAACGCCGGTTAACCGGAACCGGCTAACCGAAACCGGTAAATGGGAGGTTCGATTAAGGTTTGTATTTTTGAAAAATCGGTCAACCGCCGGTTTATGAGTTGCTCGGCCGAGTCATATGAGTTGTTCGGCCGAGGGGTCATTTCCAGTGTGTAAATTTCCAATAACGGTCATGCTCGATCGAGTCATATGAGTTGCTCGGCCGAGCAGAACGCCAGAACCCATTCCAACGGCTACTTTTTCAAACTAGCCGTTATGTTCGTCAGAACTTTAACTAGGGACCGACAAAAATTAAAAAAAAAAAAGAAGGTTTTTTTGCCTAATTTACTAACTATAAATATCACCTCCCTCATCCCATTTTATTTTCACATTATTTCTCTCTACTCTTTCTCTTCTACTCTCAAATATTCACATATAGTCTCACTCTCATCCAATTTTCAGTTAAATATTGTCCCATTTTCAGTTAGTTTTTCTTACGAAATTAGTGCTTTTCTTCATTTTCATCCATCATCCCCACCACCACCACCACTACTACTACCAGTACCACCACCACCACCACCACTACTACCACCACTACCACCACCACCACTACTACTACTATCCCCACCACCACTATCACCACTACTACTACCATTACTACTACTACCACCACTACTATCACTACTACTACCACCACCATCACCAGGTCCACCACCACCACCACTACTACCACTACCACTACTATCCCTACCACCACTATTACCACTACCACTACTAGTCTACTACCACTACCACCACTACTACTACTACCATTACTACTACTAGTCTACTACAACTACCACCACTACTACTACTACCACTACCACTACCACCACTACCGATACTACCACTACTACCACTACTTCTACTACTACCACCATCACCAGGTCCACCACTACCACCACTACCACTACTACCCCTACCACCACTACTACCACTACCACTACTAGTCTACTACCACTACCACCACCACTACTACTACCACTATTACTACTACTAGTCTACTACAACTACCACCACTACTACTACCACCACCACCACTACTACCGCTACTACCACTACTACACCTTTTTTTTTATTTACTTTTCTTTCTTTAAAAATTCTTAATTTTTTTTTTATAACTTTTTTTAAAAAAATTCAGGACAAAAAAACATCTCAAATACGTTTCTTTATCCAAAAAAAATTGAAAAAAAAAGAAGTTAATATACTATATACAAGTTAACGAAAACTGTTAAAAAGATAATTGTTTTCTTATCTTAAAAAATACTTAACTTTTTTTATATAAATTTTTCTAAAAAATTTCAGGACTAAACAACATCTCAATTAGTTATCTTTATCCAAAAAAAAATTGAAAAAAAAAAAACAAAGTTAATATACTATATACAAAGTTAACGAAAACAGTTAAAAAATTAACTGTTAGAAGGTTGAAAAATGATATGCTCGACCGAGCACTACTATAGACTCGACCGAGCATATGAGAACAAAAAGTTGGCATTTTTTGAAGGGTATGCTCGACCGAGCAGTATATATGGCTCGGCCGAGCAACCCTCAACCCCTAAACCCTAAAAGGTTATGCTCGACCGAGCAACCCCAAAGACTCGGCCAAGCAACCCTCAACCCCTAAACCCTAAAAGGGTATGCTCGATCGAGCAACACCAAAGACTCGGCCGAGCAGATTCAAACCGGATAAATCGGAGGTTAGCTTAGGAAAATCGTTAAAATCGTGGCAAGTCAGCAGTAACCGATTTAGCCGGTTATTCGGTTCGGTTCCGGTTGATGGTTTTCCAAGGTTCCAACCGCCGGTTAAACCGGACCGGCCACGTCTAGGTGGGGGTGGTGAGTGGGGTGGGTAACGTGGGGGTGTATGAAAAGTTAGGTGTGTGAGGGTGTTTAGATTTTCCGAAAAATGTTTTGCTTAGGAAAAATTCGTAAGTTATTTTATGGCGAAAAGGGGGGAAAACATTTTTCCCATTTTTCGATGCTTACCAAACACTGAAAAATGGGAAAAACGTTTTCCGAAAAACATTTTACAGCAAACAAACGGAGCCTAAGTTACAGCTTACTCTCCCTCAATCCCGATTTTTTTTTGTACGATTTGACTTTTAACTTATATATGTTCAACTTAATCAAGCTTTATTCATAATTTTATGAAAATCTAATATTCATACAATTTAAAAATTGTTATTATACTATTTCTAATAGTGTTACAATAACAATTTTTGAAATTGCATAGCGATATCTAACGTTTCATAAATTTATAGTCAATGTTCGATTGAGTATATAAAAAAGTGAACAAACTTTTCGGAACAGAGCGAGTACATAGTAAGATGAGTTACGTACCATATCATTCAGGCTACTATACAATTCGACTACACTAACCCCAAATTACTTCGCTTAAACTCTAATTTGACAAAATGGAAGACGACACTAACAATTTACGCAGGGCTGAGGAACGAAAAGAGCGGGTATGATAGCTTGGTGGAGGCAGCTACAGATGTGTCTCGGAGCGCAAATCCGAACCAACAGAGAGAACTGGTTATTCAAGCTCTTGAGAAAGCTTTCCCAAAGCCTATCCTTTCTCTGGCAAGTCTTCCATCAGTTATCTTCTTTGTTATCATCTCCAGAACTAGTGTACCTTATTATAGTATATGTTCCTCTTGGTATCGCTGTTAGTTAATATTCTATGGTTGCCTTTTGTTGTTATTATTCATCGGTATTCCGTTTCGATGACATTTTATATATACTTGACGACTGAGATGTATTGGACCGACGCATTTGGTATAATCACACGTGAGAATCTCACCCTCAGTTTTTACTGCCACTCTAATTTTCTACCATAGCGATGCCTGATCAGAATCTCATCATGCACTCCTCATAACATGGTTGAGTCCAGGTTCTCAGAAGTTGTTCAAGTTGATATTTTAAACAAAATGATTCATTTACCAGTACCAAATCATGAGCAGATGTCAGAAAAGTGGGTCCTATTGTACATTTTAAAAATAAAACAAACCAAGAACCTTACTTTGGGACGGACTAATAATGCAGATCAGGCTGCTGATGCCACAATCTAAACTCGCAAGGGAGTATTTCGCAGTCTTCACCGTCATCTTCTTTCCATGGCTTGTTGGGCCATGTGAGGTATGTAATAAGTCCATGCAGCAACCACTTCAAATTACATTTTTATCATAGGCCACTATTTGAGTTATATCCAATCCTAGCATCGGAAAGTAAAATTCCCACTTTTAGAAATAGCTATGCGTCGCTAATAACATTTCCGTAGCTTACTCACACTTCTATTTACCCAGTCGTACACAATGTGATTCGAGAATGATTAATATTTTTTGGATGATAGGTAAGAGAGTCCGAGTTCAGTGGAAGAAGAGAGAAAAATGTTGTCCACATAAAGAAATGCAGGTAATTTCAGAGTTCAATGGAAACATCTTTAAGGGACGGAGGAAATATCATTCACTACAACAAATACGCTCTCTTTCACAACGTTTAAAAAATGTTGTAAAAGGTGTTTCACAACGTTTTATGAAACGTTTTATTCAAAAACTCCATGATAATCAGAAATATTTAATGTCATGTTCTAATTAACATTATTTGCGTATTCTCAGGTTTCTTGAGGAGAGTAATTGTGTAGGGATGTGCACCAACCTATGCAAGATGCCTTCACAGGCATTCATCAAGGACTCTTTTGGAATGCCAGTCAATATGGTTCCCAGTAAGTGCAGTTTAACAGCAAATGCACAATTTTGACACTCTTGGGCATACTAACGAGATCAGCCATTTACGTGTTTGAATTATCACATTGTCTGTACGTACGTAATTATGGTTATCATACTGAAAATCACGTGTTTTTGGTTTTGATTCGTAGATTTTGATGATATGAGCTGTGAGATGATATTTGGACAAGATCCTCCAGCACAAAACGATGATCCAGCATTTAAGCAACCGTGCTACAAACTATGTAACTATTTCAAACCGTCTTTTTCCTATCTAATATTTACTTACAGAGGTTTACAGTAAGCTTGTGACGGGAATGAACACGATAACAAACATGAATCAAGAACAACATATTTGGGTAACTGAAGATAATTCTCATGTTTCTCCGTCTTAATCTATGCAGGCACCGCAAAACAAAAGCACACAACAAAATGCATCAGCTAGGTTTGGAGGACAAGGCCTTCCCACGGAACATTAAACTCCAGATTTATCATTTTCATTTTTTCCTTTCCAATGATCTGTTAAATTTATTCCTAATGTTTTGGCCGAAGAAAATTTGATATACATCTCTCTGTTTGATAAGAAAATATTTTCCGCTCCAAATGTGATGAAAGATATGTCTTACTAGATCTCATGAGTTTGATCGATGAACGATAGTCTGAGTTAACTCAGACTAAGTACATGCCACACCAAGAACAACAAAAATCAAAAATTAAAAGTAAATACGTATACCTACCTGTTGATTTGGTCGCCGGCGGTCGGAAAATCGTGCCCTAGGTAGCTATGGAGGAGAGAAAGCTTCAGCTTCTACTTCAGATTACCGCGAAACTGAATAGGGAAATTTGGTTTCCCGGTATTTAACAACATTTACGGCGGACGCGTATAACCCGCCGAGAATAAGTAACTATATACGGCGGACGCGTACAAACCGCCGAGAATAAGTACCTATATACGGCGGCTATATACATACCGCCGTATAAAACTTCGACCTCGTATACGTACATGCCAAATGTACGTACATTACCTATTTACGGCGGACTTAGCCGCCGTATATATTTATTATATACGGCGGATGTTCAAACCGCCGTATACATATAATATTAACGGCGGACGCGTGTCCACCGCCGTATATGGGCGCCGTAAATAACATAGTTTCTTGTAGTGGTTGGGTGAAAAAGACGTTGATAGGGATGACGGCACAAGGGACAAAAATTATATCGGGACATCCACTTGAAGATACAATCGTAATGGTAGACATGAGAGCACGGCAAATATGACCCTAAGCCTCGTAACTCCTCCAAACATATGCTACAACAATCTTCTTCTTCTTCTTCTTCCGCAACCATATTACAAGAAGAAGCATCCAATAATTTCAAAGGTTGGAGATTAGCTTCCTTCCGGATAATAACATGGTCAATATGAAAGTTTCGTGTAGCTAGGAAACTTAGATCACGCAATAGGCAAAGGATGTGAGTACAAATGTGTCTCACAACTGTCCACACATCCACAGATAATGCAGCGGAATAAAGTAAATAAAAGCAAATTAAATGTAATAACTCAAGAGTTATATACGCTTACTGATCTGTGTGATCAGCAAACTAGGCTTACGCCCAAAAACCTTTCACTATAAAAACTTTTGTTTCTTACAAAAACAAATAAGTGAAAAACTAAAATATGAAAATACTAAACAAGTTCTAATCACCTTCTATGATATGAACAACTCCCCTTTCCCAAGTAGGACTTATTCAATCAGAAGTAAAACAAGAGAACTTTATAAAAACCTAGATGTGAGTTACGGATGTAAGCTCACAACCTAAAATCAACAAAGACGTATGCTATGCAGTATGTGTATTTTTCTCTCTGAAAACCGTAGCTTCTCTTTGTGCTGAATGCCTTGTATTTATAGTGCACCATTGAGAAGATCTTCATGCAAAACGACCTCTTCCTTTATGAGAATCCTTTTCCTATATGAAAACATAAAACACACTCACAAGGAAATCAAATATTAGTAGGTTAGTCCTAATATAAAACTATGTACATAAATAAAAGATATTTACTATATTTACAATTCCTAGTCAAAGTAGAATACTTATAAATCTCCATGAAAGTTCCAAAATCTACTTACCATAATAGAGATCCTTTTAAATAAGGAAACATAAATATGTTCCCAAAAACTCACGGTTTCACAATATACAATGACCTGCTAAGAAGATCAACTTCAGCGCGATACTTGGTCCCAAGCACGTCCTCACCCTCTAGTTGCATGGTAGCAATACAAATTTCAATGCATAAACGATGTCCGGGATGAACTGCAAAACGTGATATATCCCTAAACACCGCCTTTTTGCACGTTTCCGGGATTCCTAAACCAATAATAAGAACAGCCAAACCAACAGGAATATTTCTAACATTATTGGTATTATGAGTATTGCAAGTGGATTCAAAATGAAAAGGTGTCGCCCATGGCCCGTTTGCCTGCTTAACAAAGAGCCCACTTCGCAATCTATACATAAAGTTTAAGGTAACGCGAAGCTTTGTCCGAGTCGTGGTTGGATCCCTCCTCCTCTTCCTCCTTCCTCTTCTCTCTCTGGCCCACAACAAGACTTTATATATGTACCCATCAGTTGCTATGAATTCGCCGTTTTACGGTGTAGCAAAACATCCTTCTCCTTCTGATTTCAGGGTTAAGAAGAATCCGCCTGCGTTTAGGGTTACGAAGGAGAGCAAGCTTTTCTTGTTCAAGCTTACGAACAAAAGCCTTAAGCTTAATACTGTGAAGGTCAAACTTCGGCTTGTCCTCTTGTATAATATTTTGCGACACGTTTCTGATAATTTCTAGTTGAGACTCCCTCAAACTCATAATTGCTCCTAGACGACAGACCTGAATATTGATTCACACAAACTTATGGATGAATTGTGAGACGTTCAAAAGGGATAAATTTGTAGTAAAATATTAATTGATCACATATGAGCTAATAAAAACATAATATAAAAACTACGCACCCGAATTCGTCATCTCGTTGAATTATGCGGAAGCGTTAATTTGATCAAGAACTGCAATAGCTACCGCGATGGCTAATTAGATCTTATTTTTCTACTCTTCTCTGCTACTACGGAGAACGATGGATAACAATGAAATAGCCCTCTGTTGTGCAACACAGCGGAAGCAATTGGCAAAACAACACAAAAACAATTGAGAATCGAAAGAGAGAGAGAGATTGTATTTGGAGTTATGAACTTTTTCTTTCGTATTCGAGCAATCACATCCAACACCAACATATATAGAGAGGGGAAAAGGAAATTAACATTCTTTTCATTCAAGAAAATAAATAATCATGTTCGAAAAGTGATGTAGTGTGTGAACCAGCTTCAGCATCAGTTTCTGGATTGAGGGAGCGCTGGCTCCCAAGGAGGGGGAGCGACGACTCCCAATGGATCACATCCGCTTGCAAGTTTCTGGATTGAGGGAGCGCTGGCTCCCAAGGAGGGGGAGCGCTGGCTCCCATGACGCAGCAGCACCAGTTTCAGTTTCCTTCTCAGATTTGGTTTCCTTTTGTTTCTTTGCTATTTGTTTTAGAATAGGTTTATTTATTCCTTTTGATTTACGACCTAGATTAGGACTCTTAATTATAGTGGGAACTATAAAAACTTTGTAGGATTATTATTTTTAGACAATTTTTGAAAAATAAACAATTTATTTTCTTCAAGGGTTCTTTCTTCTTTTTCTAAGAAGACTAAGTCATTCCTTGGCTTGAAACGTAATCTTATTCGTTTGATTACGAGGGTTACGTCCTTTTGCGAGGAGTAATTCATATCCGTGTTCGTTATTTGATTTTCAAGTTTTGTTGGGTTAAAATTCTGTTGCGTTTGCTTTGTTAGTGGATTTGTTCTACATCAGTTGGTATCAGAGCTAGAAAATTCTTGGACGATGGCTAACGACGGTACTGTTGACCTCCAGGCAACGTTAGCTGCCCTCCCCGCCAGCATGACGACTTTAAACACCAGCATGACGGCTTTGACCACTTCAATAGCGCAGATGGATGAACGTGCTGACACTCGCCATGATCAATTGTTGGAGGTTTTGAATCGTCGTAATAACAACATCGGAGGCGAACGAGTTGCTAGGGTTGAACCGATCGCGGGAGCCATTGGCAACGAGGAGGTTCGTGCAGTTGCCCACCGTCCCAAAATAAGGGCGGATATTCCTAATTTTTCAGGCGAGTTAGGGATTGAGGATTTCACCGATTGGTTGGCTGAAGTAGAAAAGTTCTTCACGTTGATGCAGGTCGAGGAAGAGAGGAAGGTTCCATATATTGCCTATAAGTTGAAAGGGGGTGCTTCTGCATGGTGGACGAATCTGAATCGACAACGGCAACATGAAAATCGATTGCCTATTGATCGTTGGGATCTTATGAAGTATGAGCTGCAGAGGCAATATCTCCTTGAGGATCATGAGCAACAGCTGTACTTGAAACTTTTGGCTCTCAGGCAAGGGAATCGATCTGTCGATGAGTATACTAAGGATTTTTATTCCCAATCCGCTCGGGTGGACATGCGCGAAACGAATGAGAAACATATTGCACGGTTTATTAATGGTCTGCGCATCCCTATTCGCAATCAAGTTGAGATTTTCACCTCTCATTCTCTCTCGGATGCTATTTCTAGAGCTCACAAGGTCGAGCGACAACAATCGTCCTCTTCTTTCAAGCGTTTTGGTGATTCATCTTCGGGGGATACTTCGAGTCATACAGTTTCGAGGGTTCCTTTGACTCAATACAAAGAACAGTCTATCACACCAAAAGAAGTTTCAGAGGTCCGCGCACTCCCTGCCCCTGGTGGTAATTCTTCGACGACAAAGAGGGACCCCGCTGTCGGTCGTTCAGCCTCTAACCCTTATGCCAAATCTTTCGGTACAAAGTGTTACCGAAACAAGCCATATTTCTAGTAACTGCCCCCAACAGCGGAGAGTCACTTTGGTCGAGCATGAGGTTAATGGGGATGTCGCACATGATGGTGGGGATGTCGAGGGTGCTGAAGATGATTGCGAGGATATTTGGGATGACCCTAATGGTGATATTGAAGAAGACAATAACCACCACTCCCTTGTGGTTAGTCGTCTCATGCTATTTACTCCTGTTGTCCCTGATGACCCTGGCGTAGTCTTGACCAGAAATATAGCCGTGCCATCAATTCAGATCACTGAACCAAACATATTCGTCCAAGGCATAGATACAGGTCAAAGTTGCATACGCCAAGCAGTTCCAGAGAAGACTAACTTGGCAAACATGAGTGACATGGGAAAGGTTTGGAAGGATGTGCTGGAAAGGATAGAGAGTAGAAGAACAAAGGAATTTCTATGGCAGCAAGTGAAGCTAGCATCAATATCTATTGCCAAGACCAATGCAATTGTGCATTTGAGTTTTAAAAGACCAGAAGAGAAGATGGCAGCCCAAGCATCTGAAAAAGGTTTAGCAAAAGCCCTTGAATTTGCTATTGGGTGCCCCGTAACAGTGAATATTTCTCCTACGTTCAATGTGTCGGATTTGACTGAGTATTTTCCTGATGATCCTCTTTATACGGGCACGAATTTGAGGGCAAATCCGTTTAAAGTGGGGGAGCATGATGTAGTGTGTGAACCAGCTTCAGCATCAGTTTCTGGATTGAGGGAGCGCTGGCTCCCAAGGAGGGGGAGCGCCGGCTCCCAATGGATCACATCCGCTGGCAAGTTTCTGGATTGAGGGAGCGCTGGCTCCCAAGGAGGGGGAGCGCTGGCTCCCATGACGCAGCAGCACCAGTTTCAGTTTCCTTCTCAGATTTGGTTTCCTTTTGTTTCTTTGCTATTTGTTTTAGAATAGGTTTATTTGTTCCTTTTGATTTAATACCTAGATTAGGACTCTTAATTATAGTGGGAACTATAAAAACTTTGTAGGATTATTATTTTTAGACAATTTTTGAAGAATAAACAATTTATTTTCTTCAAGAGTTTTTTCTTTTTTTTCTAAGAAGACTAAGTCATTCCTTGGCTTGAAACGTAATCTTATTCGTTTGATTACGAGGGTTACATCCTTTTGCGAGGAGTAATTCATATCCGTGTTCGTTATTTGATTTTCAAGTTTTGTTGAATTGAAATTCTGCTGCGTTTGCTTTGTTAGTGGATTTGTTCTACATCAAAAAGGATTTTGATATCCTTATTTCATGACGTACTCAAATCAAGATAAAGCCTGTAATTAAATACAATCAATGTCATGCAACAAAGTACACACATGCACATAATTAAAATAGAATTCTTACCGTGCATTGCTGTTTTTATTTATTGGACTATATTTACAGGATTTTTTTTTTCAAAATATAGCTTTTTAAAAATTTAAAGAGTGCGTCTGCTGAGAAACGCGTTTCTCCATAACTATGGAGAAACGTGTTTTTCATAGCCAGAAGCTTTACATTTGATAACCAGAAAAAAAACCCAAGGCCAAGACCAAAAGCTTCTGGATATCCAGAAGCTTTGCATTTGATAGCCAGAAGCTTTGCAGTTGATATCCAGAAGCTTTGTATTTGATAGCCAGAAGGATGTGAAATGTATATCCAGAAAAAAAAAACCCAAGGCCAAGACCAAAAGCTTCTGGATATCCAGAAGCTTTGCATTTGATAGCCGAAGCTTTGCAGTTGATATCCGAAGCTTTGTATTTGATAGCCGTAAGGATGTGAAATGTATATCCGTAAACTGTTAGGTGCATATCCGTAAAACCGTTAGGTGCATATCCGTAAATGTGTTAGGGCATACCAGAAATTGCTATTGAAGGTTTTCGAATATCCAGAAACCTTCAAATGTATATTCAGAAACATTTTGAAGGTTTCTGGATATTCATTTGAAGGTTTCTGGATATCACTTTCATAGGTTTCTGGCTATCTAGCTCATTGTCGCGCGACATGTCGGGACCCGTTTCTCCATAACTTATGGAGAAACGCGTTTCTCCCTAGATTTTGTGAAATTTAAATACCAAAATAACATTTTCAAAAACTTAAGTACCAAACTAACACTTTCACTTGAATTCCGGAATTGGTAATTCCGAATTAATGCATTTCGGATTTGATTTTTTTTTTTTTTTCAAAACCGAATTTCCCAAAATTATATTTCCGTAAATAGGGGGCGATCGCGCTTATGAACGGAGCGATCACTCCTAATGTACTCCGGCGTTACCAATTCCGGATCCCTTTTTTTTTTTTTTTTTGCAAAACTTATTTAATTAGGAAATTAATATTTTCTGAGAAAAGAAGAGAGCGGTCGCGCAGTATAGGGGGCGATCGCTCTTAGTGTAATCCGGTATTGGTAATTCCGGATTCCCTTATTATTATTTTTTTTTTTACAAAACTAAGCAAATTATAATTTTCTGAAAAAAGAAGAGAGCGATCGCGCGGTTTATGGGGCGATCGCTCCTAAAGGGCGTATCTTCAAATTCAGAAATGCAAATTCCGGATTGCTTTAATTTGAATTCGATGCCATTTCCGGATTCAAATTATGAAATCCTAAACCCTCTTTTTCCGGATTCAAAGAAAGAATGATAGTTCAGTAGTGAGAGAGAGAAAGAAATAATTAAGAAGAAGGAGAAGGAGAAGGAGAAGGAGAAGGAGAAGGAGAAGGTGAAAGAGTTGTGAGAGAAAGTTAAGAATGGTTAGTTTTATTTCTTCTTTTTATTTGTTTTGAGTTGTTAATTTTAGCTATATAAATTTTTCTAATAATTTTTATTTGTGCATTTTTATATAATTTGTTGTTAAAACTATTATGATTTATGTACTTAATTGTTGATTGTCAATGAATTAAACAATTGTAATTTAATTTTTGCCTAGTATTAGGATTTTCTTAAGTTAGGTTTAAAATAAAGTGCTTGTTAAAATTACTTTGACAAACTTGTTGCAATTTTTCTATTTAATTATTAATTTTTAAGTCTTAAATTTAAAATTTGAGCTTAAATGTAGCAAAACCTTAAGTCCCATTTAAATTTAATTACTATTAAATTTTTGTGTTTCAGATGAACCAACATGAACAACAACCATTTATTGATCCTGGGTCAATCGATCCACATGTATTGACTTCTCAGGATACACATAGATTTAATTATATTTGGGGTGGACAACAGTTAACCAATTTAAGACTTAGACGTGGTACAGAACTTCCAGCTAGAGTTGATTGGAGGATAGAAGCTAAGCTTATGAATACTGAATTTTATGGAGTATATTTATTAGGTCATTTACAATATGATTGGCATTTGATTGAGGCTTTGATTGAGAGATGGCGTCCAGAGACCCACACTTTTCACTTACGTGTAGGGGAGATGACCATCACCTTAGAGGATATTGGCATGTTGTGTGGTCTTCCTGTAGACGGAATGGCGGTGACTAGTTCAGAAACTAGTAGGAGTACGGGGGCATGGGTTGAGATTGTTGAGGAGTTATTTGGGGTTACACCCTCACCCGCAGACATCAAAAAAGGTGGAATGGTGTCTATGAGATGGGTTCTAGACCACTTCCCTCTTTTTGATCAGCTTCTCAATAATGCGTCCGAGTATATGATTGAGACATATACTCGAGCCTACATTTTCCTATTATTGGGGTCATACATTATGCCCGACTCGTCTGATAACCTAGTGAAGTTGATGTACCTCTCACTTCTTAGGGAAATAAATAATATTGGTCAAGACAAGTTGGGGTAGTGGAGGCGTTGGCCTTCTTGTATAGGGAGATGTGTGTAGCATCTCAGCACAATTCGAAAGGGTGTGGTGGCTTCTTGACCATTGTACAGGTATGTCAATTATATTTGATTACATTATGCTAGTGGACTTAATCTATTTTGTACGTAATGACAATTTTTTTGATAGCTTTGGGCATGGGAGAGGTTGTTGTGTACACAACCTAGGAGACATACATAAATAACACTTAATGGATTGCAACCAAATGGGTTACGGTGTATATTTCAATTACTTCATTTTGTAAATGATCTATTTTGTAATTTATCGCTTTTTTACTCATTATTTTGTATGTCAATTGTTTCATATGTAGGTGGAAGGGTCCATTGTCGTATACTTCTATGACTGCCCATAATCTGCAAGGCTATCGAGACCAATTGTCATATTTAAACGAGGATCAGGTTGTGTGGCAGCCATACAACGGTGTGATAGCTCCGAATTTCGCCTTCGGGCCAAGCTATACGGAGGGCGAAGGTGCCCCTCATCCGCTTTGAGAGGGTTGAATGGCACTTTCCGGATCACGTAATGCGACAATTTGGGATGGTTCAAGGTGTGCTCGATGATTGCGACACTAGTTTTGGACTCGCATTGGGATTAGTCGGCGAGGCCTGGTCACGCGTTAACTGGATGCAAGAACATGGTCCGCACATAGAAAAGTGGAATGAACGGGAGTTTAATGTCGTTGATGGAGAGTTTGGTGAAGTGGATATGAGTTACCATCACCCCTATTTGAGATGGTATAGGAGTATTACTCGATCGTTCATCCGCACTGCCTAATGTGGAGGGACTAGGGTTTAGGCCACGTTCATCTTTGGTTTGTACTTTAATTTGATGAGGGGGATCCTCATAAACAATATTTCATTTTTGGTTTGTACTTTAATTCGTCATGCCTTTGTTGGCATGCAAACTTGGTTTTAAGTAGGGGTACGTCCCAAAGACATCTTTATTTTTGGTTTGTAACAAACTCGTTGTTAATTTCATCTTTGGTTTGTACTTGCTTTTAATACTGTGCATCACCGGTAGGGCAATAAACTTGAAGATTTTATATGAGTAGGAAGTACTCCCTCCATCCCAAAATGTTTGTCCCATTTGAATTTTTTGTTGAACTTTGACCACAAATTTATGAGAGATTAATCATGTTCATGAAATTCTAAAAGTTGTTGTTAATAATATTATTAATGGTGAATCAATAGGAATTTTTAAAATTTCATGAACATAATTAAATTGTCATATATTTGTGGTCAAAGTTCAACAAAAAAGTCAAATGAGACAAACATTTTGGGACGGAGGGAGTACCACAAGATCGCCTCATTTTTGACTTGGGAGCAGTCGCTCCTCTTCATGGAGCGATCGCTCCTTATTTCCAGTAACTTCGCGTGAACGCGCGAATGAAATAGAGCGGTCGCCCGATTTGTCTTGATTTACCTTTAAAAATATTGTACTTTCTCCGTCCCAAAATGTTTGTCCCATTTGACTTTTTTGTTGAATTTTGATTACAAATAAGTCAAATGAGACAAATATTTTGGGACGGAGGGAGTAATAACTTTTCATACATTTTATTATTTGATTAAAAAATATTGTAATAACTTTTCATACATTTTATAATGCTTTAATTAAACTATACAACGAGAAACAGTTAGATTATTTATTAAGAATTAATAAAATAATTTCCGAAATAAATTGGCTTTTTAATACAAGCGGATTACTAAATATACGTTCAAATTCGGCACTGCCAATGCCGATCTTATCTTCACTGACAAATCTTGCACTGTCAATGCCGGTTTTTTCTTAACTTACAAATTCGGGACTGCTAATGCCGGTTTTATCAATTCTGAATTCCCCTTTAAAAGGAAGGAGTAGCTTCATTACAACCTGCCTCATACAAAACTCAAATATGGATCGTAGACTCCCCCGCCATTCCAATCTCCGACCTCATTCTTCCGGCCAAACATCTGCCCCTCAATCTAATCTTTCTCAATGTTTTGTTTTGTTGATCTATTAGGTAGTTGTTTGGGCCGTCTCACGCTAAAAAAAACTACTTAACATTACACTTTCCAATGTTTCTAAGGTCTTTCCTAAGGATTGTTAAGTTAATTTGTTGGACATGTAATATTTGGATTTCTGTCGGATTTAATATGTACCGGAATTTATGTAATATTTTCCTATGTGATCGGGCTGTGGTCACTAAATATTTTGTTTGATTAATGTAATAGTTGTTGAACTTGTATTTTCTATCTTATGTGATCGGGATGTGATCACTAATTCGAACTATTTGTTTTAATGTTATTTCTATCCTATATGATTGGGATGTGATCACTAATTTGAACTATTTGTTTTAATGTTATTTCAGTTTTTTATAAATTATTTGCTACAATATGATACATTTATAATGCGAGACGAAGGAACAATACTTCAACTTAGTCAAGAACGTATAGTAAAAAACGTACGCCTTGTTTTTCTATGGGGTGCGATCGCCCCTCTTTATGGCGCGGTCGCCCTCTTTTTCTAGTAACTTAGCGTGATCGCGCGCATGATACCGCGCGGTCGCTCCATTTGTATGAAATACTGAAATTGACATTGCCCAAATCAACTCCTCTAATTCTACTAAAATACCAAAACAACACTCGTTTTGACCCATTTGATCGTTTTAAGTTCCACAACTACAACTATATTTGATGACATACTTCACCAAGAGTTAAATATATTACAAGTTCAATATATTACAAGTTCAAATAAAACAACAATACTTAAAAGTTCAAAGTACTTAATTTAAGAAGTAATAATAAAAATAACAATTAACTCTTACTGCCTAAGAGTTGGACATCTCCTTCGCGTGTGACCTTCTACCTTGCAAATCCCACAACGATTTTTTTTTTGCAACTTGCCAATCCATAGAGTTTCTCAGTCGCCTTGACTTGGGTCTCCCTTGCTTCTGGTCACGTCAATGCTCCGGGTTAGGGTAAAAACGTGAGACAATATGATCTACATTCCAATAGGCCTCGTCATGGATTGGATGAAAAGAGCAACTCCACGTCTTGTAGTACGAGCCAAGGTTGTAAAAAGGATGAATATAACTCATACCATCGACATTTTGCGATTTGAAACACGCAAGCACATGCGAACAAGGGTAATGATATTGCATCCATTTACCACAAGTGCATGTTCGATCACACAATATCACAACTTGAATGTGTCCACCTTTGTCACCACGTACCCTGGTCGTCACACTATAAACACCCACAGACGTAGTGTTAAACCTTGTGACGTGATGAAACCCAGCCTTATTCAAGTTGTATTTCCAGATCTTCTGATCGATTCTCTCACCGAATTGTAGCGTGGCATTTGGTGGTGGGATGCCATTAGATCTCCCCTAAAGCACTAATTGCTTTAGTGAGTCTATCTTGAAAGTATGCCACAGACCTATAGAATGAGGTCTCAACAACTGCTGAAATAGGCATCCACCGGGCTCCTTTCATAACGCCATTAAAAACTCCAGACAAATTAGTAGTCTTAATGCCGTACCTATATCCACCATCGTGTGCCATTGTCCACTTTCTAGCATCCAAGAGCTCAAACCATTTAGTTGCCTCAGGGTTGATGATATTAATTTGCCTCAGATAGCATTTAAGCTTTCTATCTTAGGTGGTGCTAACAGCACGCCAAAAAAGATCTTTCAATCCAACGCCTTTGTGAGCTTTAAGAAAATTAGCTTGCAAGTGTAACATGCACCATCTGTGGATAACATTTCGTGGCCAGCTGGCAATGTCTCCAACCGTGGAAAGGATGCCATTATGCCGATCAGATATCAAGCAAACTTCACGACCCTTAACAATATGTTTGCAAAGAAGATGCGTAAAACCAACACCCGCTTCGATAGTCCTCTTTTTCAATAATAGCGAATGCGAGAGGAAGTAGACTATAATTTGCGTCGACACCCATGGCAATAAGAATAACCCCTCTATATCTTCCATGCAGGAATGTGCCATCAACAGAAATAACAGGATGACAATGAGAGAATGCTTCCACACAAGTGCCAAATGCCCAGAACACACGATCAAACATACCTAAAACACCGGGAGGAGGAGGATCGGAATGCTCCACAATGGTTCCAGGGTTCCACTTTTGGATGGCTGCTAACAAACGTGGCAGTCTTATGTAAGATTCTTCCCAGTCTCCATATGCCTCTGCAATAGCTTTTTGTTTGCCACACCATGCCTTTCTATATGAAACTTCCTTCCCATGGGCTTTTTTTATTTCCGCCTTCACTAGTGCAATCTTCAACTCGGGATCGCCCTTAACCAGTTCCAAAACTTCTTGCCCTATGAACTTAGCATCCATATTTTGATGATCTTGGCTAATTTCAGTTCCCAAGCAAGAATGAGGACCCTTGTATTTGGTAACTTCCCAATACCCGACAGTCTTCAAACTCACATTCACATAAAATTTGCACGGGAAATCTTTCACCAAACACTCAATAGTCCACTTTTGGGTTGTGCTTCGTTTTACCTTGAAGCGCAGATTTTTCTTAATATGAAACAACTTCATTTTATGCTGCACCTCTGTCTTCTTTGAAAAGCGAATACCTTTAGCAACTTCATCATGTTCTACATTCCATTCAGCAAAGTCATATTGGTTATCATCATATATCTCTGATCCTTCTCCAATATCACGATAAAATTGATACCCGACTCTCTCATGCACATGATGTTGTGGTTCTTCGTAAGCAACCAAATGTAATGCCAAATCTTCCCTCACCCCAGCTTCACCCTCATTCTCGCTATCATCAGTAGGACTACTGCAATCATCATATCCATCGTCACGATCTTCATTTAGAAGCAACCCAATATTTTCTTCATAATCTGAATCATTATCATCATCATTATACAATTCCTCACCCTCACCCCCTCCCTCTTCCTCTCTCTCTTCCTCCCCCTCCCCCTCTTCCTCTTCCTCTTCCTCTCCCTCTTCCTCTTCCACATATGTTTGTGTACTTGTTCCAGCATCCCTCTGACTATAGCAGTTTAAAGAACCCATCTGGAAGGTATCTATGTCATTAACATACTCATTTTGGAAGGGCTCCTCATGGGTTTCAAATTCCTCAACATTCACATTATCAACTAAATTCATCTTAACATACAATTGTAAGCTACTCAACCCACCAAACTGAGCAGAAACATCAAACATAACTTCCATACCCATATCATTGTCGATTACAAATGGAATGTAATTTGCAATCCCGGGAGCAACAAGATGAGGATATCTACATGTAACTTGCAACTGAACAATAGCTCGATCTACCCCAATTTTCTTAGCTAACTTTTTAATCAACTTCTTGTAACTCCACCAAGTTTTAGCCCTAAGTGCACATTTTGATCCCCTTTCAAAATGTTCACCTTCAAACGGGTGTTCATCATCTCCTCCCCAATAACACATGAAAATAAGTGGAACTCCAGCCATATTTATTTCTAAAAATTGAAAAAATAAATTATAAAAAATCTAATTTAACAATATCACTACATTTACAAATCCAATCAAATAAATAATAAATTTAAATTTCAAACAAAAATTAAGATAGATTAAATGTACCTTCTTAATCACCTCTCTTCTCTTCTTCTTGAACTTCTTAATCAACTTCTTGAATTTTCAGATTCTTTTGGAAAAAATTCACCTACTTTCCTCTTTTTCTTCCTTCTTTTTTCCTTCTTCTTCACTGAGTTTTGATTATGCGTGGGTTGTTTACAGATTTGCTGTGGAAGAAGGGTTTTGTAAAGCAAATCCAGAATTAGCATTTTTGGATTTGAATATTTCAAAAAAAATAATTACTTAATTTAATTCAGTTCAATTCTGTATATAAAAAATAATAATAAGGGAATCCGGAATTACAAATACCGGATTACACTAAGAGCGATCGCCCCCTACACCACGCGACCGCTCTCTTCTTTTCTCAGAAAACATTAATTTCTTAATTAAATAAGTTTTGCAAAAAAAAAAAAAAAGGATCCGGAATTGGTAACGCCAGAGTACATTAGGAGCGATCGCTCCATTCATAAGCGCGATCGCCCCCTATTTATGGAAATATAATTTTGAAAAATTCAGTTTTGAAAAAAAAAAATCAAATCCGAAATTGGTAATTCCGGAATGCATTAATCCGAAATTACCAATTTCGGAATTCAAGTGAAAGTGTTAGTTTGGTACTTAAGTTTTTGAAAATGTTATTTTGGTATATAAATTTTTAAAAAGCTATATTTTGAAAAAAAAATCATATTTACATTGTAGGTTTTGTTAAAAAACTATTCCCTCTATTCCAATTTAATGTTTTTAATTTGATTTTATACGAAATTAATAAAATATAAATGTTGCGATGCGAGTATGAAAAATAAAGTATAAGAAATAAAGTGGGTTGAGAGTTTTCGTTGTGAGAATGATAAGCGAGTCTCATTATTCATTTTAATTAATAAAACAATTATTAACCTTAATCTGATGGGCAGACTAATTAAAAAGGAAAGTAAGAAACTTAAACTGAGATGGAGATAATAGTTTTTTTTTCTAATAAATAGGAAAGATAATTTTTAAAACGTGCGGTGACATTTTTTGTAATTAACTAACACTTTAAGTGTCAGTTTTAGTGTTAAAGAGTGACTGTACTGTGTTTTTTTAGTGTCAGCGTTAATGTTAAAGAGCATTAGCAATGTTCAGTGACGAATTTAGGATTCACGGTGAGGGGGGTTAAAAAATTTATACAATGAAAAATCTAAAATCAAACTAGTAAACAAACAACCCCCCTTCCCCCCCGAAGAAAAGACACATAAAGCCTATTTTTTAACATGAGTTCAAATCTCGAGGTTGGGGACCCATTCCAAAATTCCAAACTGAAGTTTAAATTGAAAACAATATGTTAAACACACAAATACAAATCCACATTAAAAAATTTATATATTAAAAGAGAGTTTCTAATTTTTGAACATGAGTATATATTTGTGTTTACAAAAAATAAAATAATAATAATACATTTATGCAAATCAAGCTTTTTAGAGAGAGAAGTAAGGTTTTATCTATCTAGTAACCGCTAATCCTCACAACATCCACATATAAACTTCTAACGATTTTTATTTGAACTATTTTGAGGATACTGAAATCATTGGCTTAAACGTAAAAAATTAAGTTTCAAATTGAAGGGTTAATTAAACAGAGAGTATCATATATAATGGATATTGTTAGTGAAATAAAAAGCACTTTCCCTCCATGTGTATGGAGAGCAGATTTATAGAACATAGCACAACAAGTCAACAATAACCCTAAATTTATACTTCTATTCGACATCTTTAAACACAAAATTCGAATACAATCCCTACTTCCCTAGAAATCAATGATATTTTGAAAAAGAGTTTTCAATTTTTAAGACCTAATTTGTTAGAGCTTTAAAAATTTGGGGATTTGATATAAGAGAAAGAGGAAAAGTCGATGAAGAGAGAGAAGGGGAATACCTGTACATGTAAGCGCGAAACAGGTGGCGGAGTGGTGGCTTGGTGCGTCCGAAGTAGGCGAGTAGCGTCCGTCATTGCCATCGCTTCAAATTTCTTGCCGTCAATCGCAATGAGAGCAATCTGTACTTGAAGAAACGATGTAGTGCCAACTGCCAAGTCAGTTGTGTAAATTGTATTTATATAAGTAGGGTGCCAATGAAAATTTTGAGGGGGCTTAATTGATTTTTTTCCAGAGGGGTTAAGATCCAAACTATAAAAAAATTAAAGGGGTGAAAATGGAATAAAGGGGAAAGTCAGGGGGGTTAATTGACCCCCCCCCTTATAACGTGCGTCCGCCCCTGGCAATGTTTGTTTTTAAAAGTGTAATGTTAAGTGATAAAAAAACGTCAGTTTTATTTATAAAGAGTGCTAGAGAGGTAAAAAAGTTCTGGTTATATATGAAAATGTCACCGTGTGATTTTAAAAAAAGTTTCGATTATTTACAAAAATGTCAATTTTTTTTTCAAAATATAGCTTTTTAAAATTTTAAATACCAAAATAACTTTCACCAAAACTTATGTACCATAATAGCATTTTTTTGAAGTTTCGGGTTTGGCAAAACCGGAATTAAGTTTAAAGCCGGTACTGTGAATCCCGGATTTAAGGTTTTTTTTTTTAAACTGATTAATCGTTTTTTTTTAAATAAAAAATGTAAAGCCGGTAGTGACAAAACCGGGATTAAATTTAAAGTTAAATCTGGGTTTGTCAATACCGGATTTAAGGTTTTTTTTTTTTAAAAAAGATTAATCATTTTTTTTAAATAAAAAATGTAGAGCCGGTAGTGACAATATCGGAAATGAATTTAAAATTAAAGCCGGTACAGTCAAAACCGACTTTAAGTTAATTTTTTTTAAACTGATCCAGGTAGTCACGGGTGAGAGAAAAAGTGAAAAAAGGAAAATAAAAGAAAGAGAGAAGTGCTGGAAAGATTAAGACCGAATCTATATCTTGGTCATCCATCTTGAGGTTTACATCTCCGTCTTAATCTAGGCCGGGTAGAGATCCCCTAATTTTGGGTTTAGATGCGGCGGACATAGGGTGGAAACTGTTTCACCCTAAAATTTTTACTCAGCATGTTCTATATCTTGGTCATCCATCTTGAGGTAACGTCTTGATTTACATCTTGAACTAACGCCTTAAAATTGTTTGTTGTATACTTCCTATTTTTCAGGAACTGAATTATGGATAAATAACTCACTCTTGTGACCGTTTGGACTCGGTCAATCGATGATATAACAACCCTATCATCAACCAAGGGAGTAACGGCTGTTCTTCATCAATCGAGGGCGAGATTCTAGGCGAAATATCAGGAGGAACATTCAAGTTGTTGTTTCGGTTACGTTCATGTATATATATTATCTCTAGAACGCACATGTATTCACGTTACACACTCTACTCTACTCTCATACTGCAATTTGTATTCAAAGAACTTCCAAATTCAATAACATTTTTTGGTTAAGGTAGGCTTTTCCTAAAGCCTCCCGAGGTTTTTCCCTGCGAACGATTGTTCAAAGGTTTTCCTCATTACATCCTTGTGTTCATCTTGATTTGAGAGTTATATTCCATTTGTGCCCAAACATCCATGATAGATAGATTTAATTGTTGAAATTTGTCCAAAACAATTTGACCCCGTCTGTGGGAACTTTGGTTTTTTAGATTTCAATCAAGATGAGTAATCCTACTTCAGCAATGTCTACCCCAGTCATTACGGCTGGGGCAAGAACCATCACGTCAAGCCTGCCCATGACGTCCAGCATGCATTCGCCTATTGGATCTGGTGTTGTCACACCTCAAAACCAGGGGCTCAATCTGGGAGGATCTTCAACCATGACGCTACCTGGAATTTCGCTAGAAGTGGTAACTGCCATGACGGCTATGATGCAACAGTTGAAGGACCAGATTGACGGGCAACAACATACCAATCGGATGATCTTCAATCACATCGACAGATTGCAACATGATTTATCGGCTTCAGGGCGCAGCATTCCAATAGTTAGCGTGCCAGAGACCTCACCTTTGCAGCCTAGGACTCTCTTCTCAGATGCTGGAACGAGTGCAAGGGGCGGTCAGGGCAACATGTCCATGTTCAGCGCTGTTCAAACTGAAAGCACCACCGTCACATCCAACCCGGTGCCACTGTCAACATGTTTTACCTTTGCAACCCCACCTCCCGTAGGGCAAACAGGGAGTTTGAATATGTTTAATAATCCTTTCAATCCAGTTATTGCCACTAACCCTGTTGCAGATAGCACCCTAGCCAGAGAAGTGCAGCAGATTAAGGATATCCTCATGAAGGTTCCAGGTGTCACCTTGCTCTTCAATCAAGCATCTCCAGCCAGTCATTATGATTCACGTTTTGTTCCTGCCATCGCTGGGGTGGAGATCCCTAAGAGATTCTAAGTACCTCCCATGAAGCAATACGATGGCACGACGGACCCTGCAGAGCATATAGCCCTGTACCAGGAGAAGATGGACATCATCAGCATTCCCCGCACCTTAAAGAAGTTTGCTTGTGTAGAGGCTTTGGGTCCACCTTATCTGGTCCCGCCTTGATGTGGCTGACTAATCAAGCTATGAATTCTATCTCATCCTACTCTCAATTAATTAACATGTTACTTAATCAATTCTCTTGCAATCGTGTGTTTGAGAAATTAACAAGTGATCTTTACAGGATTGTACAACAACCTGACGAAACCCTAAAGGATTACGTTTTCAGGTTCAATAAGGAAACCGTAAGCATTCCCCATATTGACGCGTCAACTGCCACGGAAGCTTTCAGGATGGGTCTGAAGAGAGAATCACCATTCTATCAAGATTTGGTCATGTTCCCGTCTAGAAGCTTGGGGAAAGTCAGGACGAGATCTGTTCGTTTCATCAGGTTGGAAGAAGACGAGATGATTCATGGCAAGGCATCGAAGAAGACACCTACATATGAGAATCCCGACAGAAAGGCGAACTCATCCCATCATCGATCTAATAGGGGAAAACCCTACTCTAAAACTGACTCTTCTAAGATTAATATTGTAGAAGAAGAAGATGATGAAGATGATACAACTTACCCTAAGATTAGTGATTATTGTTTTTCTATTGATGTTTCAGGACTCCTCTACGCAATGGACAACTTGGGTGGCAAGGCAAGATGGCCAAAAGCGGCTGACAAGCCTTCACCTTGGAAAGACAAGTCTAAATGGTGTGCGTATCATGAAGATTTGGCCACATCACTGACAACTGCATCGCCTTGAAAAAAGAAATTAGCTACTTACTTTCAAAAGGGCTCCTCACGGATTTGCTTGGAAAAAGAAAAGGACGGACCGAGACAAAAGAAGCCATAGCCGATGCTCCGTCTTAACCTCCTACTGCAACCAAGGTGATCAATTTCATCACGGGTGGCTCAGACATCTGTGGGACCACGTACTCCGCAGCAAAACGTCATGCTAAAGATTCCAAAGAAGATAAGTTGGAAATACCAACCAGACATCTAAACCCCTCCCCAAGCGAGCTAATTGTTTTCGACGATGATGACAAGGAGGACATATTGGACCCGCATCATGACGGTTTGGTCATCACGTTATAGATCGCCAACTACAAGGTGAAGCGCACGGGAGTTCAGTCAACCTAATCATGAGGAGCACCTTGGAGGAAATGATGATTCCACTGTCAGAGGTCATGAAGAATTATTCCGTTCTAGTAGGTTTCAGTGGAGAGACCAAACAGACAATTGGAGAAATCAAGTTACCCATCTATGTAAAAGGAATGAACTCTATAGAAAGAATTTGTGCGATCGATTGCCCATCTTCTTATAACGTCATCTTGGGCAGGCCTTGGATCCATAACATGAAAGCAATTCCATCTACGTACCATCAGTGTGTCAAGATGCCAACGCCTTGGGGTGTAATCAAGGTGAAGGGAGACCAGCAAGCTGCCAAGGAATGCTACAAGACGAATATGAAAGCATGTTCTACCTCTCATCAAGCGTAGCCGATAAAGAGAAAGGTTTAGGGTGTCCTAGAGTCTGCAAGGACTAAGAAGTCAAAACTTGCCTGTTGATTGACGAGGGGAGACTGGGGCAAGTCGTCGTCCTCATAAGGCGTTCAAAATGGCCCAATTATTGTCTCATAAGACACCGGGGGACGTATCTTGAATATTGTTACATGTAAGTTAAAACTTATTATACTTTCAACGCCAAGGTATGAACCTCTTCCTAAAATAATTTTTATTTCTTTCAATTTTATTTCTATTCAATCAAAACCCCTACTGACTTAAGCATCGGAGGGGTGTTAGCTAAGCTAACACCCAACCCTAACATGTTCCTGTGTTGCAAGATAGGGACCCTTCAGACTTGGATAAGTAACATCAGAAATTCATGGGACAGACGCCTTAAAGGGACAAACGTTTCTTGCTGATAGAAGGTACACGATTTCTTAAGAACATTACACAATGCACATATAGAATCCTAATTATAAGCGCCTGGACGCACGTTTTTCACACTTGATTTAAAAAAGCAAATTCAATTCACCTTGTTAGGGGAATTATGTCTCTATTTTAATTCGAGGTGTGAACTAAGGGTTGTAACATTAACATGTTACCTAAGGGACACCAAAAGGTAACATTTCTACATGTCACCTACAAACTTGGTTATAACATCGTTGCATGTTATTCTGTTCATCAATTTTATTTTACCGACCTAATGTTTTATCTTCTACGGACTTATTAGATGCATATATATTTATAAATGTTTTTAATTTTTAATTTAATTTGTTTCATAATGAGAAGACTTTTGATAATTCAAACATTATTTCACCTAATGTTTCATTTTCCTTTAGGACTTATTGAATAAACATATAACTATTGAACATTTCTAGTTAAAACAGACAATAATTATGATAAATCTAACTTTTGATTTTATATCACTTATCATATTCAATTCTTTTAAGTTAAGGCACATTAATAATATAAATTAGAAGACATTTGGTAATATCATTTTTGTCTTACCATATGTTCCATATGAACTTATTAGATGTATATATATTTATTAAATAGTTTTATGTTTAAATTATTTTTATTCATGATGAAGAGGCTTTTGATAATCCCAACATTATTAAAGTATGAGATTTTGATAATCCCAAGTTCCATCTTCTTTTAGAACTTATTAGATGTACTTATATTTATTAAATAATGTTTTTTAGTTGTATATATATTTAGTACGCATTCTTTATGAAAGAATTAATTTAACTGGAAATAATTTTTGCTATTGATTTCAAATCAAATTAAGTTCACGTAACATGAAAATTATATTAATAAAACGTAAGTTAGAGACTTTTTTATAATTTTAAAAATATTTCACTTAATGTTTCATATATTTTCTTTTAGGTACATCAATATATTGGACTTTTTGAGTAATATAATAAAAATAATGATAAATCTATCTTTTGATTTTATATCATTTAAAATTCACTTGATACTTAATTTATATTACTTAAATTAAATTATGAGACTTTTGAAAATCCAAGTTTCATTATTTTAGGACGTATTACCACTTAGATTTATTGCATAGTGTTCATTTAATTGTTTTAATGTACGATGAGTTTACCTCTTCATTATTTGCCATTAAAGTTCTAATTAAATCAAAATATGAGTCTTCTGATAATCTCGAACTTATTCAACTTAAGTTTTATATTCCTTTATAAGTTATAACATGTACATTTTATTCGGCAAAGACACAAAATAAACAATATTCTTTTAGGGTTTATTACAAAAAAAAAACTCACTAAAAAAGATGGCATTTACAAAAAAAAAATATATAAGATGGGAAATTACAAAAACTACTTTTTTTTTCTTTTTTTTACAAAAAACTTTTTTTTTATCAGTTTTGGTCAAACAATTGATAATTTCAGTTATCAGTTGTTCAAACAAGTGATACTTTACAACTGATAACTGAAATTATCAGTTGTTTGAGTTGTTTGAAGAGTAATTTCAAGCAACTGATAATTTCAGTTATCAGTTGTAAACAACTGATAACTGAAAGTATCACTTGTTTGAACAACTGATATCTGAAATTATCACTTGTTTGATCAAAACTCAGGGGCGGAGCCAGGAATTGGCCGAGGGGGGGGCAAGATTACACGGGGGTTCTGTTGTGAAAATCACGCCCACGCAGCGGAAAACGGACCGAGCTAGGAGGAATAATAAGATGTAACACACACGAAAAATAAATCACACACAAAGGAACACACAAGAATTGTTAACCCGGTTCGTTGCAACAACAACTACGTCCGGGGGCGCTACCAAGCCAAAATATTCTCTCTAATATTTTCAGATGTTACAATTTGTCTCTAGGCTATCACATGTATTTATAGGGAAACAATAAATCAAATCCTAGTAATAAAAGGATTCCTACTCAAGAAAGTAATCTTCTTTCTTCACAAGTCCTTCCAAATATTACTACCAAAAGGAATCACCAATGCAAGAGGAGATCTAATCAAAATAGGAAACAAATCTGCTGCAGAAGAATCCTCCTTGATCTCACCAACTCCTCCGACCGCGGTTCAAATTTCTTTATCCATGGTTTTGACTCCACATCCCAACAATCTCCCACCTGGAGACAAACCATCCATGATACCTCTCTTGAAACAAATTTCAGTGGCCAGCTATTGCGTTGGTAGCGCCCGGCCTCTTGTCTAGTTATCCAAGTGAGTTGAAGCTGAGCAACGCTTCAACATAACTGTCGGTTCTACCATGCTCCGAGTCTTCATTCCGAATGATCCTCCCTGCACATCCCCGCTCACTTGCTTGCTAACTATCGATCCTGAACAGCGCGAATTCACGTGCCCCACACAATCACAAGCTTGGAACCTTTGTGTGTTCTTTGCAACCCATCGCATCACCGTTCTAGATCCCGCTCCCATGTTGACCAAATTGGCTCCGCGTCGGCCGACTTCATTACCCAATTTTCTATCAACATACCGTTTAGTGAAATTTCTCCCACCACCGCGATCTCGGCCACCACCATTCATCATTGGGATGCGCCTTCGTTTCCCCAACGACTCATGTTGCATGTGGTATACAACATATTTTCCACGCCGCCACGAGCCACCAAGCTAGCTCCGCGGTTTACCTTCCATGTCCCACAACCGAAGGTCACCACACAACCCTCCTCATCAAGTTGCCTTATGGAAATCAAGTTCCTCTTCAAATCCGGAATATGTCGCACATCACGTAGCCGTAAACAGTCCCATCCGTTGCTTTGACCCGAACAACCCCTTTCCAATGACCTTGACGGGATGATCGTTTCCCAAGCGAACAACCCCAAAATCACCCGAACATCTTGCTCCATTCTTTCGCACCGGTGCATGAATGAAACGTCGAGCCCGAATCCAAAACCCACGAATCGGTTGAGCTGCTCCCACCCAAGATTAATACGTCCGCCATCTCTTCAAAGAACATTCAATTCCTTCGCTCTGCCTGACCGCTTCGGACAACTTCTCCTAAAGTGCCCCTTCTCCCCACAATCGTAGCAAGTAATCACCTTCTTGCCACCCTTACTCTTTTCACCGACATTTAGTGCTAGCCCCGATGTCCCACCCTTGCTCTTCCTACGAATTTCTTCGCCAAGAATCACATCAACGACATCCGCAAACTTCAACTTCACTTTTCCTGTTGAAACGTTAATCGCTATCGCGATCGTATCCCAACTTTCCGGCAAAGAAGAAAGTAAAATCAATGCTAGTACCTCATCATCAAGAGTAACAAACCACGGAAGACAGTTGGGTCGCAGTAGATTTGAATTCACTTATATGCTTTGTTGCCGACATGCCCTCCACCATCCGTATGTTCAACAGCTTCCTCATTAGATGAGCTTTATTCGCCGCCGATGGTGCCTCGTACATGCTCGCCAACATCTGCAACATCTCCATGGCAGTCTTCGCCTCCAAAACATTCTTCGCGACATCCTTGGTCAACGTTTGCCTAACAAGCCCTAACGCTTTCCGATCCATGATTTCGAATTTTGCTTCCTCTATGTCCGCCGGCTTTTCTTTTAATGGTAGATACAAATCCTTGTTCCACAGAACATCCTCGATTTGTGTCTTCCAAAAATTGAAATCCGTCCCATCAAACTTTTCGATCAACACCTTATTACCATCCTCCAAAGCTCCCAAGAAATCCATAGCAAAAGACACCCCAAGCAATGATTCGACAAAACCTGGCTTTGATACCAGTTGTTGTGAAAATCACGCCCACGCAGCGGAAAACGGACCGAGCTAGGAGGAATAATAAGATGTAACACACACGAAAAATAAATCACACACAAAGGAACACACAAGAATTGTTAACCCGGTTCGTTGCAACAACAACTACGTCCGGGGGCGCTACCAAGCCAAAATATTCTCTCTAATATTTTCAGATGTTACAATTTGTCTCTAGGCTATCACATGTATTTATAGGGAAACAATAAATCAAATCCTAGTAATAAAAGGATTCCTACTCAAGAAAGTAATCTTCTTTCTTCACAAGTCCTTCCAAATATTACTACCAAAAGGAATCACCAATGCAAGAGGAGATCTAATCAAAATAGGAAACAAATCTGCTGCAGAAGAATCCTCCTTGATCTCACCAACTCCTCCGACCGCGGTTCAAATTTCTTTATCCATGGTTTTGACTCCACATCCCAACAGGTTCGGGGGCAGCGCCCCCGAAAAAAAATTTTCGGGTCGGACAAGTAAAAAATGGGTCGGATCCATGAAATACAATGTATTTTAGTTAACAAAAATGATAAAAGTAAATAATTCAAAGAACGATTGAAATAATGTTGAAGTATTTAACGCAAACAATTTATTAAAATATATTACTCGTACAAAAAAGAAAATCAAATTTGCTAATTAAACTTGGGATAATAGGAAGAAAGACCAAAAACAAAAAAAATGGGAAAAGCCTAACTAATTAATTAAGATTGAAAAAATGTGAGGAAATTAGGAGAAAGAGAAAAACAAAACTGTTAAGAGAAAGAATAGCAAAGATGGAAGACAAATAAAATTAATTGAAAATATAGGTAGAAGGGTTCGAACATGGACCAAAGGCTTTAACTTCACCCATTCTACCACTAAACCACACCACTCACTGGTATTAATCTTGAAGTTAATTATATATATACATATATAACAAAAATATGGGGGGGGCAAAAAAAAAATTTTTCCACTGCATTTCCGCCGCTGGGGGGGGCGAGTGCCCCCTCCTGCCCCCCCCTGGCTCCGCCCCTGTCAAAACTGATAAAAAAAAATTGTAATTTCGAACTTATGTGTTTTTTTTTTTTTTGTAATTTTCATCTTTCTAAAGTAGTTTTTTGTAAATGCCTCAAAAATATATTACAAGATCAGTTTATGATGAAATAGAGAATACTTGCATACCGAACTCATTTATTATAAAATATATACTGTAACAACAACAAGAAGAGGGTGATATAATCTGCCTCTTTTTAACAAACTAAAACAACTTTGAGCTCATCAGCTAGTAGGTAATAAAAGTGCTCAATAACATTTCTAGAGATGTTATTGGCTTACACTCCATCCTCTAGAATATCCCTTGAAGACGGTCAACTGTCTTTTTGTCTAACTGGAAAGCTCTAGTGAGAACATAATCAGAAATTGGTGGATTTGATCCAAATACTGCATTTGCAATGGTAATCACCCCAGGGTTTTGGCTGCTGAGACCAGCAAAGGCAACCGCATTTGTATTTCCCACGTTCATTTGAAAATGTATAAGACCCTGCGGAAACACAAATGCATCTCCCACGTGTAAAATCTTACTAATGAGACGGTTGTCAGGATTAGAGGTAACAAAGCCAACATATAAGGTACCCTCCACTACGAATAGGATCTCACTTGCTCTAGGATGGGTATGGGGTGCATTCTGGCCATTTGGAGCGTAGTCAATACGTACTAAAGAGATACCAAGAGTGTTCAACCCTGGAATTTGAGCAACGTTTACTGCAGTAACATTTGACCCGACTAAATTTGTTGTGTTTCCGGGAATGTGGAGGCCAGACATGAAGAAATCTTCCGCCTTGGCAAGCTTTGGATCTTTGCAAAACCTTCCATTCACAAACACTGCAGGCATGTTTTTTCGTATATGTTAGTTCAATTAATGTAACATAAAAAGAATCACTAGCAAGCTATATATATACCATTTATGTGCATGCACACACACATACGCACACCAGAGGGAGAGGGAGAGAGAGAGAGAGATAGAGAGATAGAGAGATAGATAGAGAGAAAGAGAGTACGTACAGACTTTATTGGGGTCATTAGTAGCAACGCAGAAATCCTGGAGAGGACTAGGATCAGAGGCATAGGCAAGTGAGATGGCCAAAGCAAAAATGGCAATGGTTGCAGTTAAGTGAAAACCCATATTGATGATTTTTATTAAGAAAACTGATTAAATTGGTGTTGGTGAGAGATTTAGCAAGAAGATGTTGCCTATTTATAGGCTAATTGTTTGTACTATTAATTAATTAGAATATAAACTGTTACTATTGTGGTTTAATGTTTTTTTACTTTTTTTTCAGAAAAAAGAACCCTACCACAACCACTCCAATCTAATGACCATTTCTATTTTGTAAGCTCATACACATATGGAACCAGTCATTTTCATGTTTATCTCATTATCCCACTATATCTCCTTTAAAAAAAAATATCTCTTCCCTCTCATTTAAAAAAAAAAAAATCACTTTTGGCTTGTCCCAACGAAAATAATATCATTTCTGAAAGGAAAAAAAAAATACCAGAGTCCCATAATGAGTACCTTTTCCTTTTTAATACTACCTCCGACCCGTCCGAAGTGTCGTTTGGTCGATTGAGTTAAGTTTGAACTTAAGCGTTAATGCAAATCTAATGTCTATTGAAATTTTAAAAATTGTTACTGATAAATTATTTAATTATTTATCAATTACAATTTTTAAAATTTCAATATGATGATTAGATTTGCATTAATGTTTAAGTCAAACTTAATTTGAATTGACCAAATGGGACACTTAGGGCGGGACGGAGGTAGTATGTATCAAAATAAATGTCGCATGTTCTACCTCTCATCAAGCGTAGCCGATAAAGAGAAAGGTTTAGGGTGTCCTAGAGTCTGCAAGGACTAAGAAGTCAAAACTTGCCTGTTGATTGACGAGGGGAGACTGGGGCAAGCCGTCGTCCTCATAAGGCGTTCAAAATGGCCCAATTATTGTCTCATAAAGACACCGGGAGACGTACCTTGAGCATTGTAACATGTAAGTTAAAAGTTATTATACTTTTAACGCCAAGGTATGAACCTCTTCTTAAAGTAATTTTTATTTCTTTCAAGTTTATTTCTATTCAATCAAAACCCCTACTGACTTAAGCATCGGAGGGGTGTTAGCTAAGCTAACACCCAACCCTAACGTGTTCATGTGTTGCAAGATGGGGACCCCTCATACTTGGATAAGTAAACATCAGAAATTCATGGGACAAACGCCTTAAAGGGACAAACGTTCCTTGCTGATAGAAGGTACACGATTCCTTAAGAACATTACACCATGCACATATCGAATCCTAATTCTAATCGCCTGGGCACACGTTTTTCACATGCGATTTAAAATAGCAAATTCAATTCACCTCGTGAGGGGAACTATATCTGCTATTTTAATTCGAGATGTGAACTAAGGGTTGTAACATTAACATGTTACCTAAGAAACACCGAAAGGTGACATTTCTACATGTCACCCACAAACTTGGTTATAACATCGTTGCATGTTATTCTGTTCATCAATTTTATTTTACCGACCTAATGTTTTATCTTCTACGGACTTATTAGATGCATATATATTTATAAATGTTTTTAATTTTTAATTTAATTTGTTTCATAATGAGAAGACTTTTGATAATTCAAACATTATTTCACCTAATGTTTCATTTTCCTTTAGGACTTATTGAATAAACATATAACTATTGAACATTTCTAGTTAAAGCAGGACAATAATTATGATAAATCTAACTTTTGATTTTATATCACTTATCATATTCAATTCTTTTAAGTTAAGGCACATTAATAATATAAATTAGAAGACATTTGGTAATATCATTTTTGTCTTACCATATGTTCCATATGAACTTATTAGATGTATATATATTTATTAAATAGTTTTATGTTTAAATTATTTTTATTCATGATGAAGAGGCTTTTGATAATCCCAACATTATTAAAGTATGAGATTTTGATAATCCCAAGTTCCATCTTCTTTTAGAACTTATTAGATGTACTTATATTTATTAAATAATGTTTTTTAGTTGTATATATATTTAGTACGCATTCTTTATGAAAGAATTAATTTAACTGGAAATAATTTTTGCTATTGATTTCAAATCAAATTAAGTTCACGTAACATGAAAATTATATTAATAAAACGTAAGTTAGAGACTTTTTTATAATTTTAAAAATATTTCACTTAATGTTTCATATATTTTCTTTTAGGTACATCAATATATTGGACTTTTTGAGTAATATAATAAAAATAATGATAAATCTATCTTTTGATTTTATATCATTTAAAATTCACTTGATACTTAATTTATATTACTTAAATTAAATTATGAGACTTTTGAAAATCCAAGTTTCATTATTTTAGGACGTATTACCACTTAGATTTATTGCATAGTGTTCATTTAATTGTTTTAATGTACGATGAGTTTACCTCTTCATTATTTGCCATTAAAGTTCTAATTAAATCAAAATATGAGTCTTCTGATAATCTCGAACTTATTCAACTTAAGTTTTATATTCCTTTATAAGTTATAACATGTACATTTTATTCGAGCAGCACACAAAATAAACAATATTCTTTTAGGGTTTATTACAAAAAAAAAACTCACTAAAAAAGATGGCATTTACAAAAAAAAAATATATAAGATGGGAAATTACAAAAACTACTTTTTTTTTCTTTTTTTTACAAAAAACTTTTTTTTTATCAGTTTTGGTCAAACAATTGATAATTTCAGTTATCAGTTGTTCAAACAAGTGATACTTTACAACTGATAACTGAAATTATCAGTTGTTTGAGTTGTTTGAAGAGTAATTTCAAGCAACTGATAATTTCAGTTATCAGTTGTAAACAACTGATAACTGAAAGTATCACTTGTTTGAACAACTGATATCTGAAATTATCACTTGTTTGATCAAAACTGATAAAAAAAAATTGTAATTTCGAACTTATGTGTTTTTTTTTTTTTGTAATTTTCATCTTTCTAAAGTAGTTTTTTGTAAATGCCTCAAAAATATATTACAAGATCAGTTTATGATGAAATAGAGAATACTTGCATACCGAACTCATTTATTATAAAATATATACTGTAACAACAACAAGAAGAGGGTGATATAATCTGCCTCTTTTTAACAAACTAAAACAACTTTGAGCTCATCAGCTAGTAGGTAATAAAAGTGCTCAATAACATTTCTAGAGATGTTATTGGCTTACACTCCATCCTCTAGAATATCCCTTGAAGACGGTCAACTGTCTTTTTGTCTAACTGGAAAGCTCTAGTGAGAACATAATCAGAAATTGGTGGATTTGATCCAAATACTGCATTTGCAATGGTAATCACCCCAGGGTTTTGGCTGCTGAGACCAGCAAAGGCAACCGCATTTGTATTTCCCACGTTCATTTGAAAATGTATAAGACCCTGCGGAAACACAAATGCATCTCCCACGTGTAAAATCTTACTAATGAGACGGTTGTCAGGATTAGAGGTAACAAAGCCAACATATAAGGTACCCTCCACTACGAATAGGATCTCACTTGCTCTAGGATGGGTATGGGGTGCATTCTGGCCATTTGGAGCGTAGTCAATACGTACTAAAGAGATACCAAGAGTGTTCAACCCTGGAATTTGAGCAACGTTTACTGCAGTAACATTTGACCCGACTAAATTTGTTGTGTTTCCGGGAATGTGGAGGCCAGACATGAAGAAATCTTCCGCCTTGGCAAGCTTTGGATCTTTGCAAAACCTTCCATTCACAAACACTGCAGGCATGTTTTTTCGTATATGTTAGTTCAATTAATGTAACATAAAAAGAATCACTAGCAAGCTATATATATACCATTTATGTGCATGCACACACATATACGCACACCAGAGGGAGAGAGAGAGAGGGAGAGAGAGAGAGAGAGAGAGAGATAGAGAGATAGATAGAGAGAAAGAGAGTACGTACAGACTTTATTGGGGTCATTAGTAGCAACGCAGAAATCCTGGAGAGGACTAGGATCAGAGGCATAGGCAAGTGAGATGGCCAAAGCAAAAATGGCAATGGTTGCAGTTAAGTGAAAACCCATATTGATGATTTTTATTAAGTAGACTGATTAAATTGGTGTTGGTGAGAGATTTAGCAAGAAGATGGTGCCTATTTATAGGCTAATTGTTTGTACTATTAATTAATTAGAATATAAACTGTTACTATTGTGGTTTAATGTTTTTTTACTTTTTTTCAGAAAAAAGAACCCTACCACAACCACTCCAATCTAATGACCATTTCTATTTTCTAAGCTCATACACATATGGAACCAGTCATTTTCATGTTTATCTCATTATCCCACTATATCTCCTTTAAAAAAAAAAATATCTCTTCCCTCTCATTTAAAAAAAAAAAAAATCACTTTTGGCTTGTCCCAAAGAAAATAATATCATTTCTGAAAGGAAAAAAAAAATACCAGAGTCCCATAATGAGTACCTTTTCCTTTTTAATACTACTCCGTCCCGTCCGAAGTGTCTCATTTGATCAATTCAAGTTAAGTTTGACTTAAACATTAATGCAAATCTAATCATCCTATTGAAATTTTAAAAATTGTTACTGATAAATTATTTAATTATTTATCAATTACAATTTTTAAAATTTCAATATAATGATTAGATTTGCATTAATGTTTAAGTCAAACTTAATTTGAATTGACCAAATGGGACACTTAGGGCGGGACGGAGGTAGTATGTATCAAAATAAATGTCGCATTTTTTAATACGCAGATATTTTTGTGTAATTACGTCATACCACAAGCAATGTATAAACAAGTAAAAGATGTGTATTAAATAATTGAGCACTTATTATTGGAGTGAGGGGTATAATTATATACCCCCTCCGTCCCTAAATGTTTGTCCCTTTTGACTTTTCAAACATTTTAATTTAGTGATTTTGAAGCTTTAATTTTGGTTATTTTTACGAACGTTTTGAAAATTATTGATAATATACACCGCCGTTATGTAATACTCCGTCCCTAAATGTTACAAGTTTTGAAAATTTAGTGATTTTGAATTGCTTTAATTTTGAAAATGAGACTATCTTTTTGGGACAAAGAAAAAGGGGAAATGGGACAAACATTTAGGGACGGAGGGAGTATAAACTAGTTCTTTCATCATGGGATTAAAGAGAAGTAAGGAATTATTCATAAAACATATTAATTAGAAATCAAATTGAATTATGTTAACATAATCAAGTATATACTCCCTCCCTCCGTCCCTAAAAGATTGTCCTATTGTATATTTTGCAATTATTAAGAAAGAGCTTCACCTTCTTGTATCTTAGTAGATTTGCACTGACATTCATGCCTAAATTTAGAAATGAGACATACTTTTTGGGATAAGTCAAAATGACAAATGGAACAATCTTTCAAGAAATGGAGGGAGTATAATAGATATGAATAGTACTTAGAAACATTCAATCCTAAGTCTTAGATTCTTCTAAGATAAGGTCTCTCTCTCTCTCTCACTTTCATGCTTCTTGTCAAAACTAGTAGGTGCAACCAATAACCAATTGTTGAACCAATTGGATCTTGTAATAATTTTTAACAGAAAAAAAAAAGAAAGAGTTAGTAAGATTATTTAAAGAAAGCAAAAAAAATCAACCACAGCAAGACACATGCTTGAAAGTTCCATGCATCAGAGCATTTTTTCATATTATGATAAAAAATAAAAGCATATTGATTTGCTACATAAATTAGAAAAAAATCATTTGACATTTTTAAAATAAAATAAAATTGGTATAAATAACCGGGGAGAATGCTCTATAAGTTCTAAAAAAAGTATCATAATAATGATGAATGATGATGGGAAAAACACGTGGAAAAATGGAAGGTTTGTTATGGAATCTTACTAACTCTTGCACCTGCTATGTTTCCTTTTCAAAAATTATTTGCAGAAAAATTAATTATTATTTTTTTCGAAATAAGCAATTTTACTAACTCTTGCACCTACTATTTTTCCTTTATTTTGATTTATTTTCTTTTAATTTTTTTGTAAAGGATCAATGAGAGAGAAAATAAGGAAGGTGAGTAGTAATATAAGAATGTTAGAAGTTCCAATATTCAGAATTATTTAGTGGTAAACTATTGGATATAATTTTTTTAATATTAATTCCAGAAATTCTATAATAAAAATTATGGTATCTGAAAAAAAATACAATAAATGGCATACAATTTATGCCAATTAGTATATGCAGTAGATGGAAATATGTAATTTTTAAAAATTAACAAGTACAATTTATGGAAGTAATTATTAAAAATTTATGGGAAAATAATTTATGAAAATGATGATAAACACAATATATATATAGAAAGTTGATTTTCGAAAAATATATAAATAAAAGTTAGGGAAAAATCATTATTTATAGTGGGACTTTTATTGAAAAAATCTTTTTTTTTTCATGGACAACTATATATGACCTTATCTTGAGTGACAAATCATAATACTAATGTTGTATATAAGGAATTGTTTCAGAATATGTAATCACTTATGTGTAATACATGCATACGAGACTACCTATGTGCTTCAATTATTAAGTATTAGCAGTACATCCGTGCGATGCACAAAAATAATATAATTTACATTAAATCAAAATTAGTACAACAATATATATAATCAAATACTAATTAAAATTAAAAAATGTAATATAAAATAGTGATATTTAACGTAAATATAGGAAAGTAAATAACAAAGAAAACAACAGCAAATACGATTATGTAAACAATTTTCCTAACCAAAATTAGTACAACAATATATCTAATTAAATGCCGATTAAAGTTAAATAATGTAATATGAGATAGTGATAATTAACGTAAATAGAGGAGAAATAACACGGAGAACAACAAAGAATACGATTATGTAAACAATTTTCCTTAACCAAATAACATCTTGAATCGAAAATACTTAAAAGACATTAAATATATATATATATATTAAACCAATCCGTATTAGTTTAGAAATAATAAATGGAAAAGAGAACTCATTCTCCCATAGCGGTTCAATTCAGCTTTTTGGTCACTAGCGGGATTTCGATCTTTAGACAACCCAAAACCCCAATTTTCCCATTCCAGTAAACACCAAATTTTATTTCATAAATTAAAAGTTTTAATTTCTCTGTAACATATTCAAAATATTACAACTTTATCACTATGTAGAAAAATAAATTATGGCTAAATCTAATAATGACTTAAATAATTAAATAAATAAAGTTTTCTTTTAAATGATTGTAACTCTATATATGGAGAGATGTTAATAAAAAGAAGGTGAAAATATTAAATTGTTAACTTCACATCTCCCCCTCCCATACCCCACCCCCATCCACCTATCACATATTCATCTATTTCCCTAAAATTTGCAAATGCGTCTCGCATCTCACATATATTACTAAAAAATTATATCCACTTTTTGTTAATAATTTTTTTATCAAACGTCAAATCAACTGCGTTCACAATAATATAATAAATTGTTGGGTTTTGGGGTTACAAACGCAGCGGAAGAACTTAGAATAACAACAAAACCCTAGCCCTTAAATCCGTCTAGCATGAAGAGATTAGAAAAACATGAAATAGAATTACATACCTTGAATGCGATTTAGTTTGTCAAATAGATCTCAAAATTCAAGCCTAGAACTTTGATGTCGAATCTCCTATCTTCCTTGTTCAACCTTGGTGGTGAAATCAACAATGGAGATCTTCAAGCTTTAAGAGATAAAGCAACCTCCCTCTAATGGTGATCCACACGCGAACGAACCAAGAACGCTTCTTGTAGCATTGCTAGATGATCCTTTTGATTATTGAATCAATATTCAATATTCAAAGCCAAAAACTATGGAATAATTTGGGAGCATTTGATTCAAAATCAAAATCAATCTCTAGAGTTTAAAAAAAAACTAGAACAATGATTTCGAGAGAGGTTTATGGCTGCACAAGGTTTATCTTTATATCACATATAAACCCCTAATCATATTAGGGTAGGAGTCCTTGTCAAACCAAAACCAAATCGCCAAAGGAATCCGCGTACTTGCTGAAATTTGCTCAGGGCACGACTCGTGCTCCTGGGCACGACTCGTGCCACGAGTCGTTCCAGGCAGCCACGAGTGCCCCAAGCCAAATTCCACTCGTAGCACGATTCGTGACATAAATTGCACTCGTCTGGTTTTTGTCACGAGTCGTACTCAAAGGCACGAGTCGTGCCTACCCCACAGAGTCAATAAGTCAACGAGAATCCCTTAGAAGCCGAAACACAGTCGTATCACTGCACTTATCACGACTCGTGCCCAAGGGCACGAGTCGTGCCTTTCCCCAAAATTCCCAATTTTTAGCAAATGATCAATTTGTTCTTTGTGTGTGACCCAATATGAATTATATTATGTTGGTAGCGATTCGAAACATCGACCTCACAAGACATAAGTGATTTCTAGCAAACCATTATATCCACCCAATAATATAACATCAAAGCTTGATTTTCCCGATAGATCAAATGTCACAATCCCTTTGTCCACGATGTCCAATTGAACATGAGTCATGGTCTACGTCAACTCATTCCGTTCAATGCTTTATCGATTTCGAATATGTTGATATTCCAAATGCATTTGATCTCTATCAAATCACTTGAATGTGGCCACACATTTCATCAACATTATTCATCGAGTGCCCAAGCAAACATCTCTCTTCATAAGAGGGACAAATCCCGTCTTGACTTATCATTCTTCCCTACATGAATCCAATCGTGCTAACATAGCCCTTATTGCTATCTGATTAAAGATAGTGTTAGACTATATTAAACACAACATTCATCGTGTGGAAGACGATGATAATCTCAGGTACGAAGGATTTTAATGACACGACTATCATGAGATTTAATCATGACAACAGACCATGTCATAAATCTCATAGGTAGGTCATGTCCAATACTTGTTCTCTAGCAAGTATCCATAAGTATAATATGCATCTCCATGCATATAATCATCTCCATGATTATCCATTACCTACTTATACTAGTTGTTCATAGCAACTAGGGACACAGTTCAATATAATAAACATGTAAAACATATAGTGAACCTAATAAACATTCTCTATAATAGATAGTAAAGATGATTACATAACGGCATCGATTATTAGTCATAATAATAATCAGCCTAGGGCATAACACCAACAATCTCCCACTTGCACTAGGCTCTGTTTTGGTAGAAAAAACAATAGTACAGAATCTTAACTTTGACAAGTGTGTGGATTTAAATAATAAGGAGGGGACTGTGGAATTCGACTAAATGGAACAAAGACATGAAAAGAGAGAATGACACGATGATTTGTTAACGAGGAAAACCTTAGAGGTGATAACCTCTTTGGAAAAAACCCCGGGAGTTAGGTCTCCAACCTTAAAAGTTCCACTACGATAACTGTGAATACAACTGCGGAAGATGATGGAGAAGATTACAAGTAAAGTGTATGTAGAGTGTGTGAGCATGAGAGTGTGTTTTTCCGTCTCCATCTCCCCTTAAATAAAAGTAAGTACGAATGGGTAAAAGTTGTTCCTACAATCTCGGGATCCAAGCTTATCTTCTCAACGTCCGTGAGACCAAGTCTTCTTCGCCGTTAAAGATGTGTTGAACGTGGTTGGAAATACCCCGCGTTCTTCTCTCTTATTTACTGGAAAATATTAATAAAGATATTAATAAAATTCAGATAAGTAAATATCAAACAATACTTACTGCGAAATAACATCTTGACATGCAGGAGCAACTGAAGATGTCACCATGCTGAGAAATACCCACAACAATTTGTCCCCAAAAACATTTGGCTAACTTAGCAACTGAAGAGGCAAATGTTTTTCTCCCAATAAATGCTCAACTGCCAGCTTGCATGATGGGACGGGTATAGTGAAACGTGGAGATAATGGACGGTTGGGGAGTAATGCTTAGGAAAAAGTGGTTTTTTGAAAATAGAGTTCTTTTTAATTTAAATAACCGCTTGGAAGGCTCCTTAATAAGCTTTTCAAACCTTCCATTTCATTCCTGCTTGCTACGGCGCTGTTCTTCTGCAAGGTAAAAATTTCTCCGTTTCTTATTTTCATCCATTGTTTACTTCTCTCTTTTGTCTGTCAACCATGGGTAGGACTAGGTGGAGTTCGTCCAAAACTAAGAGTGCCCCATCCCCACAAGGTCCCATAGAGATTAGTCTTAATGATTTTGTCTGTGAAAATCTCCTTGCGAAATCGGATGGGGAGACTTGTTTGTTTAGTGATACCCAAATAGAATCACTAAAACAACAATGTTACTTCCCTAAAGGTGCGATTTTTCACCCTTTTTCTGTAAATCTTAGGTCCGACTTTGTTTTCGCCAAATGGATTTGCTTTCTTGAGTATCCCTTTCTTCTAGGCTTTAGCTACCCCTTCCCATCGTTGGTTTCTGAATTCTTTCAAAAGTCCCAACTTGCTTATCCTCAACTGATGCCCATGGCTTGGAAAATTTTTGCTTTTATTATCAAAGTGAACAGGGAGAATGGGTTAAACCTAGGGCTTCATGAGATAGCCTATTCGTACGATCTTCAACCGTTCGGTTCAAAAAGATATCTTTTTAAGAAAAGGTCAGGTAGGAACTCCTTAATGAGCACCACATCTTCTAGTGATAGGATATGGAAAAATAGGTTTTTTTTGTTGATAGGGCATCCATTGGAGAAGGGAATGAGATATCAAGCAAATGGAACAAGGGAGGTACTTGAATTCCTAACTTTGTGTTCTCAAAACAAACTGAAATCGTAATTGTTCTTACCTCTTTTCAGATATTGACTGGGGAGAACTACTCCCACCGGCTGAAGACACCTTGGCAAAAATTGACAAATTTTTCAAGCTTCCCTTGGACAAGAGATCTCCTAGGGGACTACTGGAATCACCTCTGGTTGTTCCGGAAGATCAAAAAGCGTCAACTTCCGTCATTATGTCTACAGGTAAGCATGTTGTCTTTTTACTATAGTTTATCAATCTGATGCATTACACTTCTTGACAATATTCAGATGTCAATGCAGTCTCCAAACCAGTTGTTTCAGGATCGGATTTTGATCTTGATGACATTGAAGCCATGTTTGATGAGTCCGCTCTTAAGATTGATATGAAACCTCCGCCTGTTCCTAAGAAGATCCATGTTTTAGATGAGAGCGCAGGTATTGGCTCCAGGATGAGAAAGAGAAAGGCTATTCAAGAGGAGGTGATTGATGTTGGAGATACTTTTGAAGGAATGCCAGTAGGAGAGTTCAAGAAGAAATGTATGAGTTTTGCAGCTGGGGTAAGATGTTACTAACTGGGTTTTGACTGTTTCAAAAGTTTTTTATAACACCTTTTGATGTCAAGTTATTATTTTACAGGCTGTAGGGTATTTGAAAGATCTGGTAAAAGAAATGGAGATGCTGAAGAAGAAGTCTAAAGCTGATATTGCTTTGGTTAAGAAGGAGAAGATAATGTTAGAGAACAAGGTGAAGGGGCATGAAAAGACCTTGGAGCAACAAGTTAAGTCGTTGGAAGAGCAGGAGCAGACGGTAAAGGACCTATTGAACAATTTGGCAAAATTAATAATTCATTAAAACATTAAAAACCCTAAACTTAAAGCCCAAAAATCCAACCACACCGCAGCCCAATCTGTTTCTGCGCCAGCTGCTGTTTCCGCCTGGCTTTGAGGCGCCCGCCTGGCCTCCAGCGCCTCTGTTCTGTTTGCAGTCTCTGTTCTGTTTGTGTTCCTGCTGCTGCCATTGTTTCTATCACCAACCTGCATCATCCTCCCCTCCTTAGAAAAGACTCGTCCTCGAGTCAATATCCTCGATATGACCACCACAATACCCCAAAAAATCTGAACTCCATCCGCAAAAGGAATTTGATGCCCTTGACGAACTCGAAACTTCATTGCCCTTGTGATAGTATCCATCCAATCAGCCCAATGCGTTGATACAACGAACTCAATAATCAATTTCTGAATGATGTATCGAATAGAAGAACGGGGGACATAAGTGTCAAACGGATCCGTGTACCCAAGATCAACTGTAACCGTTTCAAACGTCCACACCAAGTTTGCCCCTTGATTAGCAACTACTTCCTCTACCTCTTTATCTGACTCCACAACTGATTCAACGTCATCAACAAGATCTGATGTCATCGCTTGAGAAACATCACCATGACACCCATCAAACATAGGTGGTTTGGACCAATCAACAAGATTGTCTTGATTTGAAGATTCGAACACATAACCTTCTTTGAAACCAACAATATCAATCCAAGAATCAATCAATTCTTCAGGATTTGCATCAAACAGAGGGGGTTTTGACCAATCAATAAGATTTTCCTCACTTGAAGATTCGATAAACAAACCCTCTTTGAACCCAACAGTATCTACCCAAGAATCAAAGGAATCATTAGGAATTGCCTTACCTTCGATTTCCGGAATTTCGATCCTTATATCGACATTCCTCGAATGGTTGGCTGCATACCTATCATGAAGTCCATGATTTTGGTCGAAGGAATCCATCCCCTCATGATAGTACTCCTTTTCCTCAGCTGGAACAACCGGATCTGAACCCCTTATCGCTAGAAGCTTTTCTCTGCGATCCAAGCGGCTCTGGAGTATTTGAATCCGTCTTCGTATCTCATCTATCTCGATATTGCGACGGCGTCGTTGGTGCTGATGGTCATCTTCTTGGGGCTCCGCTGCACGGCTGCTCCATCGACCACCTCATCCACCACGAGCAACGCTTCCTCGTTCAGCCATTGATATACGAACCAGGCTCTGATACCAAATAATGCCGAATAGGCTAAGAGAATAGGATGACCGAACGAATAAACAAGAAACAATTTTCGAAAGCTTCAAGCTTTTCTTTTCTTTATTCAATCATCAAAAACTGCCTCAATACAAATGCCCTAACATTGTTTAAATACTAATCTAAGAATACTCTAGAATCTTACTAAACCCTAATACAACTTTTAAATGAAAGTACTAAAACACCCTAAATTAATAATTCATTAAAACATTAAAAACCCTAAACTTAAAGCCCCAAAACCCAGCCACACCGCAGCCCAATCTGTTTCTGCATCAGCTGATGTTTCTGCCTGGCTGTGAGGCGCCCGCCTGGCTTGGTGTGAGGCGCCCGCCTGGCCTCTAGCGCCTGCATTACATTTTGCGGCCTACGGTACATTTGTGTTCTGCCATCGCCATTGTTTCTATCACCAACCTGTATCATTCCACCTTAAAACGGGTTAACTTAAGCCCAACATCAACTTGGACCAGCTCTGATACCAAAATTTGTTAATTTCCAATGTGAAATAATCCCTCTAACAGATAACAATGAAATAGCAAATATATAGAGATGGTAAAAGGAACTTAACATTCTTTTCATTCAAGAAAATAAATAATCATGTTCGAAAAGGATTTCGATATCCTTATTTCATGACGTACTCAAATAGACCTGGCAATCGGGTCGGGTTGGGTTGGATTGAGTCGGGTTAAAGCGAGTAACGGGTTGAAACGGGTTGAGACGAGTAATACCTGTTACAATCTATTTAACATATGGGTCGAATGAGGCGGGTCGACTCGGATAACCCGATAAGCTCAACTCTTTTTTTTTCTTTTGAATTACTCGACTAGAAAAAATAATTTTCAAAAATAAATTAATTTTGTTGACCCGACGTGGGGGAGGGAGGGTAGGGGGCTGGGGTGGTTAAAAATAAATTTAAAATGTTTAATTTTTTTTTGACCGGGGGGCGGGGCGGGGAGAGTGGGATCAGGGTGGTTAAAAATAAATTTAAAATGTTTAAATTTTTTTTGACCCGGGGGGCTGGGGCTGGGGGGTAGGGGTGGGGCTGGGGTGGTTAAAAATAAATTTAAAATGTTTAATTTTTTTTTGACCCGGGGGGTGGGGCTGGGGTGATTAAAAATAAATTTAAAATGTTAAAAAAAATTTGACCCGAGGGTGGTGGGGGTGGGGTAGGGGTTGGGTGGGGGCAGGGTAGGGAGTGGGGTAGGGGTGGGGGGTTGGGGGTGTGGGCGTGTGGGTGTGTGTGTGTGTGTGTGTTCTAAGGTGGCTGGGGTAGGGTGAGTCGAGGGGAGTATTATGTTCTAAAATAGTGCAAGTTTTGTTGTTGTCATAGATGTTTTAGGACGGAGGGAGTAGAATGGAGTAGAATTAGAAAGTTAAGAAGAAAGCCCAACACGAAGGGGGGGTAGGGGGTGGGTGGGTGGCAGGGGGTTGTTGAATTTTTTTTTTTTTTGACCCGACGGGAGGGGGGTTGGTGGGGTGGGTGGGTGGGGGCAGGATTAAAACTAAGTTTATTTTGGTTCATCTCCCTATCAATATAAATATAACGGGTTGGGACGGGTTGACGAGTTGACCGCTTTAACCCGCTAAATTTAACGGGTTAAAGCGCGTAACTCGTTTCAACCCGAAATTGTTAATGAGTTGGGTTGGGTCGAGTAATTAGCGAGTTGGGTTGAGCAGGTTCTTGGGTAATGGGTAAAAATTGACAGGCCTATACTCAAATCAAGATAAAGCCTGTAATTAAATACAACCAATATCATGCAACAAAGTACACACGTGCACATAATTAAAATAGAATTCTTATCGTGCATTGCTCTTTTTATTAAGAGGCTTTGACCAATTAGTCTCACATTCAAATAAAAATTACCTTTAAGGACTAACATTATCAAAACAGTCAAAAAGTCTCTCAATTTTTTCTGGACCAAATTGCCCCTCGTACCCCTATCTCTCTCGCCTGACCGTGACGGACGCTGAGAGTCCAACGCCTTTCCTGCTTTCTCTCTCTCTTTCTTTTTTTTCTCTTAAATTTTTAAAATGCAATATCTCAAAATCTAAAAGTCGAAAAAATTATCCGAAACCACCGTTTTAATCGCATCGCCAAGACGAATCGAACAAGTTTACTCATCATATATTTCAAATTTTATAAATAAAATAAAATTATTTTTCAACAAATGTGAAATAGATTTCACAGTTGTTCTATAAAAGAATGCCATAAAACAGTAAAATCTATCACACAATTATGTACAATAACTGTGAAAATCATTACACGGTTATTTACATCAAACCCAACAACTGTGAAACTTGTTTTACAGTTGTCCTAAAGGAATGACATAAAATAACTGTGAAATGGAATTCACAGTTATGCACAATAACTGTGAAAATCAACACAGTTATGCACAATACAATAACTGTGAAAATTAGTACACAGTTATTTACATCAAACCCAACAGCCGTGAAACTTGTTCTACAGTTGTCCTAAAAGAATGACATAAAAATAACTGTGAAATGGAATTCACAGTTATACACAATAACTGTGAAAATCATTACACAGTTATTTACATTAAACCCAACAACCGTGAAACTTGTTCTACAGTTGTCCTAAAGGAATGACACAAAAATAACACTCATAACTATAACTGAGAAATTGACCTCACAGTTGTGCACAAACATAATTCTCAGCTTAAAAATGTGCAAATCATTACACAGTTATGCACAATAACTATGAAAATCATTACACACTTATTTACATCAAACCCAACAACCGTGAAACTTGTTCTACAGTTGTTCTAAAGGAATGACATAAAAATAAATGTGAAAGGGAATTCACAGTTATGCACAATAACTGTGAAAATCATTATACAGTTATTTACATCAAACCCAACAACTGTGAAACTTGTTCTACAGTTGTCCTAAAAGGAATGACACAAAAATAACACTCATAACTATAACTGAAAAATTGACCTCACAGTTGTGCACAAACAATCATCAACAGCTAATAAATAACGGGTAAACCAAATGTACTAAGTACCAAATTAACTGTGAAATTGACCTCAATTTAGAAAGGTCAAAAAACAAACCATTTCACATTCGTAATAAATAACTGTGAAACTGACCTCACAGTTGTAGAAGTGTGAAAAACATTTCACAGTTATTCACATCACAACCAACAACTGTGAAATAGACCTCACTGTTGTTCTATAAAAGAATGACATAAAAATAGTGAAATATATCACACAGTTATAAGGCTAGGTCTGCTTCCGACGCCTAGCAACCGCCTACCACTTTTTTAAGAACTTGTTTTTTACACCACATTGCACGTGCCAATTTAACCACCATAGCAATTAGGTCGTACAGTTGTGCATAATATATGAGGTTGAGGTTGAACAGAGCCATGTTAATGGTTTCTGAGAGCTAAAAGGTAAATAAATTTGACTGGAACATGTAAATAAATTGGTTGGTAATCTGAAGAGGCAAAACTTTACATGTTGGTTCACCAAATGCAAAACATAGAATAAGTGGAACAATCTAACAATGTCAATCAATTAACCTGCCTTCATGTACCTCCCTGCCTGCCTCATGAGCCAAACGGGGGGCCTCTTTACTTCTACACCTCAAACGGCATTAAGCAAAAGTGGCTCAGTTGCACAAATAGCTTTTGTCTCATATACATGATCAAAATCCATCCATTCAGAACATCTAAGTTAAATTCAACTTGAATTTATGGACTGCACTGCCTTTATCAAATTAAAACAATGGCCAGAACCAAGAGCATTCATCTGAAAGAAAAGCAACAAAAAGGCCTCAAAACATGAGAATGGATATATATATGTATGCATACATATATACACACAAATGTGTGTATGTGTGTGTGTGTAGACTCCTAGGCAGTTGAAGGGGAAAGCATCGAGAACAGAACAGTTTCTTCATAAACCAAAATGCGTACCTCAAGCCAAGAGATGAAATGCATAACACAAGTTTCAGCTAGTAATCTGCCAAAATACAAGCAACAACGTGAAGTGAGTACAGATGCACTCAAAGGTACTAATAAATTAATTTTCACGAGAACAATGAGCAAAGAACAAGAGATCATAGTTTCAATACAAAAGGCAAGTGCAGCTGCTCTATATGATAGTTACAAAATGATCTCTTATTAAGTTCCAACAACTTTTAAGTCTTTCAAGAACGCGAATATGGGGTTATGGACTGACTTGCACAACATGAAAGTATTTTCCGCCCTGCTACATACTAGTATCACTACAAGAATCTAGGCTATTTACGGCGCCCATATACGGCGGTGGACACGCGTCCGCCGTTAATATTATATATATACGGCGGTCTGAACAACCGCCGTATATAATCAATATATACGGCGGCTTAGTCCGCCGTAAATAGGTAATGTACGTACATTTGGAATGTACGTATACGAGGTCGAAGTTTTATACGGCGGTACGTAAATAACCGCCGTATATATGTACTTATTCTCGGCGGTTTGTACGCGTCCGCCGTAAATAGGTACTTATTCTCGGCGGTTTATACGCGTCCGCCGTAAATGTTATTAAATACCGGGAAACCAAATTTCCCTATTCAGTTTCGCGGTAATCTGAAGTCTCTGAAAGGCTGAAGGATCTCTCTCTTTCTCTCCTCCATAGCTAGGCTAGGGCACGATTTTCCGACCGCCGGCGACCAAATCAACAGGTAGGTATACGTATTTACTTTTAATTTTTGATTTTTGTTGTTCTTGGTGTGGTTGAGCGTTGATTTCTTCGATCTCTGTATCTCAGTCTCTCTTTCTCTCCTCTATATAGCGTATCTCGGTCTTTCTCTCTCCTCCTTGAGCGTTGATTTCTTCGATTTACAACAATCAGGTATACATTTGTATGCTCTTGTTGCGTTTTTTTCAATTTCTATGCTCTTCATGCTTTAATTTATAAAAGCTTGTTCCATGTAGATGATATAACAATGTATCTATAGTCTTTGTTCAATTACTTCTGCTTTGGAAATAGTTATAACATTACCCTTCTAACATGTTCAATGAAACTATTGGGATTCTGTTATTGTGGGGATAATTAAGGGCACGTGTGCGTTTCTTGATGGAAAATCCTCAAGCAGAACTAATGGATTATCTTTAAAATGTTATCTTGTGATCATTGAGGCCCGATGGCATTTTGCTTGAATGTTGTACTATCTCTATTTAACTAATTTGTAGTTTCTGTGTAATTATAAATTGATAGGTAATGGTAATGGGCATGGGCGAATAAGTTTCTTTACCAGTGATGTATTAGGGGCTTGTTAAGAACAATGAGAATTCTAGGGGAACATTATGATCACATGTGATATTCTTTGGATTCTTTTACTCCCTTAATATCACTCATAGGATTGTTTTAAGCTTTTAGTCCATTTAGGCATTCGGATTTTTTTTCTGCAAAGTTGACATCCCTGATCTGTGCACAGAGAGTAACTTATCATATGTGTGGCACATAGATTGGGGATGAAAGATTGAGATAGTTTTTTGGGGGGAATTCCTAGAATCTCCGTAGAGATAATATCATAGATAGTTAACAAAAAATAAGCCATATTTTTGCTTATGCAAGTAAGAACATATGATATGTTAGTTCGCAGTCTAGAAACAAACAAATAGCTGAAAATAAGCCATATTTTTGCTTAAGCCCGATTGTTGGAAAAGGCCTCTCTAAAATGAAAAGTCTTATGATTCTCTAACAATTGTTTTTTTTTTTCTTTGTTGAATTGTGTATATAGGAAAATACAAATGCTCCTCCGGAGTATTTCCCGGTTATGGCTCTTTCTCTCGCTAAAGCGTGGCGTGACTGGAAATACAATGTGAGACAAGCATATAATAAGTATTACTCAGTTATGAATATTACTCAGTTATGACTTTGTTATGAATATTGACTCAGTTATGAATATTATTACTCAGTTGAAACAGTATTATAAGATGTATGAATCCGACCAAGACGCATTGGCTCACCCACCCCGTGGGTGCGTTGCGGATCAATGGGCTGCACTTGTTGCGATGTGGGGTACGCCCAAGGCTCGGGTATATTTCAAATTAATCTCAATCTATTATCGTGAATGTCTTATATAAGTAGTCAAATTAATACTAATATTATCTTTTTTTTTTCCAGGAAATATCAGAAACAAATAAATTAAAAACAATCGTGCCTGAATAGGACCGAAAAAACGTCCCATTCCAAAGTCATCAAAGAGGTTTGTCATCGTTCAATTTAGTTCTCAGTTGTCAATTCAATTAATGTTTCTTTTTGTATCGTATATAAATATATTTTTTTTGGTCAAATGATTCTATTATAAATTGTAGAGAGGCGACAAGGGTTTACCAACCGATCGCTTAGCGTTTTCATACATACGCGCACGGGCAAAACACCCGCAGATCAAGAAACCACTCAAATGATTGTAAGTTAAAGTTTCAACCTTTTACATTTCGGTTTTGTTATTCTATAGAATACTTTTTTCATTTCTAACTTCATTTTCATAATATTAATTAAAGTTAAAACATTTATATTGAACATGTTGTTTTTGTTACGCGAACGCTTAATGATGCAACAGGAGCCGAGAGGAGCAACAAGACTCTCCGCGGCGCGTGAAAATATTTTTGTTGGTATGTTTGGCTCGATGACCATGGGAGAGTTCGATGTATGGGAGGCGGTCGAACAAAACTAAGGTGTTTGGTAAATCCCAACCTTCTCGGGCAGTGTATCGGAGGCGGTGGCGGGGGTCAGAGCAGATTTTGAAAGACAACTTCAGGAGGAACGCCGACAAAATGAGGAGGAACGCCTTAAGTTACAACAACAAATTGATGAATTGAAACGTTGTTGGATGGAACGACGTGGAAATGACGGTAATGAATAGGTGTTGTGGATTTTAGACATTGTGTATTTTGGATACATTCAACAACTAATAACTTTTTTGTATAATGGTTATTATGTCTGGATACATTCAACATTAATTGTGTTAATATGTAGATTGTAAATATTGATTGGATTTGTGTATTTTTGGTTATATTGTGTGTGTACAGGTTGAATTTGGTTTTTGTGAACGTATTTTTGGGGAAAATGAATTATACAAGCTGGGGAAAAAAAAAATTAGGCTTATTTACGGCGGTGACTAAATCCGCCGTATAAACCTAGGGACGACTCGTGCCCAAAGGGGGGACGAGGGGACCAGTAGGGGGTGTAAATGGGACGACTCGTGCCATGGTGGACGAGTCGTCCCTATTTAGTTATTTACGGCGGATATAGTAACCGCCGTATAAAATGGCCATGGACGACTCGTTTGGACGAGGGAACCTGGTGGGGGTGCAACTGGGACGACTCGTTACGGAGCGGACGACTCGTCTATTATTTACGGCGGTTACACATTCCGCCGTATAAAGATCACTCAAATACGCCATATTATACGTATGTATTTTATTTATATACGGCGGTGGTATATCCGCCGTATATAGTATATACGGCGGTTGTCCCGCCGTATATAGTATATACGGCGATGATTTATACGGGGGTCTATTTACGGCGGCTAGTCCGCCGTAAATACTATATACGGCGGGGCGCGAAGTATTTACGGCGGATTTTAACCGCCGTAAATAAGCCTGTTTCTTGTAGTGTATACTACTGCCAAAGACATTTTGAAATATCAGCTACTCCAAACATCAACAACAAAACGACACAAAACAGTCTATGGCGCTTTCCCTTGATTTTTTTCTTTTTATTTTTAATCGTTCACATCCTCACAGACCAATTTTAGTCCAACATGTTGAAATAACATCCAAACTCAAAAAGGTCAACCGCAAAGCCAAGGATCTAAAATAATTAAAGATTGACTTATAAAGTGTTAACGACTTCCAAAAGGAATGTGGAATAGAATCCCAAGTACATCTATATGCATACTTGTACACTCTACAGTTGAATAAGACATAAAAGCAAGAAAAGATAACAACGATAAGTACAAGGCCTATCAAAGAAATATCGACCAGATGAAGCAACATCCTATTACCAGGTGACAAGTTGATTGCACAAGTTTGTCATTGAAAATAGAAACTAAAACAGCTTATCACATGATTCACAAGAAATCGATGCTCAGTTCTTTCTACTCTCTAGGCCAACTAATGGTCTTCTATTAGCACATAGCCCTGTGCAAATCGATTAGATTCAACTCTCTTTTAAGCTAAAGAAGTCACAAGATAATGACACTAAAATAAATGAAAGCATGATTCAGAACAGAAGCTGAAACGGAGATCAACCCATTACCAAAATTCACAAATCAAAAAGTAAACCAGAAGAATATAACCACATCACCAGAATTCAAAACCAATTTCTCATTAAAATTTGGTCCTTTATCACAAATTGAACAGAAATTATACAAAACAAAGGCAAATGAGCCAAAATCATATCCCTCATGTTCAAAAACATCAATACTTATAAGCATCATAAAACTCAAATCTTAAGTATCAAAAGAGAAAAACACAAAAATGGGTTCTCGATTAACAATCTGAAGAGACTGAAATTGCCATACAAATTTCGTATACATTGAAAAATATGGAGATTCAGAAGTACCTTTAAGTGAAAGATACTGAAATTGGCTCTCGATACAAACGATCGGCTATCGAATTTAACAACAATTAACTTCAAAAGGGTGAAATACAGAATCAAAGCGATCATCAATCGACAGTCTTGATGACTGAAGTGGAATTTGAATCGGAGCAAGGTTGAACATTAGAAGAATTTGACGACGGTCCCACATGAAGCTCGCCGTTGGGGGCTATGGGTTGGCTGTGGCAGTCTAGCCATGGAGCTCGCCGGTGGTAGAGAAGCTGGAACGGATCGCCGGGGTGGAGAAGCACGGATTGCGCACGGATTGCGGATAGAGAGAGAACAGAAGATTGCGTATAGAGAGAGAAATAGAATGAAAAGGGCAGTTTGGTCATTTAAATTATTATAAATAGGGTCAGGGACTCTACGGTCGTTTTGATTTCAACTCTTGGACCCTAAGGTAAAATTTGAAATGTACTGTTTTTATTGGTAAATTCCACCCCATCTCAAGGTTTTATTGGTAAAAATCCATTTTATTTATTGGACTATATTTACAGAGTAGGTATTGTTAAAAACTACTAGTTTTACTCCCGTGCGATGCACGGATCATTACATGTTACTTTAAGACGGAAATTAAAGAAAAAAAAATGAAATAAATTTATACATTATGGAAAACTTTCTTAAACACTACATTATCAGTACATAGATCAGATTGATAGGGCTTATCATCATTACAAATCAATATTTCAATATTTTAAGACCATCAGTTTGTTGCCACTTCAAACAAATCAAATCAAGGTACAAACTCCGTCTCACTTTAAATTACAAAATAATAATTATTAATAAAAAAAATTAAATAGAAATATTATTTTTTCCATCTCAAATAAATACTTTAAAAATATACTTCTATAAAAAATTATATTATTCATTTCAAAAATAAATATTACTTTCGACTCAAAATGAATAACCAAAAAATAATACTACAATTTTTATCCAAAAAAATGAGCATTACTTCCTTCATCCCAATGAATATTTTTAAAATTAATACTACTTCATTCGCCTCTAAAATTAATGTTTGTAATGTTAGTCATTCGTCTCAAAATATGACATTAAGATGACATTAATTTTTTAGACGAATAAAGTAGTAATCTTTTTTTAAATGTTCATTGAGACGAAGAAAGCCATATTCATTTTTATTTTGTTTTTTTGACAGAAAAAAATTCTACTTTTTAAGAAAAAAAATTCCTTCAATTCAAAAATGAATATTACTTTCGCCCCAAAATTAATATTATTTTCTATATCAAAAAAAAAATGCTTCCTACATTGACCGATCTTAGGACAATGGTGACACTGTGTCATTTGCTTAAACTTAAAATCTACACATATAAGATTATCAATCGGTTGACTCATACTCTGCCCAAATCGATTGATAATTTATATGAGTCAACCGATTGATATACACCGGACAAACCGATTGATAATTTATTGTTTAAGCAATAAACTTAAAATCTGCACAAACCGTTTAATAAATTGTTAATCGGTTGACTCATATATCCAAATAAAAAAAAATTGCTTCCTTTGTCTCAATAAACATTTTAAAAAAGAATATTACTTTATTTGTCTCAAAAATTAATATTCATTTTCTGAGACGAAGACACTAATATTATAAATATTAATTTTTACAAAAGAAAACTACATCGTCTAAAAAAATAAATTACTATCTTCATCCCAATAAATTACTAAAAGGTATATTTTTTAAAGTATTTATTTGAGATAGAAAAAATAATATTTCTATTTAGTTTCTTTATTAATAATTATTATTTTATAATTTAAAGTGAGACGGAGTTTGTAACTTGATTTTTGTTTTTTGTTTGGATAGGTTAATGGGGGTGACCGATTGTTTGTTTTTATTTTATTTTTTTGGAGGCCTTGGTTGTTGGTTGTTGCTGTTTGGCTGACCGTTTTATTTTTTTTCGTTTGTTTTTGGCTGAACGGTTGTGGGGCTAACCGATTGTTTTGTTTTTTATTGGATGACCGATTGTGGCTGATCGATGGGACACTTGGCGTTCGTTCATTAAAGGTTGAGCAAGTCGGTCACACAAATAATTATTATTGACACAAATAATCGGTTGAGCCAAGTCGGTCACACCTAAATAGGTTAAGCAAATCGGTCACACAACAGGTCACGCAACAGGTCACACAACAGGTTGAGCAAGTCAGTCACGCAACATGTCATGCAACATGTCACACAACAGGTTCAGTAAGTCGTTCACGCAACAGGTCAAACTTCTATTAGCTACTCCAAATTAACAACAACAATCGGTCAACACACACCTACAGGTGACACCCAAATCTGGTCAACACTAATAACTAATAAGTAGTAATAGCCATTACCAAAAATTCGGTTGTAAAAAAAAAAAACACAATCGGTCAACAGTCAACACACACACACGGTTGACACCCAAACACTAATAGTAATAAATAGTAATAGCCATTAGGCCCATTACCAATAATCGGTCAAAAAAAAAAAAAACACAATCGGTCAACACACACCCACGATTGACACCCAAACACTAATAGTAATAGTCATTAGGCCCATTACCAACAATTGGGCAACAAAAAAAAAAAAAAACCAATCAGTCAACACATTCCCTGTCAGTCAGTCAATAATAATCAGCTTTGCATTTTAGAAAATAGTTTCAAATGTGAGTTATTTTGAGAATTATATTTTTAAAATGAAATTATTTGAGAAAAAAATCAATAAATAGTAATAGTAATTACCAACAATCGATTGTAAAAAAAAAAAAAATCGGTTAACCACATTATCGATCAATGTGGCCTACTTTTGATCATACTTTTATAAAATTCTAGGGCTTAACCGATTGGGTAATATGGCCTGCTTTCGGTCGTACTTTTATAAAATTATAGGGCCTAACCGATCCAAACACAAAGGTACAAATTCCTCCGTCTCACTTTAAATTATAAAATAATAATTATTAATAAAGAAAACTAAATAGAAATATTATTTTTTCTATCTCAAATAAATATTTTAAAAAAATATATATATACTTCTATAAAAAATTATATTGAGTCGAAAGTAATAATTATTTTTGAAATGAAGATTATAATTTTTTATAGAAGTATATTTTTTAAAGTATTTATTTGAGATGGAAAAAATAATATTTCTATTTAATTTTTTTATTAATAATTATTATTTTATAATTTAAAGTGAGACGGAGATTTGTACCTCATTTTCGTTTGGTTTGATTGGCTTGGCCTGTTGGGTCAACTAATGACCATTTTCGTTTGGTTTGATTGGCTTGGCCTGTTGTTGGGTCAACTATTAACGGTAAATCATTTTGATCGGTTGCAGGTCACTATTGATCGGTAAATCATTTGAATCGGTTTGGCATGATTGGTTCAGTCGGTCAACTGACCTTATTATTTATTTTATTGACATGTTACTTGGATCTTATTATTTATTTTATTAACCGGTTACTTGGATTGGTTACCTTATTATTTATTGACCGGTTACTTGGATCGGTCGGTCAACCGTTGACCTTATTATTTATTGACCGGTTACCTTAGATCGGTCGGTCATTCACTTATTATTGATCGGTCATCATGTCAATGATTATCGATCCTTGATTTATCGATCCTTGTCACAACCGATCCGATTGGTTAAACTCTCTACATGGTGTCTCAATTAAAAAAAAAAAAAAAAAAAAAAGAAAATTCGCCTGCATACACGCGGAATTGGAGTGTTGACCGATTGGGTGTGTTGACCGATTTTCGTCCCTCTTTTCTTTTATATATTTTCATTTGTTTAGTTATTTTCTATCTTTTTTTACATACCTTTTTGTAAAAAAATATCAGTAATAAAAAAGTCTTGAATATTATTTCCTAGTCAATTAAAAATTAATAAAAAATAATATTTCTATTTAGTTTTCTTTATTAATAATTATTGATAAAGAAATTTATATTTAAAAAAGAGGATTTTTTTCTGTGTCCAATCAAATGAAAATAGTCTCTATGAATTTGTAATTTAAAGTGAGACGGAGTTTTTACTTTAATTTTTTATTTGATTTGTTTGCTGACCGATTGTGACTTGCAGCCTTGGTTTGTGTTTGATCGTTTGTATTTTTGATTTGATTTGTTTGCTGAATGATTGTGCCTTGCAGCCTTGGTTTGGGTTTGACCGATTGTGCTTTGGTTTGTGTTTAACCGATTACGGTTTACCGGTTATACCGGTTTTAACCGTTTTTAATTTTTTTTCTTTTTCAAATTAGGTTTTTAAAATAAAATTTAAACAAAATTATTTTTTGAAAAAATCTAAGGCCACGGCCAAGGCCGGCCAATTCTAGTAATGCCACGGCCGAATGATTATGCTAACCTTGGTCAAGGCCTCAACATATACCAAGGCAAGACCATTTCACTTTCTTTTTCTATCGATGTGGAAATTGAGATATCCCTCCTTCTCCACCTGCGTACACGGACATTTTCCTGCGTGTGAAAAACCGCCTGTGTACACGCGCCTATGTCGGCGCGTGTACTGCATGCGCCTAATATTCTTCCAATCAGAGCCTGTCACGTCAACTGTTGATTCTATATCTTCAATTTTGCCATGCTGTGAAATTACGAAAATACCCTTGTCTTTTGGGGGGAAAACCTTGGCTTCTTTGCTTTTATATATATATAGATTCCCTCTATTTCAATTTAATATTTTTAGTTTGATTTAATACAGAATTAATAAAATATAAATGTTGGGAGTTTTTAGCTTGATTTAATACGGAATTAATAAAATATAAATGTTTGGAGTAGGAAAAATAAAGTGGGTTGAGAGTTTTCGTTGTAAAAATGATAAGTGAGTCTCATTGTCAATTTTAAGTAATAAAACAACTATTAACTTTAATCTGGTGGGAAGACTAATTAAAAAGAAAAGTAAAAACCTTACATTGAGACGGAAATAATAGTTTTTTTCTAATAAATAGGAAAAATTATTTTTTAAAACGCACGTTGACATTTTCGTAGTTAACTGTAACTTTATTTAAAACGTGTGGTGACATTTTTTGTAATCAGTGTTAAAGAGTAACAGTAGTGGTGTTTTTTTAGTGTCGGAGTAACAGTAGTGGTGTTTTTTTAGTGTCGGTGCTAATGTTAAAGAACATTAACAATGTTAATGTTAAAAAGTGTCATGTGCAATGATAAAAAATGTCAGTTTTATTTATAAAGAGTGCTAGAGAGGTAAAAAAGTTCTAGTTATATATGAAAATACCACCGCGTGATTTTAAAAGAAGTTTCAATTATTTACAAAAATATCATCGCACGTTTTAAAAAAGTGTCAATTAATTAGAAAAATGCCACCCTGCGTTTTAAATGAAGCTTCATTTAATTACGAAAATGTCACACACTTTTTAAAAAACTAGTTTTTTCAAATTGCTAAGAAAAACATGTTTTTTCAAATTGCTAAGAAAAACATGTTTTTTTCTTAAGATTTTGGCATATTTATGACCCGATTTTTTAAAGGGGCAATTACCAATCAGTCCCTAATTCTAATGAATTCAACCAACTAATCCATGGAATATGGGAATCGACCATTTGGTCCCTGGCTTACTAATATACACGCGTGTCCCTTATAAACAACGGAAACTACAATTTTGCCAATGAGTAATTGACACTTATGCCATTCGGTGAAGCTACACGTGTCCAATATCGTGTATAGTGAAAATCGTCGTTTACGAAACCCATCATTTCAAGTTTGGCGCTCTCTCTCTCTTCTACTTTCTCTCTCTACAACCTCCATTGAAGGTCCTTCACTCTTCGTCATCTGTTCTTCAAATACATTGCAAAATCGAAAGGTAATGCTCACAAAACTCTGTAATCTGAAGTTCATTGTTGTTCCGGATGGAGTTTTTACTAAATTTTAGGGTCCGAAATTTTTTCTTCTATATTTATTTTGAAAATTTTGGAATGAACTTCAAAATTTTGAAATTAAGTTCATAGTTGTTTATCAAAAGGTAATGCTCACGAAAATCTGTAATCTGATGTACATTGTTGTTCCGAACGGTGTTTTTACCAAATTTTAGGGTTCGAAATTTTTTCTTCTATATTTATTTTGAAAATTTTGAAATTATGTTCATAGTTGTTTTTGTCATCTGTTAGATCTGTGTTTTTGTTAAGTTCACTGTTGTGTTTGTCTTATATTGGTATTTAGTGAGATTATGAAGCTATTTGTTAAAATTTTGCATGCATTTAGTGCCTCCAAGTTTGTTACGTTTATAGTTGTTTTTGTTAAGTTTGCAGTTGTTTTTGTTAAGTCCAGTGTTATTTTTGCCTTATGTTGGCATTTAGTGAGATTATGAAGCTATTCAACAAATTTTGCATACTTTTAGTGCCTCCAAATTTGTTAAGTTTGCAGTTGTTTTTATTAAGTTCAGTGTAGTTTTTGTCTTATGTTGGCATTTAGTGAGATTATGAAGCTATTTGATAAATTTTTCATGCCTTTAGTGCTTCCAAATTTGTTAAGTTTGCAGTTGTTTTTGTTAAGTTCAGTGTTGTTTTTGCCTTATGTTGGCATTTAGTGATATTATGAAGCTATTTGATAAATTTTTCATGCCTTTAGTGCCTCCAAATTTGTTAAGTTTGCAGTTATTTTTGTTAAGTCCAGTGTTATTTTTGTCATATGTTGGCATTTAGTAAGATTATGAACCTATTTGACAAATTTTGCATACATTTAGTGCCTCCAAATTTGTTAAGTTTGCAGTTGTTTTTATTAAGTTAGGTATTGTTTTTGCCTTATGTTGGCATTTAGTGAGATTATGAAGCTATTTGATAAATTTTTCATGCCTTTACTGCTTCCAAATTTATTAAGTTTGCAGTTGTTTTTGTTACGTTCACTGTTGTTTTTGCTTTATGTTGGCATTTAGTGAGATTATGAAGCTATTTGATAAATTTTGCATGCCTTTAGTGCTTCCAAATTTGTTAAGTTTGCAGTTGTTTTTGTTAAGTTCACTGTTGTTTTTGCCTTATGTTGGCATTTAGTGAGATTATGAAGTTATTTGATAAATTTTGCATGCCTTTAGTGCTTACAAATTTGTTAAGTTTGCGGTTGTTTTGTTAAGTTCAGCATTGTTTTTGCCTTATGTTGGCATTTAGTGAGATTATGAAGCTATTTGATAAATTTTGCATGCCTTTAGTGCCTCCAAATTTGTTAAGTTTACATTGTTTTTGTTAAGTTCACTTTGTTGTTTTTGCCTTATGTTGGCATTTAGTGAGATTATGTAGCTATTTAATAAATTTTGTATGCATTTACTACATCCAAATTTATTAATTTTATAGTTGTTTTTGTTATGTTCCTTTGTTGTGTTTGTAGATGGGTAAGAAGCGAGGCTATGAGGTATAAACCATATGGAAAAAATTCTAAATCTTCTATCTCTTACGAGAGAACACCAAGCGCCTCACCTCTTTCACGTTCAAGAAACAGTCAAATGTAACACCTTTAAGAAGATCAACGAGGAAGGAAATGCAAACCCTCGACAACATAAATACGTTGAGCAGTCAATTGAAACACACGTAAGAAGATCAAAGAGAAAGGAAATGGAAACCATTGAACAACGGCCCAAGGTAAATTTTGCATGCATTTAGTGCCTTCAATTTTGTTAAGTTCACGGTTGTTTTCTTAAGTTCACGGTTGTTTTTAATATGTTTTTTTTTGAATTTGTTTTATAGATTGTGAAGAAGAACAAGAAGGAAATTTTAAAGAACAAGGAGGAGATAATTTTGAAGAAAAGAAAAGGGAGGAAATTTCAAAGAAAAGGAGAAGAAAATTGTGATGAACAAGAAAAAGGAGAAGAAAAAGGATGAGAAAAAAGAACAAAAAAAAAAAAAGGACACAAGAAAGAAACTAAGCGTTTCTTTTCGGATCAAATGTAGAAGCAAGCGCAAAGCTTCTACATTCCTTTGAATTGAAACTGAAGCAGTTGAACATGTTGAAAAAATCACCATTTTCAACATGTTCAATGCATTGATTATCCACAAGAATATCTATCATAGGAAATCAGATCTTGTTACTTGATTTGATCGGGTGCTATGTTAAAGGAGAGGATAAATTCAAGATTGGTGATAAATTTGTTGAATTCACACCAAATGATGTGATGATAATATTTGGGATAGTTTCGGGAAAGACGAGTTAGATATTAAATCAAGATCAAGAGGGAGTTTGGCGTCATGTTCCTAACGACAAAAGATTTTCATATGTGAAGAGTAGAATTAAAACATCCAAGCTCAAGGATGTAATCAGAGGATTAGGAAACTTGATGAAGAAGATGAATGTGTTGAGGATTTTGTAAAGTTGATTACGGTTTATTCCATGGCAACTTTGTTTTTTGCTTCTTCGGGTGATATTATACCACACTCTTTTTCAATGTGTGGATGATATTGAAAACATGAAGAGCTACAATTGGGCTAGAGCTATTCATGAAAAATTGATGAATTCAATCGGGAGAAAATTTAGGGACTCCTATCTTGTGTGCGGATGTGTTCTTTGCACTATACGTAAGTGTACTGTTTTCGTTTTGCTATTCACATAGTTATATTTATATAATATATCATATCTTGAAAAACACTTTTATGTTATTTATTTGTTTTCTAGTATTGGTTCTATGAGCATACCAGAGGACTTCCAGATAGGAGGATTGTTCCTAGATTTATGAAGTGGGAATTGCCCATGAAGCTTGAAAATTTCAAGGCAAAGCGTATTGATCGATTTGTTGGTAATGAAGTAAGGTGTTTACATTAATGTTACAATTGTTGTTGTTAAGTTTATAGTTGTTTTCAGCATCATATTAAGTATACTGATCTGATTTTTCTATTTTGATAAATAGATTCTTGCGAAAGAATTGATTTTAACCAATGAAGAAAATCGAATGTTTGCAAATTGTGAATTGATTGAAGAAGAGGATATGAATAAGGAAGGGAGTAGAAATGAAGAAGGTTTGTCAAATCAAAGCATTCCATCTCAAGAGTCGGTAAGAACTGTGAGTGATTTAATTTTTTCATTACATTGCTTTAACAAAGTTTTTTACACAAATGTGCTCTTAAGTTCATCAGTTGTTTTAAGAATATTAAATTTTAGAATCAATTCTAATCAGTGAATGTCTTCAATATCCTTATGTTCACAGTTGTTTTCTTAAGTTCACAGTTGTTTTCTTAAGTTCACAGTTGTTTTCTTAAGCACACAGTTGTTTCCCTAAGTTGGCTGTTATTTCCTTAAGTTCTTTGTTTCCTTAAGTTAACATTGTTTTTATAAAGTTCACGAGTTGTTTATGTTAAGATCACGATTGTTTATGTTAAGATCAAAGTTTATTTCTTAAGTTCATTGTTGTTTTTATTAAGTTCACGGTTGTGAACTTAAATTAATGACACAAACAATACTTTAAGCGATTTTTAACCTTTTTAAATAGGTTTTCCGGGAGATGTGGTTTTGTTGATTTGAATTTTTGCAAACGCGACCTCATTTGGACCCGAGGAGGAGTGAAAAGAAAGGATCAAAATGAACCATCAAGCAACGATAAACGATACCAATGTGAGATCGATGATCTCAAAAGTGAAAAAGGAGAAGGCGATTCTTTGATAATAAGGAGCTTCTTAGAGAATTGAAGGAAGCTACTTTGAGAGTTGAAGAATTGGAGGAACTGATGAAAGAAAACAAACTGAAAGAGGAAGAAAGAGAAAATGAAATCATTTGTTTGAAGATTGATTATGAAAATAAGTTGAAAGAAATGGAAATTTCACATGTTACTGAGAAGAGGAAGCTTGAAGAAATGATGGAGAATTTGAGAAAGGAGAAAGTTAATGAAGAAACTGAAACTGAAGAGATGCGTTCGATGATTAAAAATGTGAAAGACAGAACAAGAAAGAAGTTTGTTGATGATGCTTTTGAATTTCAGATACCAACTCGTCAATCAAAGAGGTTGAGAGTTGAAGATAAAGGGAAGAAAACAGAAGAAAAACAAGAAGAAAAAATTGTGAGAGTTGAAGATAAAGGCAAGAAATAGAAGAAAAACAAGAAAAATTGTTGAGGCAAAGGAATCTCACCCTTCATTCAATAGACTTTTCAGTTTGACAACAAAAAATATTGCTGAAGAAACTGTCCAACAATACAATACGATGTTGGCATTTCAAGGTTTTAAGTAAGTAGTCATTTATCATTTTTAGTAACATTTTACGTAATAATTATGTTGAGATTCATATATTTATATATAAAATAATTAAGGTGCAGAGGGAGTGCATGGGCCAAAGATTTTTGTTCATGTGAGTGTTGAGCATTTACATGAGATTGCACATGACAAGTCAATCGGCCAGGGCCTTGATATGTTGATTATTTGTTTGTTTTTAAGTTCACAGTTGTTTTTGTTAAGTTCTCAGTTGTTTAACAATAACTAATTTTTTTGACAGGTGATTGATGGATATTTGCCGATATTGATTGAGAAGAACAAAGCAATTATGGATAATTCCTCACCATCAAACAAATCAGTAGGAGTAATTACTGCAAATGCATCGGTATAGACAAATGCATGAGTATTATTTTTGTAGATATGATTTTTTTTTCCTTTCTTTTGGTCTAGTGAAATATATTAAGAGATATATTCTACTTTGCAGACCTATCTGAGAAATGAATGGTCCAAAGACGTTGTCAAAGAACAAATTGATAGGCCTTTCAAGAAATATTGCAAAGAGAGAAAGAGGTTTATCTTAATTCCAATTCACATAGATCAAGCTGAAAACCGTGCAGAACATTGGACATTGTTGGTGTTTGATACGAAGACGCGAGTATAGGTTCTATAACACATTGCGCCCTATGAAAGGTCGCCCTGACAAATATGAATTTGCTGCTAGACAAATGGTAAATGGATTACTACACTATTATTTCAAGTATTATTTTTTATTGTTTTCCATCAACATAAATACTAGACTAACTATACTTTAATGTTTTTGTTTCTTTTTTTTTTCAGTTTGAACATACAAAGGCATTGATCATATCAAATAAAGATAGTCCTGAATATGAAGATTTTGTTACGATCAAAGAATGTCCTCGGCGACTGCGTCAGTGTTGATTGTGGTGTTATGGTTTTGATGATGGTTGAACAAATGTTGAAGAAAGGAACAATTGAAAAAAAGATTTCCAAGACAGAAGTCCAAAAATTTAGGGCTCAAATGTTTAAAGACTTTCTAAATGATGTTTACACAACAAGTTTAGATTTGGGAGATCTGGATGACATACCCGATGATAGGTGATGTTCCAATTAGTTCTTTTAAGTAGTTATCAGACATTTGGTTCTCAGTTTAAGTCCTGGAAAGTACATGTATTACTGTGGTAAACATTTTATCTTTAAAGTAGGTTATCAAACATTTAGGTCTCAGTATAATTCAGGGGAAGTATATGTATTTTTGTGGTAAACATTTTAGCTTTCTGAACAGGTACAAATTAGTTTCCGGGTAAAATTATATGTAGTTCAGGACAAGTACTTTCTTATTTTGGTATTGTCCTGTTAATGAAGATATCATGTATTACGAATGTATTGCTTTTCTATGTTTTGTGTTTTTCGAATGTTTTGCAATGTGAACCAATATATGACAAAAACAAGTTTGAACTTAACAAAAAATGAGCATTTACGAATCGTAAGTTTAAAAAACAAATGTGAACTTAAGAAAAACAGCGTGAACTTAAGAAAAATGACCATTTACGAAGCATAATTTCGGATAATAGCTGTGAACTTAATAAAAACAAGCTGTGAACTTAATAAAAAATGAGCATCTACGAAATCATAAGTTCATAAAACAGCTGTGAACTTAGTAAAAACAACTGTGAACTTAATAAAAACTAAGCATTTCTGAATCACAAGTTCAGAAAACAACTGTGAACTTAAGTAAACAACTGTGAACTTAATTTCACTAATGTTTAAAACTGCATTAAATGTTCTCATATTAAATTGTAAAAATCAAATATGAATCATCAAAACAATGATCAATGTTTAAGAATCTAAAAATACCATCAAATTATTACATAGGCTCCTTGCAAGATTTTCTATTATGATTTCCTATTTTACCACAATGGCCACATTTCATTTTGCGTTTAAAGCACTCTCCTTTTGAAGGGATTCGAAGCTTCTTTGGTCTTCCTGGTGGATGCTTTGCTATTGGATGAAGTATTAGAGGATCTTCTTCATCAACCACTGCCATTGATTCATCTCCAAATGAATTATAAGGCTGAATAGCATGAGCATAACAATTCTTATAGGCGCTGCTATGAAAATACGTCTCAATGTAATGATAAGGAGTTTATGTGCAATTGGACAGGACAGCAACGGCATGAACACATGGGAACCCTTCATGCTTCCACTTTCCACAAGAACATGTGAATTTTTCAATGTTCACAACCATGGATGGAACTGAATGGACTTCATATATCTTGTCAGTTGAAGAATGTATTATCCATGACCTACACATCTCCAGATTATCCCTATACCTTTTCTCCATGATTGGACATAAAACAGTATTCAACTTTAATGAATCTTCTCTATGCTTGGACATCTGCGTCATCAACTTAAGCCTGGTTTGACTAATTAATTCTTTAACAGGGAGTCCACGAGCTTCTCTAAACTGTGAATTGAATGATTCTGCTGCGTTTGAAGACATCTCACCATAACGTTTGCCTTCAAAGTCTGCATTTGCATAATTAGCTGGTGGAAGGTTGGCAAGAAATTCACGGACCTTGGGGCCACCTTCATTCCTCATTTCTTCAATCAAAGTATGAAAAATTTCCTTTGTTGGAGCTACTACAGACTGAAAGAGTTTTTGAACCATTTTTTGCCGCAAATTTACAGAACATCCCTTCATTTTATCCCTCAAATTATTCCTCAAATGACATAGGCGAAAAGAATGATGGCTCTGAGGCATAACAGCCTTCACTGAAGAAATAATCCCTTGGTGACGATCGGAAACAAATGTAATTCTAATACCTCTTATAAGAGATTCCAATTGTTGAAGAAACCATGTCCAATTAGCAATATCTTCCGAAGAAACAATAGCAAAAGCGACATTGAAAAGACCTATAAATGAAAAGAATATAGATAATAATATAAGTAATATAAAACAACTGTGAACTTATGTAAATAACAATGAACTGAATGCAATTTAAGTAATATAAAAAACAACTGTGAACTTAAGTAAATAACAGTGAACTGAATGAAATTTTGAGTAAAGCTAGCGCATGTCGGGTAAATTGTTACCAGAGTTTCCATCTTTGGCTGTTGTTGCCAACATTATACCCTTGTACTTTCCGTGCAAATGAGTCCCATCGAGAAACAACACGAGTAGACATGAGCGAAAACCTTTTACACACACAAGCCCCAAACGACACAAAACACCTCTTGAAGTGAAAGGACGATGGAGTCGACATCAAGAAGCAAAGTGGCTAGTAGGATCATTTGTTTCATCTTTAAAAAGTATGGTTTAAGCTTATCGTAAGACAATTCTGCTTCACCAAACACAATGTCTTTTGCCTTTTCAACAGCCCTCCAAGCAATTTTATAAGTGATGTCAAATCCATAATCTAACTTCAACAACTTCACAACATCAGAAGGACCTAACGAAGGTTTAGAACGAATATCATCAACAATAATATCGCAAAGAACATCAGAGGTAATCTTAGAACAACATCCAGAATTGAAGACATGCCCACAAGTATGATTCCAATCAAAAGTCTTTATATAATCAAATCCATTGGAAGCTTCAATAGATGCATGAATCCTCCACGAACAACCTCTCAAATCTTTGTGTACACATTTGGCAGTAATACGCTCACTATCATTTTTCAAATAAACAAAGTCAAAGCCAACAGCTGCAGCATACTTACACAACTTATTTCTGAAAACTCACTAATTCCACCTTCAAATCCCTGTCCAATACCCTCTATACCGTTACCCCACTTTGCACTTTTCAATTCCTTATTTGGATGACGGAAAAAACTAACAGGCAATTCATGACTATTACATATACTTGAGACATTAGATGAGGACGATTCATTGTAATCCAATGTAAGAATTTGTGTCAAATGAATTTCAATACAATCAATAGAACTACGACCTAAAATAATTTCCATATTCGTAAAATCATCCTCATTATGTAATAGGCAAGTAGAATTCCCAGGTAAAGAATACGAAAAATGCATAAATTCCTTCTTCAAACCCTCCCATCTATTGCAAGCAAAACCAACCAACGCATTGAAAGATGAAAGCTTAGTAAATCTTTCAACTGCTGTAAAATCCCCATATTTCAACAAAACCATTATACAAGGATTCATATTTTGAAGATTGATTAATCTGCAAACATATAAGAAAAATAAAACAAAATTAAAATAATTGTCAACATAAGTAATACAAAGTTTGAACTAACGAGACAGCGTGAACTTAAAATATACAACTAACAGGACAATGAAACTAACAGAGACAAGCTGTAAAAATAGGTCGAATCATGTTCTAGTACAACTAACGAGACAATTCGAATTGAAATCATATTCACGAATCATCAACGATGATCGTATATAGCAATTCCGTTCACCAATCATCTAAAATTCAAATTCAAATCTATAAAAAAATCAATTGATCAACAATATTGCAAATCACAAAGCAATCGACTTCCTAAATTGATCACAATCAAACAATTAAACAAACTGAGTGTATTACCGATGCGATGCCTTTGCGATGATATAAAATTTTATAGTTAAGAATGAAAAAAAGAATTAAAAAAAAAGTAAATAAAGAAACAACAGGTACAAATTAAATTCGGTGGTTGATATACATTTGTAAACAATACTTAAGAAATTCTATAGTATTGATCTTCGTTGAGACAACACGTACGCTTGCGCGCTTTCATATATGTTTTAAAAAAGAAATTATTAAAAAAGTGATAGAAAGATATGAATTACACATTTTGAAAAATTTCCTAAACACCACATTAAACGTAGTACAATTGTTGGTTAAAAAACTGTCTTCTTCCAAAAATTAGATATCCAAATATGAAGTCTATTTGGACGGAGTGACTCTAAATAAAGCAAAATAAAGTTGACCATGACTAGAAAACATGATTCTTTAAAAAGATTCAAGCGCCAGAAAAGAAATTGTCCCAGAGACTTTTATTTATAGACATGACATAAATCAAGGGAAATTGACGACGTTCAAGAATTGAGAAAAGGAATTCTAGGTATTCGATGGAGTGAGGCGACATCAAGAAGGGTTAATACCTTTTTAGGTTTAAAATGTATTTTAAAACCCACACAATAGCTTCACTCCAAAAAAATTACCTAACAAATTAAAAGAAAAAGATTACTTCTAGTCATTATTGGAAACATTGAATACTTTTTTCCTTCTTTATATATAAATATATATAGAGTTCAATGATAGAAGCACGAAAATAAAGTCACAAAATCCTAATCACATGAAAATGAGGTGGCGATATTTTATTAGTTGTTATACGTTTAGATATATTATCCCACATTGGGGAATTGACAAACCTTGCCTATAATATATAAAGATCTTTTGAGTCAGCTCCACTTAACTTGTACCAATTAGTTTTAAAGGTGGAAGGCTCGGAACTTTTAAGATGGTATCGGGAAGTAGGTCCTTACACGTGCGGGCGACGGCCCGCGTGTTACTTCGCGGCCACACCGTTAATAAGTCCCAGCGTTGTAAGCCTTTGGCGAAAGCTTGACTTACACGTGAGGGCGTGTTAGAGAAATTATCCACATTGAGAATTGATAAACCTTGCCTATAATATATAAAGATCTTAGGTCAGCTCCACACTTAACATGATTGATTTTAGGTGGAACCTCGAGACTTTAAGAGTATCGATAGTAGACCGACTACATTCATTTAATTAAAAACACCAATAAAATCTATTACGGCTAAATTTTGGAGCAAGATTTTGTGACTATTTTGTTTTTTCTTTAGTATCTCAAAATATGTATGTATATATTATGAAGCTTGCGCATTTCGATTTTCATCGGTAACATTTCTTCTTAGTAAGTGTTACTTTTCGGGCGGCGAAGCAACTTAACTTTTTTGTTTATATGATATGATTTTACAAAAAAAATAAAAATCATATCATGATGCTACTACTTCGATTCGTCTCGTCGAGACGAACACAGCGGTGATGTTTTAAATTTTTTTCTACTTCAAAATCTCAGAAGTTATTTCATTTTAAAGTTGTTGAAAGTTTTTTTAAAAAAAAAAGAAACTTTATACACGTGAACGAGAACTTTGGACGCTTACGGGTTTAAGACTTGGCATGTGGCGGACCTAAGCGGGATGGGTTGGACAACCCCGTTTTACGGCCGATCCCACTTCCCAAGTTTTTTGTCAAAAAAAGTAGTTAGTTACGTAGTTTAATAACAAATCATTTCTTATAATATTTTTCTACGGAATAGATGTTTATTAAATCAAAGAAAAATAAACATTAATTTAAGACAAAAAAGAAATAAATCTTTGCCATCTCTTTTATATATTTCTATTTCCTAAGTAATATTTTCTTTAATTATAATACATGTAATTTGAAATAATAAATTATTTATTAAAAAATTACTAATGGAAATATAATAAATATAAATTAATCAATGTAAGGATTTCACAATAGAAAATTTTTAAAAGCAAATTAAAATAATATGAAATAATTGAATTTTTTCTTTACGAAAAGACCAAAATTGAAATTAATGAGTACTTAGAAATCTCTCTCTATTGTTTCATGACTTCTAAAAAGCTCAAAAATGGTGGTATATGTCACTTTCTCTATTTTTACATTTTCACCTATCTTTAAAAAAAAAAAAATCCACCAATCACTCATATTTTCTCAAAAAGTCTATTTCCCTACAATATAATTAATTCTCTAGTTTTTTTGTAATAAAAACGATTTTTTTGATAAAAAAAAATATACAATATATTGTATATGATTTAAAACATGAAAGTTTAAAACATTCCAATTATAAGATGCTCTAAAAATAAAAATGTGATGGACATATTAAATAAATAAATAAATAAGAAAGCTGGAAGTAAAATGAGTTGAACCGCTTGAGAGACATGGGCCCACTTTATTGTGTTGCATTTTACTTCTTAACAATTTTGCTTTTCCTTCCTTCATCATCTTTGGAACAAAAGACCAGAAGTCATGGTTTACGTTCAAAAATAAAGTATAAAAAATAAATGGTCACGCTCTTCTCTCGGTTTCCTCCCTCTCGTTCGAGAAATGAGCACATAGAAACACGGGTTTATTATAGACTTGCAATTGCAATGCTCACGAAACAAATACTCTATCCAATCCAAAATAAGCTGTCACATTTTATTTTTTCACTAATTTGTAAGAAAATCAATTATTACTATGAGATTAAGGAACAAAATTATAATTATGTTTTACATTAATTATTTCTCTCTCATACAATATTTTTACTTAATAAAACAATAAAGGAATTATTACAAATTTCAATAGATAAAAATTGAAATTTCAATGCTTTTAACTTTCCAAAAAAAGTGACAATTATTTTGGAAAAAAAAGAAATTGCCCCGAAAAAGAAATAATTATTTTAAATCGGAGAGAGAGTACATGAAAGATAATCTTGTTTATGCATGTACCATGTACTATTGAATTAATAAATTAAGGCGAGTTATTATGTTTGTCCTAAAAAATGAAAGAATGTCCATTTCTATTTAATTGAGTTGATCACAAATTTGATTATTTATTTTTGAGATAATCTATACTATAGTATTTTTAAAGTAGGCAAAAATGACTCACGGTAATTGTTGACACCTAATCACCCCTGTAAGGATTTATCTTGATTCACATGCATCAGTGTCTTTTGGCTTTTCAAATCTTGAGTACTGTGAGTCAAATTCCGTCTAACTAGAATTACATTCGAAGATAACAAATAGGTATGTGAATGGGTATAAACTAATAAGTATAACAATAGGTATGTGAATGGGTATAAACTAATAAGTATAGCTTGATGGGTATGTGAATGGGTATAAACTAATAAGTATATAAACTAATAAGTATAACAATAGGTATGTGAATGGGTATAAACTAATAAATATAACTTGATGGTATGTGATTGGGTATAAACTAATAAAGTATAACAATAGGTATGTGAATGGGTATAAACTAATAAGTTATAACAATGGGTATGTGAATGGGGTATAAACTAATAAGTATATAAACTAATAAGTATAACAATAGGTATGTGAATGGGTATAAACTAATAAATACCTATAACAATGGTATGTGAATGGGTATAAACTAATAAGTATAACAATAGGGTATGTGAATGGGTATAAACTAAATAAGTATAACAATAGGTATGTGAATGGAGTATAAACTAATAAGTATAACAATAGGGTATGTGAATGGGTATATAAACTAATATGTATAACAATAAGGTATGTGAATGGGTATAAACTAATAAGTATAACAATAGGTATGTGAATGGGTATAATAAACTAATAAGTATAACAATAGGTATGTGAATGGTATAAACTAATAAGTATAACAAATAGGTATGTGAATGAGTATAAACTGATACAAAGATATCAAGAGGTATGCAAATGGATATAAACTAATAAAGATACCAAGAAGAGTAATGATCCTTGAAGAATATATATTACACCTAATATATATATATATATATATATATATATATATATATATATATATATATATATACTAGAACTATATGCTAGGTAGGCCTAGCATTTAAGAATGTCAATAAAATGGTTCATGATTAGCCAACTTTTTGACTCGGCTCATATACATTGATCATATAGTGGATAAATACATTTCGATTAAGAGAATTTGAAACAATTATGCATTCAACAACAAGTATAGAATACTATTGGACATTAACCTATATATTCAAGCTGAACTTTTGCTATCCCTACATTACTTGATCATTGAATATGAATAAGTGAGTACGAATCATTTGAGAATTGAAGAGTTATCCAAATTAATATTTTCATTTATAATTCAATGAATATTGACTTATCATTTCTAGACTTTTGGTTAATAACTTGATATTTCATTGTTATTATTGGCAATTTTCATAAAAAGTATAAACTATTTGCAACAAAAGCTAAGAAAACTATTAAACAAATTTATCACGAATTTATAAGTATAATATTTTATAAGTATAAATGTCATTATAATCTTCTATTAATAGTATTTAATATTTAGACATTTGTTTAATATATTATTGATAGTTTTATATATAGATCTAATAGTTTAATTGTATTAATACTAAGGAAGACAGTAATTAATTACATTATAAGTATTTATATCTTTTCTCAGTATGTACCAATTCATCTATTATTTATATATTAATTACTTCAAATTATTTATAATAAAATAATACAAATTTAGAGGTTGAAAAAATTACTACTTATCTAATGAAATGTTAATAAAAAGCAATTAATATAGGCAAAATATGTAACTCCACAAACTTAATGGACTAATTAATCTAAAAATAAAAGGTTAGTAATTAAAGAGACTTTAAAAAATTGTTAAATGTTGTAGTTTAATGAAATTCATTTATTTTCTTTAATCACACTCCTCTCTTTTCCATGTTTTTTTCTCCAATTGTCTTAAATCCTTTGGAGTCATCATTTCTTCCATCCCTCTTCTTATATATAAAACTATCAATAATATATTAAACAAATGTCTAAATATTAAATACTATTAATAGAAGATTATAATGACATTTATACTTATAAAATATTATACTTATAAATTCAGGATAAATTTGTTTAATTTTTCTTAACTTTTTGTTGCAAATAGTTTATACTTTTATGAAAATTGAATAATAACAATGAAATATTGTTATTAACCAAAAGTCTAGAAATGATAAGTCAATATTCATTGAATTATAAATGAAAATATTAATTTGGATAACTCTTCAATTCTCAAATGATTCATACTCACTTATTCATATTCGAAAATGATCAAGTAATGTAGGGATAGCAAAAGTTCATGAATATATAGGTTAATGTCCAATAATATTCTATACTTGTTGTTGAATGCATAATTGTATTCAAATTCTCTTAATCGATAATGTATTTATCCACTATATGATCAATGTATAAGGAGTCAAAAAGTTGGCTAATCATGAACTGCATTTTATTGACATTCTTAAATACTAGGCCTACCTAGTATATCAGTTCTAGTATATATATATATATATATATATATATATATAATATAATAACAATATATATATATATATTAGGTGTAATATGACTATTCTTCAAGGATCATTACTCTCTTGAGTATCTTTATTAGTTTATATCCCATTTGCATACCTCTGCTGACATATCTTTATCGGTTTATACTCATTCACATACCTATTGTTATACTTATTAGTTTATACCATTCACATACCTATGTGTTATACTTATTAGTTTATTATACCCATTCACATACCTATTGTTATACTTATTAGTTTATACCCATTCACATACCTATTGTTATACATATTAGTTTATACCGCATTCACATACCTATTGTTATACTTATTAGTTTTATACCCATTCACATACCTATTGTTATAGCTTATTAGTTTATACCCATTCACATACCTATTGTTATACTTATTAGTTTATACCCATTCACCGCTACCGTTGTTATATTTATTAGTTTATACCCATTCACATACCTATTGTTATACTTATTAGTTTATATACTTATTAGTTTATACCCATTCACATACCCATTGTTATACTTATTAGTTTAAAGCCAACGTTCACATACCTATTGTTATACTTATTAGTTTATACCCAATCACATACCTATTCATTATATTTATTAGTTTATACCCATTCACATACCTATTGTTATATTTATTTATGCCCATTCACGTACCTATTGTTATGCTTATTAGTTTATATACTTATTAGTTTATACCCATTCACATACCCATTGTTCCATAGCTTATTAGTTTATACCACATTCAGCATACCTATTGTTATACTTATTAGTTTATACCCATTCACATACACTATTGTTATCTTCTTGAATGTAATTCTAGTTAGGCGGAATTTGAGCAGACTCAAGATTTGAAAAGCCAAAAGACAACGGATGCAGTGAATCAAGATAAATCCTTATGGTGATTAGGTGTTGAACACCAGAGTCATTTTTGCCTACTTTAAAATACTATGAGTATAGATTATCTCAAAATAAATAATCAAATTTATGATCAATCAATTAAATAGAAATGGACAATTACTTTCATTTTTAGGACAAACATAATAACTCAGTTTAATTTATTAATTCAATAGTACATGGTACATGCATAAACAAGATTATAAGATTTCATGTATACTCTCTCGATTTAAAATAATTATTTCTTTTGGGCAATTTCTTTTTTTCCAAAATAATTGTCACTTTTGAGTTAAAAGCATTGAAATTTCCAATTTTTATCATTGAAATTTGTAATAATTCCTTTATTGTTTTATTAAGTAAAATATTGTATGAGAGAGAGAAATAATTAATGTAAACATAATTATAATTTTTGTTCATTAATTCATAGTAATAATTGATTTTCTTACAAATTCGGTGAAAAAAATAAAATGTGACAGTTTATTTTGGATTGGATAGAGTATTTGTTTCGGAGCATTGCAATTGCAAGTCTACTAATAAACTGTGTTTATGTGCTCATTTTACGAACGAGAGGGAGGAACAGAGAAGCGTGACCATTTATTTTTATACTGTTATTTTTGAACGTAAACCCAGTGACTTTGGTCTTTGTTCCAAGATGATGAAGGAGAAAAAGCAGAATTGTTAAGAAGTAAATGCAACACAATAAAGTGGGCCCTATGTCTGCGTTCAACTCATTTTACTTCCACTCGATTTTATTTATTTATTTATTTAATATGTCCATCACATTTTTATTTTTAGAGCATCTTATAATTGGAATGTTTTAAACTTTCGTATGTTTTAAATCATATACAATATATTGTATATTTTTTTATCAAAAAGAAATCGTTTTATTACAAAAAAACTAGAGAATTAATTATATTGTAGGGAAATAGACTTTGAGAAAATATGAGATGATTGGTGGATTTTTTTTTTTTTAAAGATAGAGTGAAAATGTAAAAATAGAAAGTGACATATACCACCATTTTTGAGCTTTTAGAAAGTCATGAAACAATAAAGCTTCTAAGTACTTTCATTAATTTCAATTTGGTTTTTGAAAGAAAAAAATTCAATCGCTATTTCATATTACGATACAATTATTTGTTTTAAAAATTTTCATTGTGAAATCCCATTGATTAATTTATATTTATTATAATTCCATTAGTAATTTTTAATAAATAATTTATTATTTCGGTTTACTGATTATAATTAAAAGAAAATATTACTTAGAAAATAGAAATATATAAAAGAGATGGCAAAGATTTATTTCTTTTGTCTTAAATTAATGTTTATTTTTCTTTGATTTAATAAACATCTTATTCGGAAAAAATATTATAAGAAATGATTTGTTATTAAACTACGTAACTAACTACTTTTTGACAAAAACTTGGGTGGAGGCAGTAGTAAACGGGTTGTCCAACCCATCGCTAGGTCCGCCGTACCAAGTCTTAACCGTCGCGTCGAAAGTCTGTCATCCACGTGTATCTTTTTTTTAAAAAAAAAACTTTCAATAACTTTAAAATGAAATAACTTGAGATTTTGAAGTAGAAAAAAATTTGACAACATCGTTGTGTTCGTCTCGACGAGCCGAATCAAAGTAGTGGCATCATGATATGATTTTTTTATTTTTTTTTTGTAAAATCATATTTGCGAGAAACAAAAAGTTAAGTTGCTGTACTTTGAAAAGTAACACTTACTAAGAAGAAATGTTACCGATGAAAATGCGAAATGTAACTTGGTTTCATAATATATACATACATATTTTGAGATACTAAAGAAACAAAATAGTCACAAAATCTTGCTCCAAAATTCTAGGCACGTAATGTATTTTATTGGTGTTTTTAATTAAAATGTAGGCTAATCTACTATCGAGCTACTCTTAAAGTACGAGGTTCCACCTTAAAATCAATTGGTGTTAAGGGAGTGACAGCAAGATCTTTATATATTATAGGCAAGGTTTATCAATTCTCAATGTAAGGATAATTTTCTCCTAACACGCCCCTGCAGCCGTGTAATGCGAGGCTTTGCAAAGGCACAAGCGTGGACTTATTAATCGGGTGGCGCAGCTAAGCATCGTGGGCCGTTGGGCTGCGCGTGTAAGGACCTGCTGCGATACCATCTTAAAGTGCGAGCTTCCACCTTAAAACTAATTGGTGGTAAGGGGAGTGACTCGGGATCTTTTTATATATTATAGGCGAGGTTTGTCAATTCCCAGTATGTGGGATAATATCTCCTAACGGAATACAACTAATAAAAAAATATAAGCCACCTCATTTTGTGATTAGGATTTTGTGACTTTTATTTTGTGCTTCTATCGATTGAACTCTCTATATATATTTATATATAAAGAAGGAAAAAGAAGTATTCAATGTTTTCAATAATGACTAGGAAGTAATCTTTTCGAAATTTGTTAGGTAATTTTTTGGAGGAAGCTTATTGTGTGGAGTTTTAAATACATTTAAACCGGAAAAAAGGTATTAACACCCTCGGATGTCGCTCACATCGCCGGATACTAGAATTCCTTTCAATTTTGAACGTCGATCAATTTCCCTTGATTTATGTCATGTCTATAAATAAAAGTACGGGACAATTTCTTTCTGCGGTGAATCCTTTTAAAGAATCATGTTTTCGATCATGAGTCGAACTTTATTTGCTTTATTTAAGAGTCACCCGTCCAAATAGACTTCATATTTGGATATCTAGCAATTTTGAAGAACGGCAGTTTAACCAACAATTGTACTACGAATGTGGTGTTTAGGAAATTTTTCAAAAATGTTGTAATTCATATCTTCTATCACTTTTTAATAATTTCTTTCTTAAAACATATATGAGTGTGTGCGTATGTGTTGTCTCAATGAAAGATCAATCTTATAGAATTTCTTAAGTATTGTTTACAAGTGTAATATCAACCAATTTAATTTGTGCATTGTTTGTTTCTTTATTTGCACTTTTTTTAATTCTTTTTTCATTCTTAACTATAAAAATTTTATATATCGCGATGCATCGCGCGAGTAATACAGCCTAGTTTGTTTAATTGTTTGATTGTGATCAATTTAGAGAAGTCGATTGCTTTGTGATTTGCAATATTGTTGATCAATTGATTTTTTATAGATTTGAATTTGAAATTTTTAGATGATTGAGTGACGGAATTGCTATATACGATCATCGTTGATGAATTCGTGAATATGATTTCAATTCGAATTGTACTTAGTTGTACTAGAACATGATTCGACCTATTTTACGGTTGTACGTTAGTTTGGGTGTACAGTTAGTTGTATATTTTAAGTTCACAGTTGTCTGTTAGTTCAAACTTTGTATTACTTATGTTGACAATTATTTTAATTTTGTTTTATTTTTTCTTATATGTTGCAGATTAATCAATCTTCAAAATATGAATCCTTGTATAATGGTTTTGTTGAAATATGGGGATTTTACAGCAGTTGAAAGATTTACTAAGCTTTCATCTTTCAATGCGTTGGTTGGTTTTGCTTGCAATAGATGGGAGGGTTTGAAGAAGGAATTTATGCATTTCGTATCCTTTACACAGGAATTCTACTTGCCTATTACATAATGAGGATGATTTTACGAATATGGAAATTATTTTAGGTCGTAGTTCTATTGATTGTATTGAAATTCATTTGACACAAATTCTTACATTGGATTACAATGAATCGTCCTCATCTAATGTCTCAAGTATATGTAATAGTCATGAATTGCTGTTAGTTTAGTTTTCCGTCATCAAATAAGGAATTGAAAAGTGCAAAGTGGGGTAACGGTATAGAGGGTATTGGACGGGGATTTGAAGGTGGAATTAGTGAGTTCGAAACAAGTTGTGTAAGTATCTTTGCGGAGTTGGCTTTGACTTTGTTTATTTGAAAAATGATAGTGAGCGTATGCGTCAAATGTGTTCACAAAGATTTGAGAGGTTGTCCGTGGAGGATTCATGCATCTATTGAAGCTTCCAATGGATTTTCTTATATACGGACTTTTGATCGGAATCATACTTGTGGGCATGTCTTCAATTACGGGCGTTGTTCTAAGATTACCTCTGATGTTCTTTGCGATATTATTGTTGATGATATTCGTTCTAAACCTTCGTTAGGTCCTTCTGATGTTGTGAAGTTGTTGAAGGTTGATTATGGATTTGACATCACTTATAAAATTACTTAGAGGGCTGTTGAAAAGGCAAAAGACATTGTGTTTGGTGAAGCAGAATTGTCATATGATAAGCTTAAACCATACTTTTCAAAGATGAAACAGTTGGATCCTACTGGCCACTTTATTCTTGATGTTGACCCATCGTCCTTTCACTTCAAGAGGTGTTTTGTGTCGTTTGGGGCTTGTGTAAAAGGTTTTCATTCATGTCGACATGTGTTGTTTCTCGATGGGACTCATTTGCACGGAAAGTACAAGGGTACAATGTTGGCAGCAACAGCCAAAGATGGAAACTCTGGTAACAATTTAGTTCACTGTTATTTACATAAGTTCACAGTTGTTTTATATTACTTAAATTGCATTCAGTTCTATATTATTTACATAAGTTCACAGTTGTTAATATTACATATATTATTATCTGTATTCTTGTCATTTATAGGTCTTTTCAATGTAACTTTTTCTATTGTTTCTTCAAAAGAATTTGCTAATTAGACATGGTTCCTTCAACAATTGGAACCTCTTATAAGAGATATTAGAATTACATTTGTTTCCGATCGTCACCAAGGGATTATTTCTTCAGTGAAGGTTGTTATGCCTAAGAGCTATCATTCATTTTGCCTATGTCATTTGAGGAATAATTTGAGGGATGAAATGAAGGGATGTTCTATAAATTTACGATAAAAATGGTTCATAAGCTCTTCAGTCTGCAGCAGCTCCAACAAAGGAAATTTTTCATACTTTGATTGAAGAAATGAGGAACGAAGGTGGCCCCAAGGTCCGTGAATTTCATGCTAACCTTCCACCAGCTAATTATGCAAATGCATACTTTGAAGGCAAACATTGTGGTGAGATGTCTTCAAACGCAATGGAATCATTCAATTTTTAGTTTAGAGAATCTCGTGGACTCCCTGTTAAAGAATTAATTAATCAAATCAGGCTTAAATTGATGACGCAGATGTCCAAGCGCAAAGAAGATTCATTAAAGTTGAATATTGTTTTATATCCAATCATGGAGAAAGGTATAGGGATAATGCGGAGATGTGTAGGTCATGGATAATACATTCTTCAACCGACAAGATATTTGAAGTCCATTCAGTTCCATCCATGGTTGTGAACATTGAAAAAATCACATGTTCTTGTGGAAAGTGGCGGCATGAAGGGTTCCACAGTGTGTTCATGCCATTGATTGTCTGTCCAATTGTACGAAACTCCTTATCATTACATTGAGACATATTTTCATAGCGGTGCCTATAAGAATTGTTATGCTCATGCTATTGACCTTATGATTCATTTGGAGATGAATCGATGGCGGTGGTTGATGAAGAAGATCCTCTAATACTTCCTCCAATAGCAAAGCGTCCACCAGGAAGACCAAAGAAGCTTCGAATCCCTTCAAAAGGAGAGTGCTTTAAACGCAAAATGAAATGTGGCCGTTGTGGTAAAATAGGAAATCATAATAGAAAATCTTGCAAGGAGCCCATGTAATAATTTGATAGTATTTTTAGATTCTTACACATTGATCATTGTTTTGACGATTCATATTTGGTTTTTACAATTTAATATGAGAACATTAATTGCAGTTTTAAACATTAGTGAACTTAAGTTCACAGTTGTTTACTTTAGTTCACAGTTGTTTTCTGAACTTACGATTGAGAAATGCTTATTTTTTATTAAGTTCACAGTTGTTTTTACTAAGTTCACATTTGTTTTCTGAACTTATGATTTCAGAGATGCTCATTTTTTATTAAATTCACAGTTGTTTTTATTAAGTTCACAGTTGTTATCTGAAATTATGCTTTAGAAATGCTCATTTTTTCTTAAGTTCACAGTTGTTTTTCTTAAGTTCACAGTTCAAACTTGTTTTTGTCATATATTGGTTCACATTGCAAAACATTCAGAAAACACAAAAACATAGAAAAGCAATACATTCAGAATACATGATATCTTCATTAACAGGATAATACCAAAATAAGAAAGTACTTGTCCTGAACTACATATAATTTTACCCGAAAACTAATTTGTACTTGTTCAGAAAGCTAAAATGTTTACCACAAAAATACATATACTTCCCATGAATTAAACTGAGACCTAAATGTTTGATAACCTACTTTAAAGCTAAAATGTTTACCACAGTAATACATGTACTTTCCAGGACTTAAACTGAGAACCAAATGTCTGATAACTACTTAAAAGAACTAATTGGAACATCACCTATCATCTGGTATGTCATCCAGATCTCCCAAATCTAAACTTGTTGTGTAAACATCATTCAGAAAGTCTTTAAACATTTGAGCCCTAAATTTTTGGACTTCTGTCTTGGAAATCTTTTTTTCAATTGTTCCTTTCTTCAACATTGTTCAACCATCATCAAAACCATAACACCACAATCAACACATGACGCGGGCTGTTGAGGACATTCTTTGATCGTAACAAAATCTTCATATTCAGGACTATCTTTATTTGATATGATCAATTCCTTTGTATGTTCAAACTGAAAAAAAAAAAAGAAACAAACAAAAAAATTAAAGTATAGTTAGTCTAGTATTTATGTTGATCGAAAAAAATAAAAAATAAAACTTGAAATAATAGTGTAGTAATCCATTTACCATTTGTCTAGCAGCAAATTCATATTTGTCAGGGCGACCTTTCTTAGGGCACAATGTGTTATAGAACCTATATTATGCGTCTTCTGTATCAATCACCAACAATGTCCAATGTTCTGCACGATTTTCAGCTTGATCTATATGAATTGGAATTAAGATAAACCTCTTTCTCTCTTTGCAATATTTCTTGAAAGGCCCATCAATTTGTTCTTTGACAACGTCTTTGGACCATTCATTTCTCAGATAGGTCTGCAAAGTAGAAAATATCTCTTAATATATTTCACTAGACTAAAAGAAAGGAAAAAAATCATATCTACCAAAATAATACTCATGCATTTGTCTATACCGATGCATTTGCAGTAATTACTCCTACTGATTTGTTTGATGGTGAGAAATTATCCATAATTGCTTTGTTCTTCTCAACCAATATCGACAAATATCCATCAATCACCTGTCAAAAAAATTAGTTATTGTTAAACAACTGAGAACTTAACAAAAACAACTGTGAACTTAAAAACAAACAAATAATCAACATATTGCGTCCTCGGTTGACTTGTCATGTGCAATCTCATGTAAATGCTCAACACTCACATAAACAAAATCTTTGGCCCATGCACTCCCTCTGCACCATAATTATTTTATATATAAATATATGAGTCTCAACATAATTATTACGTAAAATGTTACTAAAAAGGATAAATGACTACTTACTTAAAACCTTGAAATGCCAACATCGTATTGTATTGTTGGACAGTTTCTTCAGCAATATTTTTTGTTGTCAAACTGAAAAGTCTATTGAATGAAGGGTGAGCTTCCTTAGCCTCAACAATTTTTTCTTGTTTTTCTTCTATTTTCTTGCCTTTATCTTCAACTCTCACAATTTTTTCTTCTTGTTTTTCTTCTGTTTTCTTCCCTTTATCTTCAACTCTCAACCTCTTTGATTGACGAGTTGGTATCTGAAATTCAAAAGCATCATCAACAACCTTATTTCTTGTTCTGTCTTTCACATTTTTAATCATCGAACGCATCTCTTCAGTTTCAGTTTCTGCATTAACTTTCTCCTTTCTCAAATTCTCCATCATTTCTTCAAGCTTCTTCTTCTCAGTAACATGTGAAATATCCATTTCTTTCAACTTATTTTCATAATCAATCTTCAAACAAATGATTTCAATTTTCTCTTTCTTCCTCTTTCAGTTTGTTTTCTTGCATCAGTTCCTCCAATTCTTCAACTCTCAAAGTAGCTTCCTTCAATTCTCTAAGAAGCTCCTCATTATCAGCAATCAGCTTCTCCTTTTCACTTTTGAGATCATTGATCTTACATTGGTATCGTTTATCAGTGCTTGATGGTTAATTTTGATTCTTTTCAGTCTTTTCAGCCTCCTTGGGTCCAGTGAGGTCAGGCGTTTGCAAAAAATTCATATCAGTCAAAACCACATCTCCTGAAAAATACCTATTTAAAAAAGGTTAAAAATCAGTTAAAGTATTGTTTGTGTCATTAATTTAAGTTCACAACTGTGAACTTAATAAAAACAACAATGAACTTAGGAAAAAAACTTTGATCTTAACATAAACAATTGTGATCTTAACATAAACAACTTTGAACTTTATAAAAACAATAGTGAACTTAAGGAAACAACAGTGAACTTAGGGAAACAACTGTGTGCTTAAGAAAAACTGTGAACTTAAGAAAACAACTGTGAACATAAGGATATTGAAGACATTCACTGATTATAATTGATTCTAAAATTTAATATTCTTAAAATAACTGATGAACTTAAGAGCACAGTTGTGTAAAAAACTTTGTTAAAGCAATGTAATAAAAAAATTAAATCACTCACAGTTCTTACTGACTCTTGAGATGGAATGCTTTGGTTTGGCAAACCTTCTTCATTTCTACTCCCTTCCTTATTCATATCCTCTTCTTCAATCAATTCACAATTTGCAAACATTCGATTTTCTTCATTGGTTAAAATCAATTCTTTCTCAAGAATCTATTTATCAAAAAAGAAAAATCAGATCAGTATACTTAATATGATGTTGAAAACAACTGTAAACTTAACAACAACAATTGTAACATTAATGTAAACAACTTACTTAATTACCAACCAATCGATCAATACGCTTTGCCTTGAAATTTTCAAGCTTCAAGGGCAATTCCCACTTCATAAATCTAGGAACAATCCTCCTATCTGGAAGTCCTCTGGTATGCTCAAAGAACCAATACTAGAAAACAAATAAATAACATAAAAGTGTTTTTCAATATATGATATATTATATAAATATAACTATGTAAATAGCAAAACGAAAACAGACACTTACAGATAGTGCAGCAACACATCCAGACACAAGATGGGGAGTCCTGAAATTTTCCCTTATTGAATTCATCAATTTTTCATGAATAGCTCCAGCCCAATTGTAGCTCTTCATGTTTTCAATATCATCCACACATTGAAAAAAAGAGTGTGGTACAATATCACCCGAAGAAGCAAAAAACAACATTGTCATGGAATAAACTGTAATCAACTTTACAAAATCCTCAACACATTCATCTTCCTCACTGTTTCCTAATCCTGTGATTACATCCTTGAGCTTGGATGTTTTAATTCTACTTTTCACATCTGGAAATCTTTTCGCTGTTAGGGAACATGCGGCCAAACTCCCTCTTGATCTTGATTTAATATCTAACTCTGTTTTTCCTGAAACTATCCCAAATATAATCATCACATCATTTGGTGTGAATTCAACAAATTTATCACCAATCTGAATTTATCCTCTCCTTTAACATAGCACCTGATCAAATCTGAAGTAACAAGATCTGATTTCCTATGGTAGATATTCTTGTGGGTAATCAATGCATTGAACATGTTGAAAAATGGTGATTTTTTCAACATGTTCAACTGTTTCGGTTTCAATTCAATGGACTGTAGAAGCTTCGCAGTTGCTTCTACATTTGATCTGAAAGAAACAGTTAGTTTCTTTGATGTGTCCTTTTTTTCTTGTTCTTTTTTCTCATCCTTTTTCTTCTCCTTTTTCTTGTTCATCACAATTTTCTCTTTCTTTGAAATTTCCTCCCTTTTCTTTTTCTTCAAAATTTCCTCCTCCTTGTTCTTTAAAATTTTCTTCTTGTTCTTCTTCACAATCTATAAAAACAAATTCAAAAAAATAAAAATTAAAAACAACTGTGAACTTAAGAAAACAACTGTGAACTTAACAAAATTGAAGGCACTAAATAAATGCATGCAAAATTTTCCTTGGGCTGTTGTTCAGTGGTTTCCATTTCTTTTCTCTTTGATCTTCTTACAGGTGTTTCAATTGACTGTTCAACAGATTTATGTTGTTGAGGGGTTTTCATTTCCTTCCTCGTTGATCTTTTTAAAGGTGTTACATTTGACTGTTCTTGAACGGAAGGAGGTGAGGCAGTTGGTGTTCTCTCAGAAGAGATAGAAGATTTAGAATTTTTTCCATATGGTTTATACCTCATAGCCTGCTTCTTACCCATCTACAAACACAACAGTGAACATAACAAAAAACAACTATAAAATTAATAAATTTGGAGGCACTAAATGCATACAAAATTTATTAAATAGCTACATAATCTCAGTAAATGCCAACATAAGGCAAAAAACAACAGTGATCTTAACAAAAAAATTGTAAACTTAACAAATTTGGAGGCACTAAAGGCATGGAAAATTTATCAAATAGCTTCATAATCTCACTAAATGCCAACATAAGGCAAAAACAACAGTGAACTTAACAAAAACAACTGCAAACTTAACAAATTTGGAAGCACTAAAGGCATGCAAAATTTATCAAATAGCTTCATAATCTCACTAAATGCCAACATAAGGCAAAAACAACAGTGAACTTAACAAAAACAACTGCAAACTTAACAAATTTGGAAGCACTAAAGGCATGCAAAATTTATCATATAGGTTTATAATCTCACTAAATGCCAACATAAGGCAAAAACAACAATGAACTTAACAAAAATAACTGCAAACTTAACAAATTTGGAAGCACTAAAGGCATGCAAAATTTATCAAATAGCTTCATAATCTCACTAAATGCCAACATAAGGCAAAAACAACAGTGAACTTAACAAAAACAACTGCAAACTTAACAAATTTGGAAGCACTAAAGGCATGAGAAATTTATCAAATAGCTTCATAATCTCACTAAATACCAACATAAGGCAAAAACAACACTGAACTTAATAAAAACAACTGCAAACTTAACAAATTTGGAGGCTCTAAATGTATGCAAAATTTGTCAAATAGGTTCATAATCTCACTAAATGCCAACATATGACAAAAATAACAGTGAACTTAACAAAAACAACTGCAAACTTAACAAATTTGGAGGCACTAAAGGCATGCAAAAATAACAGTGAACATACCAAAAGTGTCGAGCTGGGCCAAGCGAGTAAAGCCCAATCATAAGCAGCCGTGGCCTCCACATTCTTAATGAGTCTGGCCCAATTACCATAAGGCCCAAGGCCCAGCAATAGGATCAGTCGACCTAAGCTCATTATCCGACCTCCAAGGTCCCGACCTTGCTTGGTCCGACTCTACGATCCATGCTCTAATTCGGGTACGATCCAGCTCCACCCGCCAGTCAGATCGACCTAATCTTAAATGGCGACCTCGACCTAATAAACAAGCGTCAACCTAACTGATACAGACACACGTGTTTCCAATCTTTCCATAACTGGTTCCCTACAATTCAGGAGCCAATCCAGGACACGTTCCCATGACATGTAACTGTCCCATGAATCACGGAGCTCATGTAGCCCCACCAAAAATAACCGCACTCATCAACTATAAATACATCATCACTACCACGGTTATGAGGTAACGGCTATTTTGTTATCTGAATCCTCTTTATTCAATATATTTTGCTCTCCAATTCAAATACTTACTCTCACGCCCAAGGGTCTAAGCCGGAGACACATCCGGCTAGTCGTGGGTTCTGGTTTTCAGGTCAAGGAGCCAAGTGATCAGTCCTGCCACGTGGAGGAAGATTGATAAGCACATTTCTTGCGGCATCAGTTTGGTTCCATTGCCGGGAATCGTGCATATCTTGACCTCGAAAGAATTCTCAACCTGCAATCATGGTAACTACGGATGGACATGTATCTGAGGCCTCACTCGGGCACGAAGAAGGAAACAATAACGCAGACGCAAACACTGGAAATGCCAATTTGCCTCCTCCCCCACGTCAACACGCTAGGGCAACGCGATCTAACAGTGTGGCTGATGGCAGGGGATTGCCAGATGGAAGGAGAGATAAGCGGCCTATGGAGGGACAAGGAATTCCACCTCCTCCAAAATGCCCAACTGGGCAGATGAATGCTGGAAATAGGCCAGGTCCCTCATCCAACCCCCTAAGTAGAAAGGAGATGCTGTTGGAGCGAGCTCAGATTCTGGCTGAGTTATTAGCAATGGAGGATGCAGAGCAGGCAGATAGAAGGTCTGAAAGGGTGGCTCCATCTCAAGTTTCAAACAGGGAGCATGCTAGGAGTGCTCGGCCAAAGGAGACTGTAGGACAGAATGTTGACCAAAGGATAGTGGTGCGGCCTCAATTGCCTATCCATGTCCCAAGTGACGATCTCAGGGCCAGTCTCAACAGAAACAGGGAGCAGGAAACTCAGTCGGACCTAAGGACGCAGCTTGAGGCCAATCGAAGCATGCGTAGATCACCAGCCAGAACACAAAGGTCTCAATCCCACAGGGAAAGGAATGGGCGCAGGTCGCCCATAAGAGAAGCAAGGCGCATGTCGCCACCTAGGAACGAAAGGCGCAGGTCGCCGCTAAGAGACGATAGGCGCATGTCGCCAACTCAGTCTGTTAGGTCACCTTCCCATAGGGACAGGAGGGACATAGGAATAACTCCCCCTAGAAGCGAAAGACACAGAGCCAATTTTGGGAGAGAGAGTCACCAAGAAGAGAAGCCAAGGTCGAATGATGTCTCCCATGCTAGGGACGACAGGCCCGACGCTAGGGAGTGGCTCCTTTGGAAGAAGAAATTCGAACAGTGGGAGGCGGAGAAGAAGGAAAGCACTGGAATGATTGAGCACAAGGATTTTGCCCTCCGTCCTTTGGCCAAAGATTTACTCGATTGTCGACCTCCGCCAGGTTTCAGATTGCCAGTCTTGGAAAAATACTCGGGAGCGACTAACGCCAAGAGCCATATACAGCACTTGGAGGCTACCATGTGCTTTGTCTCCCACGAGGACGACATGATGTGCAAGGCACTTACCATCACACTCACAGGGGCAGCCCTTACTTGGCTTAACGGTTTAGCACCGGGTAGTATCACAACTTGGTCATATATGAGGACTAAATTTTTGGAATGCTTCTCGACCGCAGGGGCTAGGAAGATAACAGTCACCGATCTGAACAACTTGGTGCAAGGAAAAAATGAAAGCTCGATGAGCTACTACACCAAGTTTAAGGAGATGGTCGACAAGATCGAGGAGGACCTCACAGAAAGAGAGGTGATCAACTGTTTTAGGAGTGGAATTACTTCCTTGGATATGGACTACGAGCTGACAGTCCGGACAGTCACTACTCGACAAGAGTTATTTGAGAAGGCCTACAACGTAGCTTTAGCCGAGGAAAGAAAAGAAAAGAAGAATGGGAAGAGGCCCAAGACTGAGGTCGCTGATGATAAGAAGGACTCAGCCAAGAATGGAGAAAACAACAAGAACGGTAAGAACAGGACCAGAGCGACAGAAAAGGTGCCTGAGGCTTTCACTCCCCTAACGGTGAGTCGAACTGAGATTATGAATGCGGTCGAGCTGGCCCCACCTGCCCCAATGAACCCAACAAATAAATTCAGAAGGGACAACTCCAAGTACTACGAGTACCACAAGGATACAGGCCATACCATAAAAGATTGCATGAGCTTGAAGCGTATAATTCAGAGGATGGTCGAATAAGGTAGGCTTGACGCATATGTTAAAAGGCCTCAGGGCAGTGGAGGTGAGCGACCCGCAGGTGGACATCAGGAACCAAGGCAACCTAGACTAAACCTGGGAGTTATCACTGAACAAGCCAGCAACACAGCCATCAAGCATAAGATCTTTCAGCTCAACAAAGCCCCACATGTACCACCCAGGAGCCACGCTAAGGATGAGGTGATCAGCTTTTATCCTCATGAGCTAGCAACTAATATGGCGGCTAGAGAGCAAGTTCTCATCATCCCAGGACTCATTGATGGATGTACGACAACCAGACTCTTAGTCGACACGGGGGCCTGCAAGGATATTTTGTTCTACAAGACATTCCAAGAGATGGGTCTCTCGAATGAGCATCTTAAAAGGTATGATGGCAGATTAGAAGGCTTCACCAACCACAGGGTCGATGCTAAAGGACAGATTGAGCTGGATGTCGACCTAGGCCAGCACCCCTACAGGATCGTATCCAAGGTAAAATTTATTGTCATAGATGTGAATAGTGATTATGCTGCTATTCTTGGTATTCCTGGCCAGGTCGCACTTGGAATGGTGGCCTCTATTCCCCATCAGCGAGTTAAATTCCCCACACCAGCTAGAGTCGGCTGTGTGCAAGGCACAGCTCGAGCATACCTTGATCATGTACTTCGAGAAAGGAAGAAGAGGGAGCTAGAGATTGAAACTGCAGAAGGATACTTAAAGTTGTCTCAATCAGTCACCAAAACTACTCGACTATCTACAATCACCATCGTGGAAGAGTCGACCTATCGCTCACGTGACGAGGTCATGGTTGAGTCGACACGTCACTCTGAAACCACCATGGTTGATCCAAATACAGTTATGGTCGACCAAGTCTCCATAGGCAAGCTATGCCTCCAGATCGACAATAACTCGGGGGCCACCACCAGTAAGACTGCAGACAAGCTAGATGAGATGATTGCTGAGGAAGCTCCCCACTTGGGGGCCAGAGAAAGACAGAGGGTGAGAGAAATCATCGTTGAAACCCTACAATTTAGAGATGGTCCAGAGTTAGAAGCTGTGGACGAGCTGGAATCAGTAATTACAAATCCTTCCTACCCCGAACAGAAAATCCAGATTGGAAAGCAGTTGTCACCTGAGGAAAGGTTTGAAATCGTCGAGCTACTCAAAGAAAGCAATGACGTCTTTACATGGCGAGTAGAAGATATGAGAGGGATCAAGGAGGAGGTCGCTGTTCATAGGCTGGAGGTCAACCCGACCATAAAGCCTAGGCCCCAGAAATTGAGAAGCTTCGCTCGTGACAAAGAAGAGGCCATAAAAACTGAGGTACAAAAACTTTTGAGTGCAGGTATAATTAAAGAGGCCACTCATACAACCTGGCTAGACAATGTGGTCATGGTGAAGAAATCAAACGGCAAATGGAGAATGTGCATCGACTTCACCACTCTCAACCTTGCCTGCCCAAAAGACAGCTATCCTCTTCCTAGAATCGACAAACTTGTTGATTCCATTGCTGGCCACTCTACCCTCAGCTTCCTAGATGCCTATTCAGGCTACCATCAAATCAAGTTGCATGAGGATGACATTGTGAAGACGGCTTTCCAAGCAGCTGGAGGCATCTATTGCTACACTATGATGCCATTTGGGTTAAAGAACGCAGGAGCGACCTATCAATGTATGGTCAACAAGGTCTTTGCTTCACAGATTGGCCGAAACATGGAGGCCTACGTCGACGATATGGTCATCAAAACAAAGGCCGGACGTCATGTGGTCGACCTAAAGGAAACGTTCGCCAACCTGCGAGCAAACGACATGAAACTCAATCCCAGCAAATGTGTCTTTGGTGTAGCAGCGGGTAAATTTCTTAGATTTATGGTGTCACAACGAGGAATAGAGGCGAACCCAGAAAAGATCAAGGCTCTAGTCGACATGCAGGAGCCCACTAGTGTCAGCGACTTAATGGAAGAGTGGCAGCCCTAGGTCGTTTCATATCTAAGTCGGCAGAAAGGTCTCTCCCCTTCTTCAAGGCTTTGAGGGGGACAAAAAATTTCGAGTGGACGGCCGAATGTCATTCGTCGTTCCAACAACTCAAAGATTACCTCGCTACTCCACCTCTATTGAGTAGCCCGACCACTGGAGAGACTTTGTTCGTATATTTATACTCAGGGGACAAAGCGATTCTGCGGTTGGTTCGAGAAGAGGAAGGGCTTCAAAATCCCGTGTACTATGTTAGCAAGGCCCTATCAGATGTGGAGGGCAGATATTACAATGCTGAAAAGGTCGCCTACGCCTTAGTCGTAGCTTCAAGGAAGCTGCGAGCTTATTTCCTGGCTCATCCTATCGTGGTGCTCACGAATGCACCCTTGAGAAAAATTTTGCACAAGCCAGAGAGTTCAGGTTGCTTACTCAATTGGTCAATTGCCCTCACGGAATTCGACATCGAATATCGACCTCGAAAGGCGTTGAAGGCTCAAGCCTTGGCAGACTTCTTGGTCGAGCTTACGTTTACCAAGGAAGACAGCAAGGTGCGAGTTCAAAAAGAAAAAGCTAAAGGAAAAGAACAACAAGAGTCCCAGCTCGTCACTTCTCTACCCGACGATTGCTGGAAGGTCTATTCAGATGGGTCAGCAACAAAGAATGTTAATGGAGCTGGGATAGTACTGATCGAGCCAGAGTCTGGGACAGTATATGAGGAGTCATTAAGGTTCAAATTTGATGCCTCCAATAACTAGGCAGAGTATGAAGCTTTGGTAGCAGCTATCGAGTATGCCAAGTGCTTTGGAGCAACTAAAATCATGGCATACTGTGATTCCCAACTAATAGTCAACCAGGTCAGAGACGAGTATGAGGTGCTAAACTCCACTTTAGTCAAATATCACGACCTGGTGAAGGAACTGACAAAAGACTTAGAGTTTTGGGAGATCCAAAGGATTGGTCGAGAAGACAAATGAGTTGGCCGACTTGCTCTCAAAACTGGCCACTACCGACGAGCCACATGAAGAGCCCATCTCCTACCTCGAGAATCCAACTTATGAAAGGGTTAAAATTCAGTGTGTGGAAGACACTTCAAGGAATTGGGTTTACAACAAATGTTGGATCGAGGAAATGAAAGCATTCTTGGAAACTGGCGAGCTCCCAGAAGACGAGAAGAAAGCTCGAGCAATCAAGAAAAAGGCTCCGAGGTATGTTATTCAAGGAGGCATGCTCTTCAGGAGATCATACACTAGACCACTGTTGAAGTACATTCATCCTCAAGAGATCACTCAGTTAATGCATGAGGTGCACAGCGGGATTTGTGGTGGACACCCGGGGGCCAGAACTCTAGCCGACAAGTTGATCACTTTGGGGTATTATTGGCCACACATGAGAGCTGACACTCATGACTTTGTACAGCAATGTGACCAATGTCAAAGGTTTGCCAACCTACCTCATATGCCCACAACGGAACAAACTCCAGTGATCGCTGCTTGGCCGTTCGATATGTGGGGAGTCGACTTAATTGGACCCTTCCCTCCCGCCCGGGGAAATTGCAAGTACGCGATCGTCGCCATTGATTATTTCACCAAGTGGGTCGAAGCAAAGCCGCTAGCTCGCATCACAGAGGAGAACGCCATCAACTTCATACACGACTTCATCTGGTGTCGATTTGGAATCCCTCGAGCTATAATTTCAGATAATGGATTACAGTTCTCCAGAGCTTTCGAAGAAGAAATGAATAGAGTGGGGGTCAAGCATTGGCAGTCATCTGTTGCATATCCTCAAGGAAATGGGCAAGCCGAGGCAGCGAATAAGCTAGTCCTATCTTCACTAAAGACAGGTCTCGTAGGTCAACGTAGCAACTGGTTGGACGAACTCCCCCTTGCTCTTTGGGCAGTTCGCACAACCACTCGGGGGCCTACGGGGGAAACCCCATTCGCTCTAGCATACGGGTCAGAGGCCATGGCTCCAGCCGAGTTGAGGTTTCCTATAGCTAGAGTGACATTCTTTGATCAAGAACAGAATGATTCCAACAGATTGATCGACCTGGATTTGTTTGACGAGAAGCGAGATACAGCTTACCTTCGAATGGTCAACTATCATACAGTCAAACCTCGTAGGTTCTAGTACTTTTCTCATTCAATCAAGTCCTCCTCGGACATTGTAATTAAGTCTTCAATTTTCCATACGCAAGTTTTCTTTCTTTTCTTGCTAGACTTGAGACATTATTTTGCACCCCACATTACATTTAATGAAATGGTTTTGTTCTGTGTGATCACTTGCATTGCTCAACAAGTAATTCCACAAATGATTAATGCTTAGATTAATTGGTGTGAGAAAGTCAATCGATAGCTCCCCATACACCTTACCATACCCCACACAAAGGCCTCCATCAAGCCATACACTTTCCAAAACATGTCCCCACCATCACCTTGACCAAGTCAACAACGGCGGCAACATCAAAGGACAACAAAAGGTCACTCAGCATTAAAAGATCGATCCCATGTGGACAACAATATAGGGGCTTGCCTTCGCCCTCGTACGCATCAAGAAAGTTCAAGCAGGGACTTGCCCTCTACCCTCGTGCGCTTCAAAAAAAAAAACAAACAAACAAACAAAGAGCTCAAGCAGAAGCTTTCAAAAAAAAAAGAGCTCAAGCGGAAGCTTTCAAAAAAAAAAACGGGGGCTCAAGCAGAAGATACAAAAAAATGAGGTCAAGGACCCAGCGCTGACAAACAAGAAGCAAGGGAATCACTGAAAAGACCGTCAAATACGACTTGTCAAGAAATCACCTCAAGGCCCGTGCCTCATCATTCAACCTTCCGAGCATTTTCGCCAAAGGCCGCACGAATATTCATGCCCTGGCTCCAATGCAAAACACAGTTCAACCCCGAACTACGTCGACCTGAGCTCCTTGACTTAAGGGGAACGTAGGCAACCAGAAATGGTCCGGTCATAAACACATACAAACCCACAAACCCGGTCGCATCGATGACCTCTCCTATACACAAACCTTCTTTCACACCAGACCAACTCGATCCTTGATACCGGTTGACTTTCTCCTCATGATTAATCAAGCATATCAAGTTTAATTGTTGAATAACCCGAACATCAACAAAGGGTTTTAAGAAAACATGTGATCATTGTGAACAAATCAGGTTTTCAGATGTCTCGACAAGTCTTCTTTTTCTACAAAATAGGAAAAATAGAGCTAAACACTGATTTTCTGTCAGCAAGGGCTTCCATACACTTTTACAAGCTTTTCAGTTCTCATACTCTCTCAAAAGAGTCAAACCCAAAAGCATGATTTTTGTGCCTACATCAAATAAGGCATTCACACAAAAAGGGACCCATTCCCACCTTTTCAAATAATATATACACCCTTGCAAGTGTACATTACAAGTCATGTCTCTCACAAAAGAGGGTCGAACTATGCAGACCTGAGCCCCTTAGTCCAAGGGGAACGTAGGCAGCCTTCATTGGTTCGGTCTAAAGCATACACAAAAATCCCAACAGTTGGACGCCATCAAGGCTCAGACCAGAAGCAAGCAAGAGATTTTGCGTCTCGACAAAGCTTTAAAAGTAAATCACAAATCATCACAGTTAAAACACTTTTTGATGAGTTCAAGCACGGTCTACTCTCGATTCACAATAGGCTAAAAGACAATTTAAAACATTTAATAATCAATGTGTCTGCAATAACAATGAATGGATACTCAGTGTTTTAGAAGGTCATTCCATGCTACTCGCGATTGGCCCTCCGTCACTCTTTCCTTTCTTCCCTAGTCCCCACAAGTCTTCTTTCATTCCACATGAGCGAGTTCAGTTACCCTCATTCCGAGACCAGGAGTCCTCCTCGTCGTGTCAAACAAACCAGTAGCTCGCGGAGCTTCATTCGCCCGTGCCTCAGCCCGAATTTCCTCCCTGCAAGTCTGCAAAAGGGGACCTCTCCCCGCCAGTCTGCCGACGCTAGTCTCATAGTCAAATAAAGTGTCTCCCGTGACACCCTGAGGGTTAACCCAAGCCTCTGCACTCCTAAGGTCGCAGCTGAAATGGCAATCTTGCCCCAGAATCGCTTTGCGCCTGCTTCCCAAAACCAATTGGGTCTGCCCGACATACTACTCATCCAGGTACTCGGTGGTCAACACGACACTCTCCCGGCATCTAAGGAGAACCACAGGAGGGAAAGCGGAATACTTCCATACCCTCAGAAAATACAGAAAGGCATCTGGATCTGTCATGCAAAGAGAAGCAACCTCTGCAGTAGCGATATCGGCCCAGCCCAATAAAGGCTCCTGCCTCATCCCGAACTACCTGGAAACAAGCGATGGAACATAGAAAGAGGATCAAGACAAATACGAAACTCTGACAACATAGGAACCTTCCTGACAGGCCCTCCTAGTCTCAATCCCCCAATAAGGAACTCACCAACGGAGGTGATGCGTGCCAAGTCAAACCATCCACCTCTCCCAAGCGGACTGATCCGTATCCAAGACAAGAGGTCTCCGAGCAAACGTCCACGGACTAAGAGACGTCGGAGACTCAGGCATGGTTTGAAGCCTCTCTCGCGACCATAATGCAAGCAAAGCAGGGGCTTCCACCGCATGCATCGGTCCCTCATCACCAGACGATCTACACCGTGGAAGGTTTTCCCTGGAACTAAAGAAACGATATCCTCGCCCGCCCGACAATGGCCTACCGCATCCAACAGAGCACCATCACATATCCTGAGGTAGCTAACCCCGAAAAGAGTGGCCATTAATCACAAAGCGAACACGTCCCAGGAGACATCAATCCCGCAACTGCTCAGAAAACCTGCCAAAGCTGCCTCAGCCTCCACTAACCACAAATGCATTCCCAGCTCATGTGACATGCACTAAAATAATAATAAGCTAGCAACAATTCCTAGGTCAATCCTGGGAATCACAAATACGTCATTACCGCTTAAAATAAAATACTTTGTTGTGCAAATACAAGTGTTTTATTACAGGTACAAAATGTCTGTTGCGCTACAAAACAAAAAAAAACAACGAAAAGAGGGAAAGCAAAAGAGCCCTAATCCGACACATCATCATCCTCCACAAACGAGAAATCCGGCATCTCAGAAATCCCGGCGGTCACCTCCTCATCATCAGAATACTGGATCCCCTCCTCAATCGAATGCTAAAAATACTCCGAAGGGTCAAACCCGGTGAAAGGATCAAAGAAGGGATGCAAGGACGAACCCTCACCCTGCGCCTGACGGAGGAAAGAACTGATGAAAGGTCTGCGGCCTCTGGGCCCCCGAAGACGTCCCCACATCAAAGCTCTGCCGCCCTCGAACCGACACCTCAGGCTGTGGCCCTGGCTCAGCCCTCAAAGAAAGAGTATCCACAGACCTCCTCGAAGAGATCGACGCGAACACCACCGCGCTCCGCGAAGAACCACATGATAGCTTCCCCAAGAACTTCTTCGTAAAAGCCCTCAACCCCACATATCGGTGGGTCAGCACGTCCAAGGACTGCCCCGAGGACTTGCGCAAGCAAACAACCAAAGAGAAGCTCAGCCAAAGAGATACCAAAATACTCGACAAAAGAGAAAAATACAAAAAAGATTCCAAGATGGAAAGAGTAAACAAACTCACCGGAGCGTCCGGGTCAACCCGATAAACAGCAGGACCATGCTCTGGGATGGGCACGGACACCCTCCTCCTCGAAGAGTCTCTGCGAACATACAAGAAGTCTGGAGGACGTGACGAGCCAGTCTGCCTCTCCCTCGCCAACACCGGTGGCGCCCTTAGCTTCCGCCTAACAAAGGCCGCATACTCCTCGCCCTCCAGGACGAACTCCTCGGCGCTCACGCCGGCCCGGTACCTCTCATACCCCAGCACGTCCATATCAAGAGGACTCATCATATGGAAGGGCGGATCCCTCGGAGCCATAGGAGGCACGCTTGTGCCATGTTGCCAGAATACCCTCTCCCCCAAGAACATGGAGTCACAAGTAAGACAGCGTAGAAGCTTCCGCTGCCATTTCACCCAGGGGGCTCCCTCCAGCTTATCCTCATCATACCGAGTCCAAGTATACAGCGAAAACCCCTCCAAAATGTCTCTCTCCCGTCCTCCTCTTCCTCAAAGAACGAGCCCAGCACATCATGGCGGGATAACCGAACATGGCCTCATCCTCCCAGTCCCACGGCTGGCACCGGAAGATCTCATAGCACCATGCCTGCAACAAAAAAGCAGATAGTGCACATAAAAGAAAAGAAAAAAGAGAGTCCTACTCTAAGTCATCGGCACCACCGCCTGGTAAAGACTCTGGCATCTCGGCGCCTCCGCTAGTCCCCCTCATCATCCTCAGTGAACCCAGCACCTTCCTCGACCGGATAATCCAAGAAGTCCGCAGGAGTAAGAACGAAGAAGGAAAGAGAAGACGAGCCATCCCTCCTCTCCTTGTCCAGCACCTGAGGCGCCCTACATCCTCAACATTTCAACAACTCGGTAAGAGGTGCCCCACGTCCTCATCATCTCAGCCAGAGGCCACACCACATCCTCATTATCTCAGATAGAGGCCCCACCTCATCCTCACCGCTATTTCAGGCAAAGGCGCCACCTCGCCCTCACACCAAGTTCAGACAGAGGTGCCACCTCGCCCTCACCGCTAGTTCAGACAGAGGCGCCACCTCGCCCTTACACCAAGTTCAGACAGAGGCGCCACCTCGCCCTCACCGCAAGTTCAGACAAAGGCGCTACCTCGCCCTCACCGCAAGTTCAGACAGAGGCGCCACCTCGCCCTCACCGCTAGTTCAGACAGAGGCGCCACCTCGCCCTCACCGCAAGTTCGGACAAAGGCACTATCGCGTCTCCATCATTTCAGCGACTTCGGTCAAAAACGCCAGCACGACCTCATCATTTCAGTGACTTCGGTCACAGGCACCTCCTCCTGCAGGTAAACACAGCAAAGGTATGTCAAAAACTTCAAATGCAAGACATAGCTGTAATAAATGCTACATAAAAGAAGAATCCCAGCACGGCATGATGCCTTTCCAAAAATTCCCACAAACAAAGTTCCATACAGGATCCACAAAATGCGCCATCAAACTCAACTTAGGTCCAGACGCCTTAGAATAGTCTCAACCTAGGGTCATACTCCTAAACTAGGTCTCAACACAGGGTACAAACAGTCTCACTTAGGGTATAGACACCTTCAAAGAAAATCAACTTAGATGCTCCTCGCCTTTTTCGGCCATCAATGTAAGACCATACGGAAATACATATCCCCAGCACCGACCGTCATCTAAGCCCAAACCCCAAGGCACAAACGACTCCGAAACACGAATCCCAAGGCACATATGCCTCCACAAACAAACTCCAAGGTACAAATGCCTATGACACACATCCTAAGGCATAAACGCCTCCACACTCACAATTTCACCATCACCAGCATTATCCGCAGCCCGGAAGGCTTTAAATCACTCGGTCTGGGAGACCGCATAAATCAGCTAAATCACTATCCGCAGCCCGGAAGGCTTTAAATCACTCAGTCCGAAAGACCGTATAAACCTCCCAAATCATCATCCGTAGCCCGGAAGGCTTTAAACTACCCGGTCCGTAAGACCGCATAAATGTCCCAAAACATTTTCATAATTAGGTAGACCCCTTCAAACAGTCACAATTAGGTAGACCCCTTCAAACAGTCACAATTAGGTAGACCCCTTCAAACAGTCATAATTAGGTAGACCCCTTCAAACAGTCATAATCAGGTAGACCCCTTCAAACAGTCATGACTCCGAACTACGATCAGGCTTGATTCCTGCTAGGGATACGTAGGAATCCTATCACAGGGTCCAGCCAACCGACCTAAACGGTCACCCACAGGATACCACCACGTCCACGCACAGAGTCTCAATCAGGGGATATCACAAGTCCTCGTGCACTACAACACTCACCCCACACCCGAACTACGATCAGGATTGATTCCCGCTTAGGGATACGTAGGAATCCTATCACAGGGTCCAGCCAACTGACCTAAACGGTCACACAAAAGGACACTGCCACATCCTCACAAACTAGCCTACGCGGTCACATCCTCTCCCAACAAGCGATCCAGATCAGGACCCTTATCTTATCGACGACCCCACTTCTTTCATAAGTGACGTCGTCGAGGGGCTTCTGTAAGTACCCCAATCTGGATCGCTCTCCATCCAAGCATACGACAAAACCAAGGGTAAACTTCCGGAGGTCATAACTCCTTCATACGAACTCCGATTGAGACGTGTCATATATGGTTGGAAAGCTCTCGACGAGAACTAGCTTGCCATCACAATTACAAAAGCATGAAAGGTCCATATGGACCTATTTTCATGCTAAAAGGTCCATACAGACCTCTTTATATCCATACATAATTATTACAAAAATCCTCTTAAAGTCCACATTATTTCCTCAAATCCCAGAAAACTAAAATTTTGGTTTTCCTAGAAGGTCCGTACGGACCTTCTTGCAGTTTTTCCTCTATTATAAATAGAGGGCTCCCCCTCCCTCATTTTACACATCTCCCTCTTCTCCTCTCCTCCTAAGCCCTCTGGCTACCCCTCTAAGTCCTTCCGAGGCAATCCTGGTCCCTTTCGGTTCCTCCTGGGGCCTTCCGAGCTCCCTTGTGGTGCTCCGAAGCCCTTTCGAGCGCTCTCAAGATACTCCCGCGCTGCCCCGAGGCACTCTCGAGGTATTCTGAGGCCCCTCGTGGTACACCGAAGCCTTGCCTGGTCTTTCTCGAGGCATCCCGACCCTTTTCGAGCCAAACCGGCAATTCGGACGCACGCCAAACCTCTGCCCGAATCCAGCCAACAATCCCGACGCACGCCGAACCTCTGCCAAAACGCAATCGACGATCCCGACGCACGTTGAACCTCTGCCCAAATCTAGCCAACGATCCCTGCGATCCCAATGCACGCCGAAGCTCTGTCCGCAAACAACCGGCACATCCCGAAGCAATCTCGGTTCGTCCCGAAATACTATTCCATCCTCAAACACTATTCCCCAGCGGAAGATATACACGAACCAATATTGGTAAGGCTTCCTTCCATTACTATTTCAATACATTTCAATACGCAGTGTACAATGTAGACATTCGATACCGCATGCATTTTTGCATAGTAAGCCAAGGTTGAAACTTTAAAAAGGGTTTTAAAAAAATTATACAACTATTCACCCCCCTCTAGCTGTTTTTCATACCCTTGTTGCACCTTTGGGACCAACACATACCATGCTCTTGGAACTTGTTTGAGTACCAATAAAGGCCAATCCACTTCGATAACTATGGCAACTTCAAAAGCTATGGCAACGATTAACTATTCACACATTCCTATGTTGGATGAAGACCACTTTGATATCTGGAAAGCTCGCATGTTGATCCATTTGGAGTAAATTGATGAAATGATGGTTGATTGCATAACAAATGGACCTTTCGTACTAGTGAAGGCCAATCCAAATGCATCTACCAACACTGTCGTTCCAGAAATTAAAAGTCGAAGGCAGAATGATTTGATGAAGAGAAAAGATTTGTTGCATTGGATAGCAAAGCCAAACACACCATTTTCGAAACCCTAACTGTATCCACATATCATAAGGTTATCAAGTGCACGACCGCAAAGCTAATGTGAGATGTTATTAAAAGCTATCTCGAAGGTGATGCGTTGTGCAAGGAGAACAAGAAGTTTGCAGTTAAAAGAAGATATAGCAGCTTCAATAGACTACTGAATGAAACCTCTGTGTCAAACCTACGATCTCTATGTTGAGGTAGTAAATTCTTGCTTATCTCTTGGTAAAGTTTTAACTGATAAAGAAATTAACGTGACATTCCTTGCTTTCCAGGATCCAAATGGATGCACAATGCAACTTTCCTCGAATACTCTAAAGATTTGAATCAGTAACTTGTATGCAAATTTAAAGTCCATGAACTAATGTTAGATCATATTGAAGAGGTTGAAGGGAAAGGGAAATCACTTTTTATGTCTGTTGTTGACTATATGGAGAAACCCTCTATGCCTACCTCAAATTCTAGTATTTCAAATTCTTCTCTCATCGATCTGCATGATGAGGATTTTGCCATGTTTGTAAAACATTTTCAAAAATTTCTTAAAAGTTCAAAATCGTTTTCAAAAGGTAAACCTCTAGCAAATATTTTCTAGAGCAAGTGACTCAAAGAAGTAAAGTGACCCTGTCTGCTACAACTATAGAAAGCCCAATCATTTTGCTTCTAAGTGTCCTCAAACTTAGTATGAGTATTTGAAAAAGAAAACTTCTCCTTCAAAATCCTCTCGTCGAAAGGGGATGGTTGCCGAAAAAGAAGAGAATTTAAAATAACTTGCAACTTGGATTGAAACTGATTCTGATGAAAAAAGCGATCTCTGTCTTGTTTCTAAGGATGCATTTAGTGATTCAGAAGACGATGGTTCTGTTTAGTCGCCCAAAATAAATGATGAGGTTGTTCATAGGCTAACCAAGATTGTGGCTAGTAGTGATAGCTATAGAAACTTTGAACTCACTCTAGTTACAAAACTGGAAATTGCTTATTTTCTTGTCCTATCTTTACACCAAAAAATGAAACACCTTCAAAAATTGTATCTATACCAATTGTTTCAAAGGGTCAATGATATTTCTCCTATGGAACAAGAAGAGATGTTTAAGAAAGCTAAAATGGTGATCCAAAGATTTGACAATGTTAAGAAAGCTTTATCACTATCAACTGATGAAATTTGTCAGCTCAATACGGAGAAAAATTTGCTAAGGTCTAAAATTTAGCTTTTAAAAGACCAAGTCAAAAGCATGACTCCTCTTACTGAATTAAATATCACTCTTGAAACTAAAGTTGCTGCACTCAAAATTCGAAACGATGACTTGGTTTCTCAAAACACTGACCTTCAAAAGGTGATTGATGAGTGGACCAAATCTCATGTCACTATGGATCAAATACTAGAATCCCAAAAGCCTAGTGGATATAAAGAAGGCCCGAGATTTCAAACTAGTGAAAATTTTAAGTGTGCTTCTTACTGTGAAAAGAATGAAAAATTTTCTGATCAAACTCATGAAAATCATAAGGGGAAGCATTATAATTCAAAGGGTAAAGGACAAGAACCAAAGGCTAAACTTAACATCCATTATGTCTACCATAAGAATCAAATTGGGAGTAATTACAAGATGAAAGGAAAGGAAAAAGAGGAAAAAGGCTGTGATGAAAATTATCATGTGGTCGACCACACCACACCTTTGACCACACACCAAGCTTCTGCAAGCAAAAAAAGTGCTCCTAGGAAATCTGCGGTCAACCACAAATAGGCAACTTTTGACAAAGCCAAAACCTCTGGCTCAGTAAAGGATGTGAAATCTAAGACTCGTAAATAGTTTATCAAAACTCAATTTGTTAGTGGCTTTCATCATTGTTCTATGTGTGATGGTTATGGTCAATTGGCTGCAGAATGGCTTTTGAAATTCACACCTAATGCTCAAAGACATAATCCTCCTTCGGTCAAACAAGTGTGAGTCATCAAAAGGTGCTAACCTCAGGACCCAAAAGAATAAAGGGGACCTCGTGCTTAAATGTTTATTTTTCAGGTCCTCTGCTTCACGGCTGAATCTTTCGAGGCAAATTAAAATGAATGGTATCTAGATAGCGGCTGTTCAAGACATATGACAGGAGATATCAACTTGCTGGAAGATGTTCATGGTGAAAATGGTACATCGGTAACTTTTGGGGATAACAACAAAGGAAAGACAATTGGATATGTCGTCATTTGAAATGTAAATATAATCATAAAAGAAGTATCTCTAGTCAAATCACTCAAGCACAATCTTCTCTCCATATCTCAATTTTGTGACAAAGGATTACATTGAAACTTCACATCAACAAATTGCATCATTAAAGATGGCATATACGGAGTCACGTTGCTCAAAGGGATTCGTAATTATGTTATTGATTTTAATTATGCCTGCAACATTACTAATCTCTGTTTTGTAGCAAAAAGTGTGAGTGAAAATAGTTGGTTGTGGCACAAAAGACTTAGTCACTTGAACTTCAAGTATCTATCAAATATTGGAAGAGAAAATCTGATTCGTGGTCTACCCAAAGTAGCTGATCACCACGATAAGAATTGCACAACATGTAAACTTGGCAAACAACCTAAGGCATCTTTCTCCAGCAACACCTTGCCTTAAACTTCAAGATGTTTGCAATTAATCCACATTGATCTGTTTGGACCTGTCACCACCACAAGAATTGGATACTTTAGTTGTGGTACGATATACATGGGTTGAGATGATGATCTCCAAAGATGATCGTTATGACATCTTGACCTCCTTATTTAGAAAGCTCCAAACTCAAAAAGAAGATGGCATTGTTAGTGTTAGATCGGATTATGGAATTGAATTCAAGAACAACAGTATTGCTCAATACTGTGATGACCATGGTATTGACCATAAATTCTCTGCTACTAGAGTTCTATAACAAAATGGAGTTGTGGAAAAAAAGAATAGAACATTGATTGAGTCTAGAAAGAAAATGCTCGCTGAAGCCAAGCTACAACAATATTTTTGGACTGAAGCAACTAACACAACATGCTTCACTCATCCCTCATCAACATATCCTACAACAAAACTCCGTATGAACTTTGGAAAGGAAGAACCCCCCAACATCTCCTTTTCCATGTTTTTTGGATGCAAATGCTTTATTCTATACAATGGAAGGGAACATCGAGGTAAATTTGCTCCTAAAGCTAATGATGATATTTTTGTTGGGTATGCCAAACATTCTAAAGCTTTTTCTGTTTTCAATAAAAATAGTTTAAATATAGTTGAATCTGTCCATGCCACTTTTGATGAACATTCTTTCCTTAAGCCACATTTGACTCCAAATGTTGCTAATGATTTTGTTGAGCCTAATGAGTCAGGTGTTCTCCCACAAGCTACACCTAGACCAAAAAATCACTCAACACAAGGAATTTCATCAACTTCGACCGCACCTCCATCAAGTTTTTCAGAATCAACATCAGAAGTTCTCATTGAAGATGTTCATTCTGAAGATGATGGAGTCGAATCTACTCCCATACATTCTGTAGAGCCAATACCTCAACTCACTTATAATGATTGGAATAGATTAAATGATGTACCTCTAAAATACATTCAACAACAATCAACTCAACCAAACTTACCTCCAGAAATTCATGAGGTAAGAGATCACCCAATCAATAACATTATTGGTGATTTATTTTCTAGTGTTCAAAGAAGAAGCTTGCAATATGATGCTCACACTTCACTCATATCTCAAATTGAACCAAAGAAAGTTGATGAATCACTTCAAGATTCAAGTTGTGTTGTTGCTATGCAAGAAGAGCTCAACCAATTTGAAAGATGTAAAGTCTGGACTCTAGTTCCAAGACCAATGAATCAAGGAGTCATTGATACAAAATGGGTATTTAGAAACAAGATGGATGAGAATGGAAGCATCACTAGAAACAAAGCAAGGTTGGTTGCACAAGGATATAGACAAGAAGAAAGAATCAATTACGATAAAACCATGCCCCCGTTGCAAAACTTAAAGCTATAACGATTTTCTTAGCTTATGCCTCTTTTAAAGGATTAAAGATTTATCAAATGGATGTGAAAAGTGAATTCTCAATGATGAACTTCAAGAAACGGTGTATGTTGTACAACCTCTTGGATTTGAAGACAACAAACATCCTGATTATGTCTACAAACTCCAAAAAGCTTTGTATGTACTCAAGCAAGCTCCAAGAGCATGGTATGATACTCTATTTAAATTTCTTTTAGAAAAGGGTTTCAAACGAGGTAAAATTGACACAACTCTTTTCATTGCCAAATATGATGATCATTCTTTACTTGTTCAAATATATGTTGATGATATCATTTTTGGTTCTACTAATGATATCTTGTGTAAGCGTTTTGAGAAGCTCATGAAAAGCAAGTATGAGATGAGCATGATGGGAGAATTTACATTCTTAATTAAGCTTCAAATCAAACAATGTAATGAAGGCATCTTCCTTAGCCAAGCAAAATACACAAAAAATCTAATCAAGAAATTTGGACTTGAAAATGCAAAAGCATACGACACTCCTATGACCACTGTAATAAGCTAGACAAAGATTTGAAAGGTAAGAAAGTTGATCAAACTTTATATCGAGGTATAATTGGCTCCTTACTATAATTAACTGCTAGTAGGCCAGATATCATGTTTAGTGTTTGTGTATGTGTTCGCTATTAAGCAGATCCTAGAGAAGCACATCTTATAGATGTAAAAAGTATTATTCGTTATCTGTCTGGGACTATTAACCTTGGACTTTGGTATTCAAATAAGTCATCTTTCAATCTTATATGTTACTCAGATGCATATTATGCAGTTTGCACAATTGACATGAAAAGCACTAGTGGAACATGTCATTTCCTTGGAAATACACTTGTTGCATGGGTCAACAAGAAACAAGCTTCAGTTCCGTCTGTTGGTATTCGCTACAAATTTCTTATACATTCTTACTCAAATTATGTTTCTTTACTTGTTTATACATCTGATTTCATGATTATATAGCTCCATGATGATTTTTGTTTGAATTTTTCAAAGCTAGGTCTCAAGTTTTTCAAATTTTTAATGTCAGAATGAAGAATGAGAAAGGGAGAACTGTTAGTCTAATCGGAACCAAGATTCAAGGTGTTCCTCTTGACATAGACTATGTTGACATTGCTAATGTTCTAGGCCTCCCCATCAGCAAGACTGGCCCCTTGGAGCTAGAATAAGAAGACCTTAACATTTTGTCCAAGTCACTGATTGGAGATAATTCTGTGACTGCTAATCCTAGAAAGAACTTTGATGAACTGATGTACAACAATGGTCATCTAGTTGGTCATTGTTTCTTTTTCAAAACTGGAAACCAAGCTAACTTCAACAATGATCAGTGGAAAATTTCAGCTGCCATCTTTCAAGGCACAAGACTGCATTAGGCAAAGATAAATATCAAAGACTGTGCACACTCAATCAATACCTGTAAGTGTTCCCCTACCAGACTATGTCTGTAACACATTGATTGATCACATTATACACCCAAGAGAAATCAGTTCAACTTGTGAACACATATCATGAATACACTTGGTCAATACTTGTATCACGATTCTTTAGTGATCACTTTCCTTTAGGCAGCCTTCAACCTTCCTCATATGTTAAGGCTTGTAGCTTGTAATAGACTAGTGAACATTAATAGTGCACATTTCACAAATCCAAGTTTTGACCAAACTTGATAGAGGACATATCAGTTCATTAACACTGTGAACCTCTCCAAATAACTATGTCCCTTTGTTTGTGTGTTTGTTACTTTCTTGTCTTTTAACCGGTTGAGGTCTATCACCGGTTACATCCTTTGAATTCTTACTGCCTTGTTTTGCCTTACTTACTGGAATACAACTTAAATGATATTTTAACTTGTTTTGAAACTCTCCTTTACTCAAATGTTAATTGTTTTGAGTGTATAAACCAGTAATATATTATCCATTGCATAACCGGTTAAAAACGGTTTTGCATTTGATAAATTACTTGGTAATTTTCAAAGAGTTATTAAAAGAAATTTTATCAGGCTATTCAACCCCTCTAGTCTGTTTTCTACTAGTTGGGCCTAACAATTGGTATCTGAGCATTCAATTTTTGAAAAATATTTTTCCAAGCTTCACAGCTTGAATTGCGATTCCAATGGCGGGAAAACTCAAGCAGTCGTGGAATATGGCAACGATACCCATGTTAAACGAAATTGAATTTTCAGTATGGAAAAAATAGAATTATGCGGTACATGGATTCAATCGATGACATATTGATGAATATAGTTAGAGATGGTCCCATCATTCCCATTAAAGTCAATACAATATCAAGAGCCCCCCAAAACTCCCCTAATGGATCATCCTGATAGATCATCGGAACAAGAGTTTGAAGTCTACGAAACTATCGTCCCTAAAACTCAGGATGAATGGACAAGAGGAAAAGATATGTGTAACCCTCGATAAATAGGCTATGCACATTCTAACCTCTGGTCTGGATGATAGGTTGTACAAGAAAGTACAAAATTATGAGACAACTTAGCAAGTTTGGCAATGTATTGTTAAGCCAAAACCTATCGACTTAGTTTATTATCCGCAAGTGCACGGTGTGATGTAGTGAAGATGAAGGCAATTGCGGGTCGATCCCACAAGGATAAAGTCTACTATGTAAAATATTTACTTTATATAACTAATAATAAAATAAAAGTTGATTGAGAGAAATTGTTTTTATTATGAATATCTAGATTAAGGCAAACTACTCTTACTTGAATTGAACTTTATAAGATGAAGATATTCTCGGTATTGGGACTCGTACAGTCATGCATTCATTAACAAATGCTTTAGACAAAAGGTTTCATAAAAAATCAAGGATGATACGCTATTCGTGCTAACTTCTCACAATCAAGCAAGTATAACACATGTATTTTAAGATTAACACAGCCTTTCCCTAGATAGTTTCGTTCATTAACCAAAATCCATTAAGTTCATGTTAAATTCCACATATTTTCCAATTAAGGATCATCCCTAGGAAATTAATCTACCCTCGTGATTAATAGTGCCTAGTTTACTTCATATGTTTCCGTTAATCAAAATTCACGGCTAAGTCCATCTCTTGATTAACTAGACTCACCTACCTCACAGCCTGATTTAATTAAATGTATGAGTTGTGGAGATTTCGGTCACAAGGCTTATGAATGCCTCTTGAATCACCTATCTGGACCCATTGAGTCTCAAAGCTCAAGTGGAGGCCAGGTATGGCTGACAAAGAGGAACTAACTCTTTGGACCCAAAAGAATAAGGGGGACCATAAGCTTAATGTTTCATCTCAGGTATGCTTAATGTCCTCAACCGATGCAAGTAAGGACATTTGGATTTTGAACAGTGGATGCTCAAGGCATATGACTGGTCATGTAGATCTCCTTACTGACATTGAAGAAGCATCAGGTCCTCCAGTTATCTTCAACGGCAACACTAAGGGTAAAATTGTAGGTCGTGGATCCATTATAAGAGACACAGTTACTGTGCATAAGGTCTCTTTGGTGGATGGTCTGAAATGTAACCTTCTTTCTATATCACAACTTTGTAATAAGGGTTTGCAGTGTGTATTTGCTACTTCCAGTTGTCATGTGAAAAACACTACTACCGGTTAAACCCTTCTCAATGGACAAAGAAAAGGTAACATATATGCAATTGATTTAAATGCAATTTCTAGTGTTATTAATGTTTGTTTTGTAGCTAAGAACATTAGTGAGAACTCATGGCTATGGTACAAGAGGCTCAGTCACTTGAATTTCAAATATTTATCCAAGCTTGCCAATACAAATTTGGTAACCGGTTTACCTCAAGTGTCTCCTGATCATGGAAGGAAATGCAAAGCATGCCAGCTAGGAAAGCAAAATAAAACATCATTCCAAAGCAAGCCATGCATGTCCACATCTAAGTGCCTCCAACTGCTACATATGGATCTGTTTGGCCCCACAACAACTGCCAGTTTAGGGGAAAGCAGATACACCTTGGTTGTTGTAGATGACTACTCAAGATATACTTGGTAGAAACTTTCTGTTCCAAAGATGATACATATGGAGTTGCCACCAAGCTTTTCCTTCTAATTCAAACTCAAAAGGAAAGTGACATCATCAGTATGAGATCAGACAATGGAACGGAGTTCAAAAATAATGGTATTGCTCAGTACTGTTATGATCACGAAATTGATCACAATTTCTCAGCTGCTGGAACACCACAACAAAATGGCATTGTTGAGAGTAAGAACAAAACCTTGATCGAAGCTGGCAAAATAATGATTTCTGAAGTAAGGATACCCAAGTACTTTTGGACTGAAGCTATTAATACAATATGCTTCACTCACAATCACTGGTCAACAAGTTTCACAACAAGACACCTTATGAGCTTTGGCGTGGCAAAATACCCAACATTGATTTTTTTAAAATATTCAGATGCAAATGTTATGTTCTTTACAATGGTAAAGAATATTGAGGTAAATTCGATGAGAAAACCGATGAAGGTATCTTTGTTGGTTATGATAAACACAATTTTAATCAACGTTGTTGAAACTTATTGAATATGTTCATGTTACATTTGATGAATTTGATTTACTAGAGTCTGATAAGGCTCCAAATAGTACTAATGTTTCTGGTGTTTTTGAGACAAGTGAATCCAATAACTCTAACTCTAATCAAAATACCAACAATAATGAAAATCAACCTCCAGCTCAGAATTAAGGCATTCCAAGTGGTGTAACCAATAGAGCCTTAGTTGATGTTTCCTTTTTCCCTCAATCGATTAGAAAAGGATCCAACTCCATAAATCCCTTAACCGATTCCTTACCAACTAGTTCCTCTACCAATGTTGCTCTTACACCCCCTGAACTTGAACCAATTTCTTACATTCATATACCATTTCCTTCACCTCAACCTAAACCTGATTGATGGATGCGGTTTTACCCATCCAAAAGATATAATTACAAGCTTATTTGGTGCTCAAAACCTTGAGAATTTAATGTGTTTTTTAGTGTTTTATAAGTTCAGCGGTTAAAGTGCAATTAGGCAAAAAATGGAGGATATAAGCTTATTTTTAAAGTTCTGGGACCAAAGTGAAAAACATGGAAAAGCAAGGACCAAAGTGCAATTAGGTGAAAATAAGGAGTATACTGGTATTATAAAGTTTAGGGGCTAAATTGCAATTAATTAGAAGTAGAAGGACTGCAGCTGAAGTGAGGAAGCTGGCCGGTAGTTGTTGGGCCAAGAACAAGCAAGTAGTCGCATTTTGTGGGCAGCTGGACGAGAGTGGCCAAGAAAATGGGGCCACAGGCCGAGCGACCGCGCCAAAATCTGGACGGCCGCGCCAGAAAGGCAGAAAAAGATGGAGACCGCGCAGCAGGTGGCCGAGCGGCCGCGCCATGGTATTCGCGATGGAAATTAGTAACGAAATTGGTCCGTCACAAAATTAAAAGGGCAGTTCCAACAGATTTTAAGAAAAAATTTGTGACGAATTTCAGCAGAATCATAATTTGACTAGGAATGGACTTATTTTGGCTGTATATTAGGAATCCCTCCTCCCTCCTACTATAAAAAGGACCCCTACACTAGGTTTTTATCTCTCTTCATCCCTTAATCTCTCATATATACCCTTGTATATATTTTTGTTCTTTTTAAATTAAATATTAAGATTTAATTCAAGAATTACATAGAAGGTTTATGCACTTTATTGAAGGTTTGTTTATCTTCTTCATGGACATGAGCGGCTAATTATTTCTTTCTATGGATTGGAGGTAATGTATATCAATACTTTATGTCTTAATTAATATTGTGATCAATCAAAGGTTGGGTTCATCCCATTGACCATCTACCTCCATTTCTCAGAAGACTTCTAGAGTTCCATGTGCTGCACAAAGAGTCTGTACCATCTGGAGATATTTACAACTATGTTGATTTTGAGAACACTCATGAGGAGAAGGGCATTTACTTTAGCAAATATTGCCAACTCAGTGAGTTTGACTCCTCTCTCTCCAGGCAAGACCTTTTCAGACTCTACAACTGATACTACGACCTGCTTCCCAATCTATGGAATGCGATCTATCTAGCACATGATTGGTGCGTCAGGATATGATGATACATGCTCTGGACAGACTTTGCAATGCTATATAATGTCCAAGACACACTTCAGAAGTCTGATCCTTATCAGTTGGGCAGACCTGAACATCCTGATGATCTACTTCCTTATTTTGACACGGAGCCTGTGTCATAAGGTCCAAGAAGGAACCAGCTGATTAGAAATGTCATGGGCCTGGTGGAAAACATGTTGGAAGTAGATAGAGAATTGCAAGTTATGGGAAATATAAAACTTGTTGACTTCTTCTCCTTAGTTAACTCAAATAAGAATAAGTGGACCTCCATAACCGATGAGGAGATTGAAGACTTATTTAATGAGAAAGAAAGTGATGATGAGGATGTTAATGATAAAGATGTTGCTGATGATGATGATATTGAGAATTCTAGCTCAAGTTCCAGTTCCAACGGTTAGGTGGATAAGAGGATGGAGTTTGTGACTCCTCAACTGGTTGCACCAGTTAAGAGATTGGAAGGAGGCTTAAACGATCCATCACCGGTTACAAGTCTAGGAGGAGGAGAAAGCTTGACCGATCCCTTATCGGTAAGATAACCGATTGAGATGCCCTAAACCAATGTATCTGCTGAACCGGTTGAGGAGGAGAAACTAGATGCTGAGGATGTTAATTTGCAAGCTACTTTAGCTACAAGCTTATTTGAAAGTGAAGTGGATCTCCAAAAGTCAACAACAGAGGAGTATGCCGTATAAGCAGCTATTCAAGCCAGATTCCTAGTCGGTCAAGTTAGTGCTCAGCTTAAAGGCAAAAGACTAGTTGTGGATATTGATCTAATTTTTGAGGAGGAGGATCCCACTTTATCAGATTTCTTTGAAGAGGATGATGCTATTGAGTTTCATGCACCTGAACCTTTTGAATATGAACCTTTTGTCCTGCTCATCCTCCAGCTGATTTTGATTTTTTTGTAGACCAGAAAGAGTTGATGTCCACAAGAAACAACTATACAACAAGGGCCTCCATTCCTCAGCTAGCAAATGGTATGTTTCTTTTTTATGAGCATAAGAGGATTACAAGTTCTAGCCACCTCTAAACGATGCCAATGCCTCCTTCTATAGCCGATGAGCTTCAAAGCCAAAGGAGGCAAGACAGACTGCAAACATTTATAGATGTGGTGGAAACATTGAAGGTTGGCTCCTTGCCGGTTGATACTCCTCCTCACCAGACAAACACTAAGGGACTAGGTGAGACCAACATGAGGTTTGTTACTCCTCGTATTATGAGATTAAAGAAACGTGTTGCTCCTCCCCGTAATGCCAAATTTATGCCTGGGAAAGTAGAGCAGCAGTTAATCTTGGATTTCCCTTCAAAGGGATTATCTTTCATTCCTGCTCAGACAGCTCGATCAGGCACACTAAGGATTGTCGATTAGGTCCCTCAAAGACTCCCTCGACCGGTTGAATCATCCCTTCAAATTGAAAATTTATTCATCAGACATCTGGTTGTCAACGGTAGGATGACAAGAGTGTTAGAGCTAAAATTTCTGGCCTAGAGTTTTGAAGTTATAAAGATGGTTGGCTTTATGCCACAAGTTCCCAGGAAATCAGCAAGAAGGAGCAATGGAGCAGTGCATCCTCAAAGCAACATTTTTTATGCCTTCCAACTGATTAACATAATAAGGCTAGCTGCTTTGGTGAGATTAAGGCAACGTGCACTTCCTTTTGCCGGTCAAGCTGCTAAAATGATAGCACTTGCTTTTGAAGAGGCCAAGGAGATTGATTGTGCCATGGAAATGAGTTTTGAAAATAATGGGTTTATGACCCCAGTTGTATCTGTCTCCTCAATGGATTCGGAAGAAGAGATAATAGTAATGGATGCCCCTTCAATCGGTGAATGGCATGTTACCGGTCAAATAACTTCAACCGATCTTCCTTCAACCTGTCCAGTCCCATCAACCAGTTCCCTTCCTTCAATCAATCAACCTTCTTTTACCGACCTGCCTTCTTCACTCGATCAGATCCCTCTAACCGACCAGCTACTTTCAACCAGTCCAGCTCCATCACCAATTCCATCCACTGCTGCTCCAACCGATTCTATTGTTGTCTCCAGTTTGCCACCGTTTGTTGATCCTACTGTTCCTTAGGTTATAGTTCCATCAGTTAATGAAATTGAAGCTGATCTCCGTAGACCAACCATTGTCAATGACTTGGTGGAGTTGTATGAAGCTCTGGTGCATTACCTAACTATGTCCAATCGGGAGGAGGAAAGGCAAAGAATGACAAGGGTGGAAATTGGTTTTACAAAAGCCATATGCAGCTTTGTTGAACAACTAAGTCAGAAAGATGCTGCTATTACTGAACTTGTGAAGGATTTGACCAATTCTACTCATACAAACAAGCAAGTGTGTGATGAAGCCATAAAATTTCAGTCAAATCTTATTTAAGCTACAGAAGAGCTGAAAAAAGCTAATCAGAAAATTCGTGACTTGTCAGCTCAACTCAGAGTAACATAAAATGAGCTGATCAAAGTTAAAGCCCAAAATGAGATTTTGATGAAGGTAACTGGAGATCGATCAAGGAAGTCTGAAAAGAAGAAGAGGAAGAGAGATCATAAAGAGAAGGAAGCATCGACCAAAAGATCAAAGTCTAAACCAGCTGCACCTGTTAATTCAATGGCTACACCTTCAAAGGAGAATTATGATCAGTCCAAGAAAGATTCTTCAACCGATCCTAATCATGAAGCTGCTATATAGAATGTAACCGATGAAGTATATATCTTTTGCTTGTCAGCCGATTTCCCTATCAATGAGAATTTGTTACCCTCACTCTCTTTCATTTAAAAGTTTATTTATGTTTACTTGAATTCCTTTTATATTTTTTTGAATGATTATACTGCTACTATCTCTTTCATTTGTAGGATACTTCATTTATCTCCTTTTCTTCATTTTTCTTTAAAAACTTGAATTGTAAAGCTTTCCATATGTTAAATCAAGTTGTCACTTGACTTAGGGAATGACAAATAAGAGATAAAACTCTTGATCATTCTTTTACTAAGTTAAGATAGATGTATACCTTAGGATGATTGGATTTAAGCAATTAGGAGAAGATTGTTAGTCAAATATATTTATAGCTTTGGAATTGCTTAATCCCAATCATATAAGCATTATTGAGGACCCCTAATTTTAACTAGACTACTTAGAATTTTCTATGTACCCTTAGGGTCCCTTTAGTGATAGTGCCAGTGATTTATCTTTATATTTCTCTCTCTGATGACCTGAAGACTTGAAAACCTTGACCTATTCCAAGAAGAAGTGGTTAACTTGTCAACCAGTTAAGGCTCCTTACCGGTTGATCTGTCCAAACCGGTTGACCTCCTTTGATCGGTTATCATGCTCAACAGGTCACAGCCTTGTCAAAAGGTTACAGCCTGTTGATAGGTACTATGGTGTAACCGGTAAAGATCACCCCCAACAGGTTAATACGATCAGGCTTCTTCAAAAAGCTTTCCTATCAGTTTGACTTAGCATTTGTTGCTCTCACCTACTTAGCCAAAGTTGGTAGAGCAGTTTCTGATGAAGACCATATTGTTGCCTGACAAGTAACTACTTCAAGGAATGATCAAGTTACAAGAACTCACAGCAACCCTCTTACCCAGTGGATAATTCAAGCCTGCTTGTACTTCATATCTCAAGCATTTAATGGAGAAGATTTTTCATTCAATGCTTGTCAGTCCAAGTCATCTTCTCAACCCCTTCAAAGACAACAACTTCATTTGAAGAGAATTACAAATACCTTCCTTAGAGCATTGAGTTGGTACATTAAAAACTTTGAGAGAAGAATTGTCAAGAATTGCAAGTGCTGAAATACTTCAAGCAATTAAGTTCAAGACATTTTGTCCTTATAATTACTATACCATTTATTAGGACACACACCGTGCACACTCAATCTATACCTGTGTGTGTTCCCAAACAAGACTATGTCTGGAATACATTAATTGATCATACTACACACCCAAGAGAAATCAGTTCAACTTGTGAACATATCTCTTGAATACACTTGGTCAATACTTGTATCACGATCCATTAGTGATCACTTTCCTTTAGGCAACCTTTAACCTTCCTCATAGGTAAGGCTTGCAACTTGTAATAGACTAGTGAACATTAATAGTGCACATTTCATAAATCCAAGTTTTGACCAAACTTGGCAGAGGATGTAGCAGTTCATTAACACTGTGAACCTCTCCAAATAACTATGTCCCTTTGTTTGTGTGTTTGTTACTTTCTTGTCTTGTAACCGGTTGAGCTATATCACCGATTACATCATTTGAATTCTTACTGCCTTGTTTTGCCTTACCTACTGGAATACAACTTGCATGATATTTTAACTTGTTTTAAAACTCTCCTTTACTTAACTATTATCTGTTTTGAGTGTGTAACCCGGTAATATATAATCCGTTGTGTAACCAGTTAACAACGATTTTGCATTTGATAAATTACTTGGTAATTTTCAAAGAGTTTTTAAAAGAAATTTTATTAGGCTATTCACCCCCCTCTAGCCTGTTTTTCTGCCAGTTTGGCCTAACAATTGGTATCAGAGCATCAATTTTTGAAAAATATTTTTCCAAGCTTCACAGCAATAAATGTCGATTCCAATGGCGGGAAAACTTAAGTAGTCGTGGAACATGGCAAAGATACCCATGTTAAACGAAAAAGAATTTCCATTAAGGAAAAACAGAATTATTCAATCGATGAAAGATTGATGACTGTAGTTAGAGATGGTCTCAGCATTCCCATCAAAGTCAATACAATGCCAAGTGCCCCCAAAACTCCCCTGATGGATCTTGCTGATAGATCATCGGAACAAGAGTTTGAAGTCTATAAAACTATCGTCCCTAAAACTCGTGAAGAATGGACAAAGAGGACAAGATATGTGTAGCACTCGATAAAAAGGATATGCACATTCTAACCTCTGGTCTGGATGATAGGCTGTACAAGCAAGTACAAAATTATGAGACAGCTCAGCAAGTTTGGCAAAGCATCCTAAGATACTTCAAAGGAGACCAAGTGGCAAAGGACAACTGGCTATACAAGAGTGTAGCTGAATTTGAATCTTTCAAGAAGAACCCAAGTGAGTCACTCAGAGAAACGTACGACCGATTTTGTGAGGTAACTCTTGTGCATCTTTAGGCATGAAATATATTAAAATGCGTGTTCTTGATTCCTTAGGAGACTTATGGCATGTTAAGGTAGCTATTCTTAAATAATGTAGAGACTTGGATAAAACTCACATTCAGAATATTTTCTCTACTTTATTTCTGTATGAGGAAGACCTAAACAAACTTGGCGGAGTACAAAAACAATTCAAAAATATCACTCCACCAGCTTAAACTGAGATCTTTCCCGGCTCTTCCTTGTTCAACAATTTGTCTTCCAATAACTCCCTTTCAACTTCTCAATCTCAACCATCCCAAACCAATGTCACTTATAATAAGCCTTCCGAGGAAGATGAGTTTGCTGCCTTTGCCAGAAACTATAGAAAGTTCAAAGACATTAAGAAATCCCAACAACATGGCAACAAAACCTTCCACTCCAAATCCTCTTCATTTCAAAGATCTGGAAACTTCCAAAGATCTAGCCAATCCTCAACCGACGAAAAAATGCCCAAGGTGAGTTTGTTTGTTACAACTGTAGGAAATCTGGCCACTTTGCTTCAAAATGCCCTCAACCTAAGTATGAATTTCTTAGGAAGAAACCTTTTAGGAAGAATCCTAGATCTAAGAGCTTAGTATCCCTTGATGGAACAGAAAAGGCTATGCCTGTCTGGTTTGAAAGTGACTCAGAAAATAAGAATGCCGATTTAGATGAATAAGTTGATGTTAGCTTTGTATCCCTTGATGGAACAGAATTTGGACCTGAAATTACCCGGATCCGGCTCACACGCGGAGCCCCGGCATCTCGCATTTGTCGCCGTTGGAAATTGCCCGGATCCGAGAGGCAGCGCAATCGCGCCCCGACATCTGGCATTTCCGCTTTGCGGCATTTGTTGGTGGAGGTGTCTCGCTGTGTTTTTGCTTGTAGAGTCGCCATGCCGTTTTTATTAAGCCCAAAACATTGAAAAAGGGCATCAGTTTAAAAATAAACTGTTTTTGTGTGATGAAATTTTTGAGTTCGGAGGTCAGATGACTTCTCGGGAAGAAAATATTAGAATCTTAGAGCTCACCCGAGTCGCCTCGTAAAAACGAGTCTTTCGGATACCCCTAATAATCTTTAACTGTTGTGTGTGTGTGTGTATGTGCTTTTAAAAATGCATGCTGTATCGGATGTCTACATTGTACACTACTTTATTGAAATGTATTGAAATAGTGTAGGAAGGAAGCCTTACCAATGTTGGTTCGTGTTTGTCTTCCGCTGGGGAATAGTGTTTGAGGGTGGAATAGTGTTCCGGTACGGACCGGGATTGCTTAGAGAGGAGCCGGTTGTCTGCGGATAGAGTTTCGGTGTGCGTCGGGATTGTAGGTTGCGTTTGGGCAGAGGTTCGGCGTGCGTTGGGATCGCAGGGATCACTCGGGCAGAGGTTCGGCGTGCGTTGAGATGGCAAAAGTCACTCGGGCAGAGTTTCGGCGTGCGTTCAAGTTGTCGGTTTGACTCGAAAAGAGCCGAGACGCCTTGGGAAAGACCAGGCAAGGCCTCGAAGTACCACGAGGGGCCTCAGAGTACCTCGAGAGTGCCTCAGGGCAGCGCAGGAGCGTCGCGGGAGCGCTCGGAGAGGCTTCGGAGCACCATAAGGGAGCTCGAAAGGCCTCGGAAGGATCCGAAAGGGCCGGGATTGCCCCGAAGGGTCTTAAAGGGGTGCCTGAAGGCTGGGGGGAGAGGACAGAAGAGGGAGATGTGTGAAATGAGGGAGGGGGAGCCCTCTATTTATAGTCTCAGATTTTGTACAATAAGGTCCGTACGGACCTTGCAGGTAATCCAAGTTTTTGGTTTTCCTCAATTTGAGGGAATGAGTGGACTTTAAGAAGATTTAGCCATGATGATGTCTGGTTGCAAAGAGGTCCGTACGGACCAACCACACATGCAATAAGGTCCGTACGGACCATTCATGTAGGCAAGTAATTATTACCTTCGGGATTTGAGGGAATAACTTGGACTTTAAGGGGATTCAGTAATCATTGAAGCAAAGAGGTCCGTACGGACCATGTATGCTTTTCTAATTTCTGAAAAAATTCCTAAAAGGTCCTTTTGTCCCTTTTTGTCCCAGAAAGGTCCCTCCCTTAGTTTGGCTGGGGGTTTTTGAGGGTTTTGAGTGTCAAGGGTCTTCGAGACTGCGTTTGTGAGTCTGCGGTGTTTCCCGTGTGCTCGAAAGAGGGTGATCCAGATTGGGGTACTTACAGAAGCCCCTCAACGACGTCACTTACGGAGGAAGTGGGGTCGTCGATAAGATAAGGGTCCTAATCTGGATCGCGTGCTGGGAGAGGAAGTGACCATGTAGGTCGGTGGGTGAGGACATGGCGGTGTCCTGTTGTGTGACCGTTTAGGTCAGTTGGCTGGACCCTGTGATAGGATTCCTACGTATCCCTAGCGGGAATCAAGCCTAGTCGTAGTTCGTGTGTGGGGTGAGTGTTGTTGTGTACGAGGAGGTGAGATGTCCTCTGACTGAAACTCTGTGTGTGGATGTGGTGGCATCCTGTGGGTGACTGTTAGGGTCGGCTGTGAGGATCGACTGTGAGGACGTGGTGGCGTCCTAGGTGACCGCATAGGTCGATGGTAAGGACGTGGTGGCGTCCTGGGTGACCACATAGGTTGATGGTAAGGACGTGGTGGCATCCTGGGTGACCGCATAGGTCGATGGTAAGGACGTGGTGGCATCTTGGGTGACCGCATAGGTCGGTGGTAAGGACGTGGTGGCGTCCTGGGTGACCGCATAGGTCGATGGTAAGGACGTGGTGGCATCCTGGGTGACCACATAGGTCGATGGTAAGGATGTGGTGGCGTCCTAGGTGACCACATAGGTCGATAGTAAGGACGTGGTGGCATCCTGGGTGACCGTATAGGTTGATGGTAAGGACGTGGTGGCGTCCTGGGTGACCGCATAGGTCGGTTGTAAGGACGTGGTGGCATCCTGGGTGACCGCATAGGTCAATGGTAAGGACGTGGTGGCATCCTGGGTGACCGCATAGGTCGATGGTAAGGACGTGGTGGCATCTTGGGTGACCGCATAGGTCGATGGTAAGGACGTGGTGGCATCCTGGGTGACCGCATAGGTCGATGGTAAGGACGTGGTGGCGTCCTGGGTGACCGCATAGGTCGATGGCTGGACCCTGTGATAGGATTCCTACGTATCCCTAGCGAGAATTAAGCCTGGTCGTAGTTCAGAGGTCGCGAAATTGTGAGTGTATGCGGGCGTGATGGTGCCCTGAAGTGTTGTGTGACTACCGAGGTCGATTGTGAGGACGTGGTGGCGTCCTGAGATGGAAATTTTACGATTTTCCGAATTGGGTGGTTTAAAGCCTTTCGGGCTGGAAATAGTGATGAGGACGTGACTTGTCTTCTGGCTGTGGTTGTGTCATGCGTGAGGACTTGATTCGTCTTCTGACTGTGGTTGTGTCATGCGTGAGGACTTGATTCGTCTTCTGACTGTGGTTGTGTCATGCGTGAGGACTTGATTCGTCTTCTGACTGTGGTTGTGTCATGCATTTTGTCCGCTGGGGGAAAGGTTGGACTTACGATGACTGCCGGTGTTCATCTTGTTGGGGATCCTCGTGGCCTTGTAGGGGCTTTTTCTGCTGAGAAGGTGACTTCGGGCTTACTTTGATTGCCGGTGGTTGAGTTGCCGTTTAGTGGGCGAAATCCGGGCTTACGATGACGGCCGGTGCTGGGGATATGCGGTCTTGTACGGGTTTGCAAGAATTCCCTTTTGACTTGCTGGGGAAGGAGTTCGGGCTTACTTTGATGGCCGGTGCTTAAGTTGCCGTTTAGTGGGTGAAATCCGGACTTACACTGACGGTCGGGGTTGGTTTTGTTGGGTTAAGGACCAAACTGCATTGAATCTGCTGAAATAGGCCTTTGGACAGCCAGGGGCAAAGATTATAAGGGCAAAGAAGTAATTTGGCCACGGGTTGCAAGAAGGTCCGTACGGATCTTCTCCCTCTGCAAAGAGGTCCGTACGGACCGATGTTGAATTTTACAGTTCCCAGATTTTAACCAGCTGAAGAACTGAGGCAACCCTTCATTCTTCTTCTTCTAGTTCGTGAACCCAGCGAGAGAGAGAGAGAGAAAAAACTCCATTTTTGCACCAAAATCCTTAGAAAATCCTCCATTTTTCTTAGCTTGAATTGCTTGCAATGGCGGAAGGATCAAGGAGATGACGTCGTCAACGGAGCCAAGAGGTGATCGAGCAAAGGATGGAGCTTCAAAGAAATTGCATCTCCTTCGTTCCTTCTTCGAAGAACCCGGATGTGTTGTATCCGAATCCGGAGGTGCATAATCGGCGAGTTAGGAACGCCGGGGAGGTAAGAAACCAATTTCGTCTTGATTCCTTGCTTGAATTGTTGAATGCTAGAACTAGGTATTAGTTTTTCGCATATTTGGGGCTTTTGTTATTTGTCATGCTTTTTGTGAAATTCGTGACGAATCGTTGAAATTGAGCATGTAAAAATTGTGGGTATGCGGTTTTTGTGCAAAAATGTGTAGATTATCTCTTATTTGTAAAAATAAAGTGCCTCTCTTTGAAAATGCATGCTTTGGTATTTTGTACCTTATGCTATTTATGTATGTACATTGTTAGAAAATTGCCATGTAGGGACAAATTTTGTGAAAAACGTGACATGTGCCGTGTTTTGTGACGGGTTTTGTCTGAAAATATGTGCCGTGTAGGGACGGACTTTACTTTTGAAAAAAATGTGTTGTGCCGTGTTTTTGGTGACGGACTTTGTGGGGAGTTTATGTGCAATATGTGCCGTGTTTTGTGACGGGACTTTTGAAAATGTGTCGTGTAGGGCTTAATCCCTTTGTTGAGAAAATTTGTACAGTGTGTGCCGTGTTTTGTGACGGACTGCATGGGGAAAATTATGTGTAATGCATGCCGTGTTTTGTGACGGGTTGCATGTGAAAATTATGTATAATGTGTGCCGTGTTTTGTGACGGATTACATGTGAAAAGTATGTGCAATGTGTGCCGTGTTTTGTGACGGGCTACATGTGAAAAGTATGTGCAATGTGTGCCGTGTTTTGTGACGGATCCTTTTTTTTTTTTATGCTTTGGTATTTAGTACTGTGACTGACGTACCTTTGCTGTGTTTACCTGCAGGATGAGGGGCTTTTGGCTGGGAAAGCCAAAAAGATGAAGTCTCGGGGGTCCCTCGAGGCTGTAGTGGAGTTGTGGCAGCAGCTGCCGGACATCTCTATGGGGGGCAGGCCGAGCCCTAAGAGGTTGGTGTATGCTTCCGGCTTGGGCGTGTTCGTGGAGAACTTGGCCGGGATTTCTGATACGAGGAAGAACAAGAGTATCTTCCTAGGCTTGTCTGAGTATTGGTGGGATACCACCCACACCTTCCATCTGAGCTGGGGCGAGGTGACGGTGACGCCCACCGATTTTGCTGCTATCACCGGGCTTTCCTTCAAAGGAGGGCCAGTGCGGTGGAGGGATAGGATAGCCGAGGATGTGCTGGCTGAGCTATTGGGCTTTACACCTCTTCCTCGCAGGGGCCTGGGCATGCTGTACATCGATCTGGAGATGAGGATAACGGCCAGTATTGGGGCCTATTGCCGTGGTACCGGTATGGTGACGGCGGATCAGCTGGCACGCTCTTTTCTGTGGTTTGCCCTTTCCGAGACTTTGTTCTCGAACCACGCGAATATGGCTCCCTTTGCTCTGCTGGAAAGCTTGATGGATTTGGAGAGAGTCTGTGATATAGCTTGGGGCGAGGCGGGCCTGGCCGAGCTTTATTTCTCTTTGGACCGGTTTAGCCGGGGCGTGGCTGTAGACACCCCATTCTGAGCACATCGGAACATACTTATACCACTCTAAGTCTCGCTTTGAGTCAAGAAGTAGAAATCCACCATTTCATCATGTTTCGTTAAGTTTTGACTAACAACCGTTAGTTTGGGACTAAACTGCATACGAGATAGCAAGGAAAGGACAAAACTGTCCACAGGAGCAATATCTCGCTGCGAGATGGCGTGTCTCGCGCGAGATATCCCCCCTCTGCAGATTGCAGACGACAGTTCCCTCGTCAATTTCAACCTCTTTTCGGGATAAAACTTTATCTCTCCGGCCAACCAATAGAATTGGGAGTCTGGAACCATCTTGAAGTGTTTGATCTCATCTTCAACACTTCCCCAACCCCTATAAATACTTGGTGACTTCCAAGGTTCAAGAGGTCCAAGAATTTTCACAACACACACATTTTGTTGGTTTCTCTCCTTGAAAGAATCCTACAAAATCACCCTAAAAACTCACCTCATAGTTTGTTTGTCGACCTTGTTGATAAACAAGCATCAAGCTCCAAGTCAAGGACCGAGGTGAAGCTCTGTCCGTGTCAAGAGTCGACTCTAAACTTGAGTCGAAACTCTGCCCAAATCACCTCACGCAAGGTAATTCCTAAATCCCTTTCTAATTGATTGTTAGAGTGGTATAAGTCCATAGAATCTAGGATCGGCCTAGAGCCTCTCCAAATCATGGAGACGGTCTCGAAGCAATCGATCCTACATTCCGTTTAACCCCGTTAAATGGACCTTTGTTTATAATATTAAAAAATCGTTTTTCCCTTCTTTTTGAAAACCTCTCTTTTCTTTAGCAAGACCGATCTCCGGATTGGGTGAAATGGATGCTCCTTGACCTACCCATTTCATAACTTAAGCCCCGAACCCAAATCTTTTTCAAAATGGTTTTCCTATTTTCTCCAACCGAATAATATAGGTGGCGACTCAAAAATGAAAAGGAAAGAAAAAATCATTATTCCTTCTTTTTCCTCACAACGCTACAGTGGCGACTCTGCTGGGGACTTAAAATTAAGAGGCATAAACTTGCGTCAAAATTAAAAGAGAGGTTTTCAAAAATTTAGTAAATTCGAATTTTTTGCTCTCAGATGAAGCATGTCTCGCGGCGAGATATCATATCTCGCGCGAGATATGGCTTCGGCAATCTGGTTGTTTTCTGGTTTCTCCTGTTCATCCCGTGGTCCAAGACGAGGGTCGAACACGCAAGGGGGATCCCAGAATTCATTATCTGTAGAGTTCTAGCATCTTAAGGCCTCCCTTAAGGTGTAGAACTCGAACCTTCGTTTCCTTTAAATAATTGATTATTATTTATAAACTGCGTGCGATTGGGTTTTATTTAATTAAAGTCCGATCCATTGGGGATTCGGGAGTTGTAAATTGAATTATTTATCTCTCTTTCCCTCTCGTTATGTGGAACTACGACGGCCTGAGTCTTCCTAATTTGGGAGAAACGTAGGCAACCACTTGGTGCGGCCACTATCTGTTTTTCTTTTGCTTTAAAAAAAAACTCTCTATTTTACTCTATCGCCTAGATTGACTATCACACACGCGCACTCATATTATAACTGTCATTGCACTGCATACCCTCTATCAACCCGGGACCCACACTAAGGACGGATGACGGTAACCACCTAGTCGCCTATCTCTCCGAAGTTGGACAATCCCACTCCGCGTATTCAATCCACTTAGATTGTCATATCGCGGGGAGCCTAGCCTTCCAGCCCTGCATCGCCACATTCTCATGTAGATTGACCTTTTTAGGATCACTCCGTGACCGGTCGGTTTTGACTCGGTGATCTTTTCTTGTTTTTGACCAAAACAAAGCCATGCAAAATTGAAAATAAAAAGGATTCGGAAAAGTCCCTTCGGAAAAAGTCCCTTCGGAATGACCCTTTCGGATGTCCCTTCAAAAAAATATGCATATAATCCTTCAAAAAAAAAAAAACAATCTTACATGGCTTTGTCTTACAAAAATCGGATTGATTGCTTAGTCGTTAGGTTCTGATAAAGGCCTTAGAAACCCCTCAAAACTGAATTTCCGTTCCGACCAAAAATTAGGTCTAAATAAAAATCGACTTTCCGTGTGGTTATCTCGCGCGGGACAACATATCTCGCGCGGGATAATGCTTCTGTTTGCTGAATCTGAGCCTGAGCCATTTTGAGCCTGCTTCCGACTCGTTGGGGCTAGATCCTGATATCTGCATCTCTTCTGTCAGTTTTCCGAAGCTACTCAACTTCAAGACTCCCAACACAATGTCCGACGTCGACAACATTCCGGGTAACGAAACTCTGTCCGAAAACAACCACAAACTTCTGGAAGAAGCTAATGATCGCCTAGAAGTGCAAGCCTCCCAAATCCACACTCTTGTAGAAGAAATTCAAGAACTTAGAGCTGCACTAGCCAACAAAGAAAAGAAGAAGAAAAATGATTCTTCCTCCGGGGAAGAGGAGTCATACACCAAAAGGGCCAAGGGTCGCCGCAAAAGCAAAGGCAAGAAAAAGAAGTACGAGTCTAGCTCGTCATCTTCCTCATCTGACAATGAAAGCTACACATCCAAAAAAGAAAGCAAGGGGGAAAGCAAGAATGAACCCCTTACCATGGCCATGCTTGAAAAGAAACTTGCATCCCTCGATGTGAGTAAGGGAGCCTCGCTCTCTATCGATTACGATACCCTTCGACAGTCCATGTCAAAGCTTCCTAGAAAGTACAAGACACCCGACATTGCAAAATTCAATGGCACCACCTGTCCCAAATCACATTTGGAGACTTACTCTTGGGCCATGCTACCCATGGGAGTCGATGACAACCTGTTGGCCCAATGCTTTCCACAAACTCTCGATGGTGCCGCTAGACCCTTCCACTCTCTACGAGACTCGACTGGCCACTTGCTAGTTGTACTTTCCAAAAGCAATACGAGGACAACTCCACTTATCGCACCACTAGAAGGGATCTTGAGCAAACCAAACAGCTTCCGAACGAATCCTTCACAGATTTTGTCAAAAGGTGGAGAACCAAATTAACCGAAATTGTTGATAGGCCCAGCCTAGACGAGCAAATTCACATCCTCATACAATGCCTTAGAGAGGAATATCAAGACAAGCTAGCCGGCAACTATTTTCCTAGTTTCGCCGAACTTCACAAGTCGGGCATACGGTTAGATGACCTCATCAAACAGAAAAGGGAAACCAAGAAAGAAAGTGGATTCCGTTACAACAAGAGCTCTTCTTCCTCTTCCAATCCCAAGGATGCATCTGTCAATGCCATTGTCTTCAATCATCCCGGAAATGGTAAATAATCTGCAGTACCTCCACCACAAAAGAAGAAGAAGGATAGACATTATGACAAGCTTGAAGGAATCACCCAAGAAGAACTCTTCGAAGTGCTTGTCAAGAACGGGAAAATCAAACCAATAGAAGGTGGGCCTCCAAAGAAAGACCTTCCTGCCAACCATGCTCATCACCTCTTCTGCAAGTACCACAACTTCACCGGTCACGACACCAACTCTTGCTTCCACTTGAAAGATGTCATCCAAGATTTGTTTGACGATAAAGAGATAGGATTACCTAATGTTGTTACTAATCCTTTGCCAAACAATGAGGTCAATCTGATAGAAATAGAAAGTAGCTTCGAGGATCCTACTCGTCTAGCCACAATTGTGGACGAGAGCCCTCTTGAATTTAATAAATCTTCTTTCTGTTATATGATGTCTTGGGAGGAAATCTTAGAACAAAAGGAGAAAGGGTCTAAGGCAGTCAACCTACTCACACGATCCGGTCATGTGGTCACCAACAAAGACCCAAGGGATGAAAATCCTCCAAAACAAGCCAAAACCTCATCGCCAAGAGAACCGGAGGACCCTCTCTTAACTCAGTTAAAGAAGACACAAGCAAACATCTCAGTTTGGGATCTCATAGGAGCATCTCACAAGCACCGTGAAATGTTGAAAGGCATTGGCTCAAATGACCATTTCCTCGGAAGCAACACCCGAAGAGCTCACTCAAATGATTGGCCAAGTGCAATTTGGTAACGTCATCACTTTCACTGACTTGGATCTCCCGTCCTATGGGAACAATCATCATGAGGCCCTCTACATAACTGCTAAGGTGAATGGGTACCGAATGCCACGCATTTTGGTCGACAATGGTTCTGCAATCAATGTCCTCCCAAAGAAAGCCTTATCATCCTTAGGCCTCACCCACAAAGACCTCAAGCCATCGGGGCATACCGTAAGGGGGTACGATTGCAGACCGCTAGAACCGCTGGGATCGGTTGTGATACTCGTAGAAATGGGGCAAGTCACTATGAGCATTGAATTCCAAGTCATCGACACCCCGGCATCCTTCAACTTGCTGCTTGGTCGCCCTTGGCTACACGACATAGGGGGTGTACCCTCCTCCCTGCACCAATGCATCAAGTTTAGACACAACAATACGATAGTCACCATACACGGAGAAATGGTTACTGCTAGTCCTATCCTCGAAGTACAACATAGAACTTATGATTTCCTGTTCAGTGGCTTTGAGATCGAGAAAGAAAGCACTGTGAATATCATAGAAACTTGCAACGAAAATGACTACTCCAAGGCACTTTGGTTTTCCGGAAGCCTTCCTGTCTGGAGAATGATGCTAGAAAAAGGGTACTTTCCTGGACTGGGGCTTGGAAAGCACTTACAAGGGACAACGGAACCACCACCGGTCCCCCAGCCTCACACAAAGCATGGCCTAGGATACATCATCTCCATCCACGATGAAGATGACGAAGAAGAGTGGGGATTCACTCAAATCAAGTGGGAAGGAACCACCTAAAAAGGCTACGACAACCTAAAGCCTAAGAATGACAACCTCAAGCCATATCGAAAGACACTCAATGGCTACTTTGTCCGAGAATGGGAAAGTATTCCCTACTTTATCTTTTCAGAACCATGGACTGATGATAAAGGAAAGCGCCAACCGGGCTTTGAAATCTTCAGCGATTGCGATGCTTCTCCAGATGAAACCGAATCCGTCCCACTAATCCCCAATGATTTGTGGGGCACGAAGGCAGAAATGACAAGTGAATGGGACTTTGTGTTGGGAGAAGACATGCTGCGACAGTTCCAAGACCCGTGCTGTTAGAAGACAAATGCATTCATGCAATATCCAAGGGGGACGCTCCAACTACCGACTACACAAGGCGATACAGAAATGTGATGAGCCAATTCTAAGCGGCACGTCACCGGGAGGACCGCTTGTTGATGAAGACTTCATGATCAAAGAGCTTGGTTGCACTCCCCATCCCCGCAGAAGATAGGCCCCATAGCTTTTACATTAGAAGGTGCTCCACCTCCGATGGACTCACTCAAGAGGAAATCGAGGCGGTGGCCGAACATGTATTCCCTTACTTCCTTAATGAAAACTTTGATCTTTTCGAGTACCCTGAGATTGCTAACATCGTGAATGATGAATTAACTAATAACAATCAATATAACGAACACGTTAATAATGAATCATACGATGAGATAGATCAAGAAAACGAACAAATCTTAAAAGAATTAGCTAAGCAAGTAGGTCGTTGTGGAAAGAATGGCCCTGTTGGCGACAAGGAAATGCAAACGGTTAATCTTGGGACAACGGAAGACCCCAGAGAAACAAAGATCGGCAGCTTCTTCAAGGGGGAAGACAGAGAAACCTTGACGCAGCTCCTTAGAGAATATGTAGACGTCTTCGCTTGGTCCTACAAAGATATGCCTGGGTTGAATCAGTCAGTTGTAGAGCACAAAATACCACTGCTACCCAACGCCAAGCCAGTCAAGCAGAAACTACGCAGAATCAAGCCGGAATGGTCAATGCAAGTAAAAGAGGAAATCATGAAGCTATTGAATGTAGGGTTCATCAAAGTGATTGAGTATCCGGAATGGTTAGCAAACACAGTGCAAGTAGCCAAGTTAAACGGGAAAATACGAGTCTGTGTTGATTTCAGAGACTTGAACAAGGCATCCCCTAAAGATGACTTCCCGCTACCGAACATAGACATGTTGGTCGATGCCATTTCTTGCATACGAAGTCCGCTCATTCGTCGACGGTTTCGCAGGGTATAACCAAATTCTCATGGCAGAGGAAGATCAGCACAAAACAGCATTCACCACACCTTGAGGAACGTTCTGTTACACGGTCATGCCGTTTGGTCTCAAGAACGCTGGGGCTACTTATCAAAGAGCAGTCACGACACTATTCCATGACATGATCCACAAGGAAATAGAGGTATATGTGGACGACATGATTATTCACTCAAAAGGGACAGATGGTCAACACTTCAGAGATCTCGAAAATTCTTCAATCGGCGAGACAGACAAGATGAGGCTCAACCCCGCCAAATGCTCATTCGGAGTGGTCAAAGGGAAAGTCTTAGGGTACATGGTCACAGAGCGTGGCATAGAAGCAGACCCCGCCAAGATAAAAGCCATCACAGACATGCCTCCACCCAGAACATAGAAAGAAGTAAAGGGATTCATGGGCAAGGCTTCAATATATCGGTCGATTCATCAATCAACTCGACTACAATGTGCGATCCTATCTTCAAGCTACTTAAGAAAACGCACCTCAAGAGTGGACCGAAGAATGTCAAGAAGCATTCGAGGAAGTTAAGCACTATTTGACTTCCCCACCTATCCTGGTTCCACCGCACAAGGAGAAGCCCTTGAAGCTATACCTCACGGTTACGAGACAACGCATTAGGGGCTATGCTCGCTCAAGAACGACCCGGCCTCCCACACGAGAGAATGCCATCTATTTCGTCGATCGCAGATTCCAAGGCAGCGAAATCAACTACTCTCCACTCGACAAATCTTGTGCTGCTCTTGTTTGGGTATCACAAAGGCTGAAGCACTATATGGAAGCCTTCCCGGTCCGTCTCATTGCAAAAATGGATCCACTGAAATATATCCTAGACAAATCAAATTTGTCTTCGAGACTGGCCAAATGGTACTTCATGCTCGCGGGATATGATATCACTTACGTCACTCAGAAATCCGTCAGGGGGAGTGTATTCGCAGATCAGTTGGCCGAATTTCCTTGCGACGAAGTGAAGGGGGAAGACCCGCGATTCCCTGATGAGGACATCATGAGTATAGAAGAAGAAAATAAGTGGCAATTATTTTTCGATGGCGCAGCCAACATGAGAGGGTTCGGCATTGGAATGTTATTAGTAGACCCTAACGACATCTATACTCCACTAGCAATACGTCTTGACTTTGACGCCACCAACAACACCGCAGAATACGAAGCTTGCATAGCGGGACTTGAGGCAGCCCTAGAACGCAACGTGACTGAACTCGAGGTATTCGGGGATTCCCAATTGATCATCAATCAGACATTGAAGAAGTGGAGGGTCCAAGATCTAACCCTTCAAAGATACAATGCCCGTCTCCAAGAGTTGGTGCAACAATTCCAAGATGTCTCGTTCCACTACCTCCCCAGAGACAAAAATCGGTTTGCGGACGCATTGGCCACACTTGCTTCATTGGTCGAAATCCCTAAAGGAAAAGCAGTCAAACCCTTCAAAATAACACGACGTGCAACTCCTTCATACTCGCGCCGTTATAGATCTCCATGACTACAAAGACAAGTGGTTATCCGAATGTGCCACTTTGTTGGGAACTCCGAGGAAAACCATGGTACCATGACATTTGGCATTTCATCCTAGATGGAACCATCCCACAGAGACAGGACCCGAAGACTCAGATTGCCCTTAAGAGGTTGGCCGCTAATTACGTCATCACCGCTGGCCGCCTATTCAAGAAACATTCCCAAGGAAACCTCCTTTGTGCCACCGAGGAAGAGGCCCAAGAAATAATGGACCACGTTCATCAAGGCATATGTGGAACCCATATGAGCGGAAATATGCTCGCCAAAAAGATCATCAGACAAGGGTACTTTTGGCTGACCATGGAAGCCGACTGTACCAAAATGGCCAAGAAGTGCCACAAGTGTAAGATACACGCCAATCTTCAGCATGCACCACCCTCCTTGCTGTACCCTATGACTTCTCCTTGGCCGTTCTCTATATGGGGGATAGACGTGATTGGAAAGGTCACACCCATATGAGCCAACGGACACTGCTTTGTCCTAGTAGCCATCGACTACTTCACTAAGTGGGTTGAGGCCGCCTCCTATAAAGTTCTGAATGCCAGAAAGGTTGCAGAATTCATCAAGCACAACATCATCTGCCTGTATGGGGTTCCACAAGAGATGATATCCGATAATGGGTCCCACTTCGAGAAGGAAACCGATCGCCTACTAACCGGATACAAAATCACAAGGCACAAGTCGTCTCCTTACAGGCCTCAAACAAACGGAGCAGTTGAAGCCGCGAACAAAACAATCGAGACTATCATCAGAAAAATGGCGGTCACTGGAAAAGACTGGCCCGATAAGCTACCTTTCGCACTGTGGGGATACCGTACTTCAGTCCGAACAGCTACAGGAGAGACTCCCTACGCCCTCGCGTTCGGAATGGAGGCTGTCTTACCGATAGAATTGGAAATACCATCACTACGGGTTCTCCTAGAAAACCAAGTGAACGAGGTCGACTGGCTAGGAAGCAGATATGAAGAGTTGGCCCTGTTGGACGAAAGAAGGTTGAAAGAAGCCGAACATACTCAAGCTTACCAAAGAAGAATGGCAAGAGCTTTCAACAAAAAGGTCAAGACGAGGAACATCAGAGTAGGTGACCTGGTTCTCCGTGAGCACCGTCCTGGACCTTTCAACCCACTAGGCAAGTGGGGATCAAGATGGATAGGTCCCTACATTGTGAAGAAGATATTCTCTGGGGGAGCCCTTCAGCTGGTGGACTTAGACGGAGATCAACTACCGAAGCCGGTCAACATGGACAAGCTCAAGAAGTACTTCGCGTGACTTGCCCTCCTAAAAAGAAATCGCTCGCTAGGTTGAAAATCCCGGAAAGGACGACCTAGGCAAAAATTAGAGCTAGCACAAGAAAAGAAGCCCGCTAGATTGAAAACCCGAAGGGGCGGTCTAGGCAAAAGAAAGGGTGTGCATGAAAAAAAAAAAAAAAAGAGAGAGAGAGAGAGGCTTATCTCGCGCAAGATTACCCCTCGACACAGGGCCGTATTTTGTCCTTTTCTCAAAAATGAACTACGTTAGACCTGAGCCTCTTATTTAATTGTTGTAAAAGAGGAACGTAGGCAGCCTTCGGGTTCGGTCTAATCTAATAAATAAATCTACTTTTGTCCTTTATTAATCAAATACATTTTCATTAATGACAAAAGGGAAATCCTAACCACAACGACTAATTTGCTAAGCTAACAAACTCGAAAAAAAAATACTAATAAAAGCAAAATAATTGATCTATCAAAGCAATCTCTTGGTACTCCTAAAAGATCTAGCCTTTCATTGACTTGGTAGGCCGGCGGACATGATCTCCACCGTCGTCGTGATCCTCCTTGCGCTTTGAGCCCCGCAAAGCAGAGCATCCCTCGAGGCGATCAAAAACAGAGTCAAGACGATCAAAAACAGATCCTGAGAGCCTATTGAAGACATGGGGCCTATCTAAAGCTTGCGTCTTTCCAGGCATCCCCTTGCTTCGCCTCTCGTACCAATCCCCATCGAGAAAATCCTGAGTTGGATCAGTTCGCACATTAGCAGGGATCGGGCGAGCCTCGCTCCTTCGCAAAATACTGCTAGCTACAAAAGAATCTCCTAGCAGTGAAAGCCGCAGATCATCAATCTTCTCTGCACTAGGGTGACCGGTATGAAGAAACCAATCCAAGTACTTATCAGACAAGAAGATACTTGCATTAAAAGTCCGAAGGTTCGACCAGCGATCTCGACTAGTTCCTTCACCCCATGCTTGAGCTAGCGCCTGCGCAAACTCTACACCAATATAAGACACTTCACGAGAAGCTCCTTCGAAAAAATAAGTGTCCTGCTGCTGACCAAGCTGACGGAGCACCCGCTTGGGGAAATAAAAGGAGGAATCTCGCAAACCCGGAAGAACAACCCTGTCAAAACCCTTGGTATTGGCAACATACTTGTTCAACCTCCAATAAGGTGGACACCAAAGAATGTCAGCAGTTTCGGTCTTCGCAATCAACTCAGCCCATTCATCCCTGAAAGATCCTTGATCAATAACTTTCGCGTATGATATGTGAAAGGGGAATATTCCAACGGGGGACCTACCAACTTGAGATTCTCCCTAAGCCAAATGGTCAACAGAAGAGGACTCCCTTGAGTCATGACACCGGTCCTATGCAGCTCGTCAAGACCATGCAGGGTCTCACCCAAGATTAGCGGAATAATGTTCCTAGAACGTTTTCTAGCCTGCAGAACAATTTCCACAAGTTGGGAGTCGACCAAGCCCTCCCTACATGTAAATAGAACATCTCCGAAAAGGAAAAGAGCCAAAAAGTTCCGTTTATGGACATGAAAAGCGTCATCATCTGAATCACCGCTGAAGCGTCCCGGAAAAGAAGAGCAATCAACCCACTTGCGGTGAACCAACTCATAGCAAGTATCAAGGGGGATCCCTAACAATTCATTCAAAGCCTCTGAATGATTCCTATTGTACTTAGGAACAGCAATCTCACCAGTCAAAGGCATATCCAAGATAATGGCAAATTCCTCCACAGTAGGCACCATCTCATTCAAAGAAAAATTGAAAAGATGAATAGAGGGATCCCAAAATCGAGCAGCACCCTGCAAAAGACTCCAATCCGATTGGAGGTTCTTCAAAGTAAAAAGGATTCTGAATCCGAATTCTGCTATGAATTTATTACGAGATCGGTTGCGAAACGACCTCACGAAATCCCTTGATGCTTGCTTGAAAGATGCAACCACTTCAGACGACAGAGAAAAATCATCGACAATCATGGACGTTGGGGCAATCTCCTTGGAAGCCATGGATCGTAGGGTTGAAGAAGAAGACAAGAGTTTCACCCCAACAGAATATCTCTAGAGTTTGAAAGGCTAGAATGAGGTATCTGGCCGGACTACAGGGTGATTTTATAGGGAAAACTGACAAAATCCTATTCCGAAAAGAAGAGATCTCTGCCTGACTAGCGTGTCTCGTGCGAGACACCTTATCTCGCGCGAGATATCCCTACGGCAAAACAACAACAGTTCTGCTCAAACAACAATCTAGCCCCGACTTGACAAAGCAAGTCTCGAAAAACCTGTGTGTACAGTTCATAACATGCAGTAAAAACACCAAGATGAGGGCTCAAAATTGTGGCCTAGCGGCCATTCCATTCCATTTCCAAAAACATGGAAAGTCGAGAAAGCTAATTAACTAACTAATTAGACCTAGGATTGGGGGTTAAGAAAAACCATTGTTTGTGCTACCTACTTGTTCCTAACAGGTACCAAAAGAAAAGAAAAATTGTCTGGGCCCACCCGGCCAATATATACAATCATCAGAAATCAGATAAAAGGGAAAAGGAGGGGATCACGCCATCAAATCGCCCGAGCCGCCGGCACCTCCGCCATCACCGCCACGGGGGCTGCCATCCCTCCTCGACCTCTTAGCTCCACAAGTAGGGGTCACAGCCGAGGCCACTGTCGAGGCCGCCAAAGAAGCCTTATGAAACAGCCTCTCGGACAGGTCCGACACCAAAGCCATCAGTCCCGCAATCTTAGTTGCTCCACGATTGTAATCGGCCGCGGACAGAGTGACCTAACAACAAAAGAAAAAGAAAACGTTCAGATGAAATCGGACATATACACTTATATGGACGAACGCGAGATATACCTTCTGGAAAGTGACCAAATTGTCCTCGACAATAAGCGTCTACGCAACGTCAAAATTCAAAATTTTGACACATTTACCCTTGGAAATGATAAACTAGTAAGGAAACATGAAAAAACTGGCACCGCAAGTCACGGAACGAGCCAAACGTGACATGCGCACGATCGCCCGGTACGGCACCAGTCGCCCGAGAACCGAGTGGTCCAAAGATCAACTCAATCCACATGATTCAGAGCCCAAAAAGGTGAATCATCAAAGAAAAAACTCGGTCCAACGCCCAAAAAGGTGGATCGTCAAACCAAAAGGCCCGGTCCAACGCCCAGACAGGTGGATAGTCAAACCAAAAAGCTCGGTCCAACGCCCAAAAAGGTGGATCGTCAAACTAAAAGGCCCGGTCCAACGCCCAGATAGGTGGATCGTCGAACCAAAAGCCCGATCCAACGCCCAAACAGGTGGATCGTCGTCAGAAAAGTCCGGTCCAATGCCCAAACAGGTGGATCGTCATCAGAAAAGCCCGATTCAACGCCCAAACAGGTGAATCGTCATCCTCCACGACAAAAAGCCCGATTCGGAGCCCAGAAAGGCGAATCGTCACAAAACCAATAGGACTCAGAGGACCGGACAGGTAAGCCTTTATTTTCTAACATAGTTACCGCAGGTTCGGAGCCCAGACAGGCGAATCTTCAGACAGGCAGGTATATTCTGAATTGGGTCTTGATTTGATTCCTCAGTATGAATTTACCTTTTCAAAAATAAAATCTCCTCGATTTTCAAAAAAATGATTTTCAAAATACCTAAAGCAGCCTTTTCGTGTTTTGGAGTCGAACTACGTCATGGTCTGATTCTCCGATAGAGATACGTAGGAAGTCGTGCGGCCCGACCATCCCGATGTTCAGAATGATGTCTTTTCTATCGTCGACATGACTTCTTTCATAAGACATGTCGCCGAGGGGCTCTGTAGACACCCCATTCTGAACACATCAGAACATACTTATACCACTCTAAGTCTCGCTTTGAGTCAAGAAGTAGAAATCCACCATTTCGTCATGTTTCGTTAAGTTTTGACTAACAACCGTTAGTTTGGGACTAAACTGCATACGAGATAGCAAGGAAAGGACAAAACTGTCACAGGAGCAATATCTCGCCGCGAGATGGCGTGTCTCGTGCGAGATATCCCCTCTGCAGTTGCGGGCACGACGGTTCCCTCGTCGATTTCAACCTCTTTTCGGGATAAAACTTTATCTCTCCTGGCCAACCAATAGAATTGGGAGTGCGGAACCATCTTGAAGTGTTTGATCTCATCTTCAACACTTCCCCAACCCCTATAAATACTTGGTGACTTCCAAGGTTCAAGAGGTCCAAGAATTTTCACAACACACACATTTTGTTGGTTTCTCTCCTTGAAAGAATCCTACAAAATCACCCTAAAACTCACCTCATAGTTTGTTTGTCGACCTTGTTGATAAACAAGCATCAAGCTCCAAGTCAAGGACCGAGGCGAAGCTCTGTCCGTGTCAAGAGTCGACTCTAAACTTGAGTCGAAACTCTGCCCAAATCACCTCACGCAAGGTAATTCCTAAATCCCTTTCTAATTGATTGTTAGAGTGGTATAAGTCCATAGAATCTAGGATCGGCCTAGAGCCTCTCCAAATCATGGAGACGGTCTCGAAGCAATCGATCCTACATTCCGTTTAACCCCGTTAAATGGACCTTTGTTTATAATATTAAAAAATTGTTTTTCCCTTCTTTTTGAAAACCTCTCTTTTCTTTAGCAAGACCGATCTCCGGATTGGGTGAAATGGATGCTCCTTGACCTACCCATTTCATAACCTAAGCCCCGAACCCAAATCTTTTTCAAAATGGTTTTCCTATTTTCTCCAACCGAATAATATAGGTGGCGACTCAAAAATGAAAAGGAAAGAAAAAATCATTATTCCTTCTTTTTCCTCACAACGCTATAGTGGCCAGTTCCTTGGGCTGCTTTGACTTTGCTTTAGAGGTATGAGTTTATTGCTGTTTTTGATTTAGCAATTTGTCATTTCTCCATTTTCCTTTACACTGAGCCTTTTCTGCTTCTGTCACAGGTGTGGTTCTATGAGATTTTCCAGTGCTTCCCGTGGGATCGAGATCCTGGGGCCATAGCGGCCTATTCGACTATGTTGGGCTGGGCCCGTCCGGCGAGGAGAAGGAGGACCAGCAGGGGGAAGCTCACCATTACCTACGGGGAGGTGCAGGAGCATCTGGGGAGAGATAGACCGGAGGCGTTTGCTTTGTACCCCTGGGCTCGGTATGAGGCTGATGAGTTCGAGGGTGCTCCCGTGGTGACGGCGCAGAGAAAGATGCTGCGGGGCCTGACCTGCGACGTTATGTACTTGGGAGAGAGGGTCTTTTGGCAGCATGGCCCGGGTATGCTTCCCTTGGCTCCGAGGGACCCGCCTTTTGGGATGATGGATTCCCGTGAGATGGATGTGCTGGAGTTTGAGAGGTATCTTGGCGGCGTGAGTGCCGATGAGTTTGTCCTGTTTGGAGAGGAGTATGGGTCCTTCGTTAGGAGGAAGTTGAGGATGCCACAGGTGTTGGCGAGGAGAGGAGGCCGGCCCGCCGGGTCCCCCTGTGAGGTTCCGGTGCACAGGCCGGATTTCACATATATACGAGGCGACTCGTCGAGGCGTAGGGTATCGGTACCCGTGCCTGAGCTGGCTCCTGCTGCTTATCGGGTTGACCCGGATGTGCCGGTGAGTGTGCTTACTCTTTTCCATTTTGGCATCTTTTATGTATTTTTCTCTTTTGTTGAGTATGACTGCATTTCTTTTGCTGAGCGTTTCTTTGGCTGCTTGCTTGTGCAGGTCCCGGGGAGAGCCTATGACATGCTGACCCGCCGTTATGTGGCGATGAGGTCCTTCGCGAAGAAGATGGCGGGGAAGCTGTCTTGCCGGTCTTCGCGGCGTGTGCCTGCGTATGAGCCGATGCCTTCGAGGCATTCTGTGGACGTTCCCCCACCGAGATTCGAGCCAGAGCCACAGCAGGAGGGACCTTCGGGGGGCGATATAGCATGGATGTCGGGACGTCTTCGGGAGTCCAGAGGCCGTCAGTCTTTCACCAGTTCTGGCCTTTGCAGGAGGCACCGGGGGAGAGTTAGTCAGAGCCTACCTTCTTTGACCCTTTTGTCGGGTTTGACCCTTCCGAGTACTTCAAGTACCCACCCCAGGAGGGGGTTCAGTATTCTGATGATGAGGGTGTGTCCGGCGAGTTTGCCGGGGTGCCCGATTTCTCGCTTGAGGACGTTGGTGATGATGATGATGCTGAAGAGTCGGATTAGGGTTCATTTGCTTTCCCTCTTTCCATATCTTCTTTTTTTTTGTTTAGCAACAGACATTATATGTACCTGTAATAAAACATTCGCATTTGCATCGCAAAGTATTTTATTCTAAGATGTAATGTCGTCTTTGTGATTCCCGGGAATTGTCCTAGGAATTCTTGCTATTATTTTTTTATTCGTGCATGCCACGTGAGCTGGGAGTGCGTTTGTGGGTAGTGTATGCTTGTCGGAAATGGCTTTGGCCATAGTTTGGGCAGTTTGGAGCAAGGTCCTGCTGGGAACAAGTCGTTGTTGTACTGTTTGCTGGGAAAGTGGGTCCAGGTTGAAACAAGGTCCGTACGGACCAACTTGGTGTGCAAAGAGGTCCGTACGGATCACCTTTGCTTTTGGGAAGGGATAAAGGCTTTTCGGATGTCTGGACTCTCCCCATTCCCCATTTACAGCCATTTTCGAGCTTTCTTCCCTATTTTCTCTAGGAACCTCCATTTTTGCCGTGGATTCTTCGTACGTTCCAAGAATTTTGCCAAGGCTTTTGCAGGAGCGGCAAGCACACTTCCTTGAGTGGCTGAAAATGTGGATGCGCCACCGTATGAGGCATTAGAGGCGGGCTTTCGAGGTAAGGTTTCGACTTTGCTCGGTTTGGTCCCTTAAGGAGTTGGTTCCTGATTGGGAATTGTTGCGGGCTGCCGCGAAGTTCTGGGACGTTAGGAGGCATGTGTATTGCTTCTCCTACAATGAGGTAGTACCCACCTTTGAGGATTTTCGGGCTTTGATTGGAGGACCGGAGGTGGAGGTCATCTCGCTTCCTTTGATTGGCGGTGCTGCCGTGAGCGTGAAGCTTGCAAGCTTTCTTCGGACTTCGCTAGGAGAAGTACAGGGCATGATCCTTGATTCGGGCCATATTGACATTTCTGCGCTGTCGGAGTGGTTTATGATTGATGGCGAGAGTGATGTCTCTTGGGATGCGTTTGCCTTGTGCGTGATGGCGACTCTTTTCATGGTCAGCTCCCTTGGGGTATATGACGGTGCTTTGCTGGATGTGGTTGGGCACTGCAGAGCTGGAGAGGATATTGTCCCGTTGGTGCTGGGGGAGACTCTTCATGGTATTGACCGTCTGACGACTGGGGATCGTTTCATGAGAGGGGGAAGCCCCGCTTTGCTCACCTTGTGGCTGCGAGAGAGACTTCAGGCCATACCCGAGGCTCCGACGTCGTTTAGCCCGTGGTCATTTGCTCAGCGACCTCTTGTGTTGGATATAGATCAGTCCGCCTGGGAGAGATGGATCGCACAGCTTCGTACGCATCAGATCCGTTGGTGGGTTCCGCTCTGGGGGATTGAGACTAGGAGGGCCTTTCAGGAAGGGTCCTATGTTGTCAGAGTTCCAGGTTTGTCTTGGTCCTCTTTCTATATTTCGTCGCTTGTTTCCCGGCAGTTCGGGATGAAGCAGGAGCCTTTGTTGGGCTGGGATGACCTTGCTACTGCGGAGGTAGCTCCTCTTTGTATGGCAGCTCCAGGTGCTCTTTTGTATTTTCTGAGGGTATGGAAGTATTCTGCTTTCTCTCTTGTGGTGCTCCTTAGACGTCGGGAGAGTGTCGTATTGACTACCTAGTACTTGGCCTGGTATGAGCAGCGTGTTGGGCAGTCCCAAGTGGCTTTGGGGAGCAGGCGTGGAGCGATTCTGGGGCCCGATTGCCGTAGTAGCTATTGCCTTAGGAGTGCTGAAGCCTGGTCTGACCCTCAGGATGTTACGGGGGACACTTTATTTGACTACGAGACTAGAGTTGACCGACTGACGGGGAGAGGTCCCCTTTTAAAGACTCGCAGGGAGGAGATCTAAGCCGAAGCACGGGCGAATGAAGCCCTTAGAGCTGCTGGATTGTCTGACTCAACGGGGAAGACCCCTAATCTCGGACTGAGAGACGCAGAGTTGGCTCGCGTGGAGCAAAAGAAGACTCGCCGGGGACGAGGGAAGAAAGGGAAGAATGGCGAGGGGACAAGCGCAGATGGCGTGGAATGACCTCCTAGGTATCCATTCATTGCATTTGTAAACACATTATTTGTTAAATGTATTAAGCTGTCTTTTAGCATGTTGTGAACTTGAGAGTAGACCGTGCTTGAACTCATCAAGAAATGTTGTAATCGTTAGTGATTTGTGATTTACTTTTAAAGCTTTGTCGAGTTGCAAGATCTCTTGTTCGCTTTTGTGTCTTTTGTGAACCTTGGCGGCGTCCATCTTTGGACTTTTCTGTTGTATTCGCGGACTGAAGCGGCCTGGGCCTTGATGGCAATCCCCTTTGCTCGGGCTTTGTGCTTGGCTGAGAGGTTGGATGATCCCCTGACAAGTCGTTTTGACGGTCTTTTCCGTGGCTTCCTTGTCTCTTGTTGGCGTCGGGCTCTTGCCTCTTTTTTCTGTAGCTTCTGCTTGAGCTTATTATATTTTTTTTGAGAGACTTTGCTCGAGCTCTTTTTTTTTTTTTTTGAAGCGCGTGAGGGCGAAGACAAGCCCCTGGCTTGGAAGCAGACACGGGTCAGTCGTTTGATGCTGAGTGACCTTATGATGTCCTTTGATGTTGCCGCCGTTGTTTTGACTTGGTCAAGGTGATGGTGGGGGCATGCTCCTGGAAAGTGTGTAGTTTGATGGAGGTCTTGATTGACATTCAAACTTTTGACCTTTTTTTTTTGTGTGTGTTTTTAGACCGGACCAATTAAGGTTGCCTACGTTCCCCCGGACTAGAGGGCTCAGGTCTGCGTAGTTCGACACTACATGGAGTGCTAAGAGATGCACAGTTGTTCTTCTTTAGGCGAAGTATCTGCGAAGCTTGCTTCCGTTGACTGGATTCATGAAGGGATTGGCGTCTAGGTCTGTCAGCTTCATGGCACCTCCGGAGAAGATCTTTTGAACCACGAAAGGGCCGATCCATGTTGGTTCCCATTTTCCCAGTGGGTTGGTTCGAGTGGGAGGCTTTTCTTTGAGTACCAGATCGCCTTCCCTGATGTCTCGGGACTTGACTTTCTTGTCGAAAGCTCTAGCTATCCTGCCTTGGTAGGCTCGGACGTGTTCCATGGCCTTTAGTCGTCGCTCGTCTAGCAGAGCCAATTCGTCGTGTCGGCTTCGAAACCATTCGACTTCGTTGATTTCATTTTCCAGCAGCACTCGGAGTGAGGGAATTTCCAATTCAATGGGAAGGACTGCTTCCATCCCGTATGTCAGGGCGAATGGAGTTTCTCCCGTGGCCGTTCCGACGGATGTTCAGTAGCCCTAAAGTGCAAGGTGCAGATTCCCAGGCCAATCTCGTCCTCGGGTGGTCATTTTTCAGATGATCCGTTCGAGGGTCTTATTTGCTGCTTCTACGGCACCATTTGTTTGTGACCGGTAGGGAGAAGACTTGTGGTGTGTGATCTTGAATTCAGCCAGCAGTCTGCGCATTCCCCTTCGAAGTGTGAGCCGTTGTCTGATATGACCTCATTCGGGATGCCATATCGGCAGATGATGTTTTCCTTGAGGAAATGCGCGACTTTCTTGGAGGTGAGCACCTTGTAAGACTTGGCTTCGACCCATTTTGTGAAGTAGTCGATGGCTACCAAGATGAACTCGTGGCTATTGCTGCCTGGCAGAGCAATTTTCCCGATGACGTCAATTCCCCAAGTGGCGAAGGGCCAGGGCGTAGTCATGCAGTAGAGATCGTGAGGAGGTAGATGATTGAGGTTGGAGAACCATTGACACTTGTCGCAGCTTCGGACAAAGTGGATGCAGTCTGCCTCCATGGAGATCTAGTAGTAGCCCATCCTGAGAATGATTTGCATCAGGGCTCTGGCGTTCATGTGGGGACCGCAAGCCCCATTGTGGACTTCGTTCATGAACTCGCTTGCTTCTTCCTGGCTGATGCAGCGTAAGAGTGGTCCTTGGTAGCGCTTCTTGTACAGCATGTCCTCAAGGATGACAAAGTGAGAGGCGAGGCGTTTTAGGGCCATGATGTTCTTGGCTTTGACCCCTTCCCTGCGTTGACCTTCCTCGTTCATGAAGGCGGTCTCCCCGTTCTTGAGGTATTGGAAGATCTGGGTGTACCATGGCTCATTGATAGGCTTGGGCTCTGGTTCGATCTCGCAACAGTAGGCAGGAATTTCCTTTCATCCGACTTTGAAGGGCTTGATTGCTTTTCCCTCAGGGATTTCCACAAGTGAAGCCAAGGTGGCTAAGGCGTCTGCAAACCGATTTCGGTCTCTCGGCAAGTAGTGGAAGGTGACCTCTTTGAATTGTGTGATGAGGTCTTTCATGCAGGCGTGGTATTTTTGCAAGCCTGGATCTATGGTTTTCCACTTGTTGGAAACTTGGTTGATGATCAGGGCTGAGTCCCCATAGACCTCGAGTTTCTGGACATTCCTTTCGAGTGCGGCCTGTAGTCTGGCGGCGCAGGCTTCGTATTCGGCGGCATTGTTGGTTACCTCGAAATTGAACTTTATGGCAATTGGGGTGTGCTCGTCCTTGGGATCGACCAAGAGCATACCGATGTCGTTTCCTTTTTTGTTGGCTGCTCCATCGAAGAAAAGTTGCCATCGATTTTCGCCTTCGAGTGCAAATATTCCTTCGCTGGAAATTGTGGTTCGGGGCCTCGAGCCTCGTCGGTTGGGAAGTCAGCCAGTTGTTCGGCCATTGCCCGTCCCTTGATTGACTTTTGGTTTACGTACTTGATGTCAAATTCCGCTAGGAAGAAAGACCATTTGGCGAGCCTCATTGACAGAGATGGTTTGTCGAAGAGGTACTTGACTGGGTCCATTTTGGAAACCAAGTGCACCGTGTGCGACTGCATGTAGTACCGTAATTTTCCGACGACCCATACTAGAGCTGCGCAAGTTTTCTCGAGGGCTGAGTAGTTGAGTTCGCTGCCTTGAAACTTTCGACTAATGAAGTAGATGGCGTTCTGAACTCGTGACTCCTTCTTTTCTTGACAGAGCATGGCTTCAACTGCGGTGTCGGTCACAGTTAGGTATAGCAACAGTGGCTTCTCCTCGTGGGGAGGACAGAGAATCGGGGGACTCACAAGGTACGCCTTTATTTCTTCAAAGGCATCTTGGCATTCTTGAAATTACCCGGGATCCGTCTCGCGCGCGGAGGGCCCAGTGCATCTCGCATTTGTCGCTTCTCGGGAAAGTCGCCCGGATCCGAGAGGCAGCGCGTTCGCACCCCGGCATCTGGCTTATTCCGCTTTAGCGTTAGTTGGGAGGTGTCTCGTCGTTTGTTTTCGCAATTGTAGAGTCGCCACGCCGTTTTTATTAAGCCCAAAACATTGAAAAAGGGCATCAGTTTAGAAATAAATTGTTTTTGTGTGATGAGATTTTGAGTTCGGAGGTCAGATGACTCCTCGGGAAGAGAATATTAGAATCTTAGAGCTCACCCGAGTCGCCTCGTAAAAACGAGTCTTTCGGATACCCCTAATATTCTTTAACTGTTGTGTGTGTGTGTGTGCGCTTTTAAAAATGCATGCTGTGTCGGATGTCTACATTGTACAGTACGTATTGAAATGTATTGAAATAGTAATGGAAGGAAGCCTTACCAATGTTGGTTCTTGTCTGTCTTCCGCTGGGGAATAGTGTTTGAGGATGGAATAGTGTTCCGGCACGGACCGGGATTGCTTCGGGAGGGGCCGGTTGTCTGCGGACAGAGTTTCGGCGTGAGTTGATGTTGTAGGTTGCGTTTGGGCAGAGGTTCGGCGTGCGTTGAGATCGCAGGAGTCACTCGGGCAGAGTTTCGGCGTGCTTTGGGACGGCAGGAGTCACTCGGGCAGAGTTTCGGCGTGCGTTTAAGCTACCGATTTGACTTGGAAAGAGCCGGGACACCTTGGGAAAGACCAGGCAAGGCCTCAGAGTACCACGAGGGGCCTCAGAGTACCTCGAGAGTGCCTCGGGGCAGCGCGGGAGCGTCGCGGGAGCGCTCGAAGAGGCTTCGGAGCACCATGAGGGAGCTCAGAAGGCCTCGGAAGGATCCGAAAGGGGCCGGGATTGCCCCGAAGGGTCTTAGAGGGGGAGCCTGAAGGCTTAGGGAGAGAAGAGAAGGAGGAGGTGTGAATGAAATGGGAGGGGGAGCCCTCTATTTATAGTGGTAGATTTCGTGCAAAGAGGTCCGTACGGACCTTGTAGGTTATCCAGAATTTTAGTTTTCCTCGATTTGAGGGAATCTGTAATAATTGTGAATATTCTGGAATGATGGTGTCCCTTTTGCAAAGAGGTCCGTACGGACCATCTTAGCATGCAAAGAGGTCCGTACGGACCAACCATGCATGAGGGTAATGATTTTCTCCGGGATTTGAGGGAATATTGTGGACTTTAAGGGGATTCAGTAATTATTGCAACAAGGAGGTCCGTACGGACCACTTATGCTTTTCCAATTTCCTGAAAATTTCCAAAAGGTCCTTTTGTCCCTTTTTATCCCAGAAAGGCTCCTCCCTTGGTTTGGTGAGGGTTTTTGAGGGTTTTGAGTGCTAGAGGTCTTCGAGGCGTGTTTGTGAGTGCGGTGTTTCCCATGTGCTCGGAAGAGGGTGATCCAGATTGGGGTACCTACGAAGCCCCTCGACGACGTCACTTACGGGGGAAGTGGGGTCGTTGATAAGATAAGGGTCCTAATGCGGATCGCGTCTTTGGGAGAGGAAGTGGCCGTGGAGGTCGGGGTGAGGACGTGGCGGTGTCCTATTGTGTGACCGTTTAGGTCAGTTGGCTGGACCTGTGATAGGATTCCTACGTATCCCTAGCGGGAATCAAGCACGATCGTAGTTCGGGTGTGGGGTGAGTGTTTGTGGTGCACGAGGATGGAAAGGGTCCTCGGCGAAACTTTGTGCATGGACGTGGTGGTGTCCTGTGGGTGACCGCATAGGTCGATGGTGAGGACGTTGAGGTGTCTGGGTGACCGTATAGGTCGATGGTGGACCTGTGATAGGATTCCTACGTATCCTGGCGGGAATCAAGCACAGTCGTAGTTCGGAGGTCGTGAATTTGTGAGTGTGGGCGTGATGGTGCCCCTGAAGTATCGTGTCACTGCCGAGGTCAGTGGTAAGGACGGGGTGGTGTCCTAAGATGTGGTGACCGCCGAGGTCAATTGTGAGGACGTGGTGGTTTAAGGCCATCCGGGCCAGAGATAGTGATTTGGGAGGTTTATACGGTCTTCCGGACCGAGTGGTTTAAAGCCTTCCGAGTGTAGGTAGTATGAGGACTTGAATCGTCTTACGGTTGCGGTTTGCCATGCGTGAGGACTTGAATCGTCTTCGGTTGCGGTTTGCCATGCGTGAGGACTTGAATTGTCTTCTTGCTGCGGTTTGCCATGCGTGAGGACTTGAATCGTCTTCTGGCTGCGGTTTGCCATGCGTGAGGACTTGAATCGTCTTCTGGCTGCGGTTTGCCATGCGTGAGGACTTGAATCGTCTTCTGGCTGCGGTTTGCCATGCGTGAGGACTTAAATCGTCTTCTGGCTGCGGTTTGCCATGCGTGAGGACTTGAATCATCTTCTGGCTGCGGTTTGCCATGCGTGAGGACTTGAATCATCTTCTGGCTGCGGTTTGCCATGCGTGAGGACTTGAATCGTCTTACGCTGCGGTTTGCCATGCGTGAGGACTTGAATCGTCTGCGGTTTGCCATGCGTGAGACTTGAATCGTCTTGTGCGGTTTGCCATGCGTGAGGACTTGAATCGTCTTGCTGCGGTTGTGGAGGCATGGCTGCCTTGACATGTGAGAAGTGCGACTGGCTCACGTTTTGTCTGTTGGGGAAAAGGGTGGACTTATGATGACTGCCGGTGTTTATCCGTTGGGGATCATTGGGGCCTTGTAGGGGCTTTTCCTGCTGAGAAGGTGACGTCGGGCTTACTTTGATGGCCGGTGCTTGCATTGTCGTTGACGGGCAAGGATGATGGCGGTGGTTGCTTCCACCGTTTGGTGTTTTCGGAGGCATTTCGCGCCTTGATATTTGTCTTGGGAGGTGTTGGCTCCTTCTTGCGCTTGTTTTGCCGTTGAGTGGGCGAAGTTAGGGCTTACATTGACGGCCGATGGTTGAATTGCCGTTGAGTGGGCGAGTCAGGGCTTACATTGACGGCCGGTGGTTGAATTGCCGTTGAGTGGGCGAGAGTCCGGGCTTACAGCGGCGGTGGTTGGTGCCGTTGAGTGTTCGGAGCTTACATTGACGGCGGTTCTTGAATTGCGTGAGTGGGCGAAGTTCGGAGCTTACATTGACGGCCGGTTCTTGAATTGCCGTTGGTTAGGACCAAAGCCTGCTTGAATTCTTTGAAATAGGCCTTAGGACGGCCGGGGGCAAAGATTATAAGGGCAGAAAGTAATTTGGCCCTCCCTTGCAAGAAGGTCCGTACGGACCAACCTGGATGCAAAGAGGTCCGTACGGACCGGGTTGGCTTTTTACGGTTCCCAGTTTTAGTGGGTTAAAAACCCGAGGCCCCCTTCATTTCTTCTTCTTCAGTTCGTGCATCCGAGAGAGAGAAAGAGAGAAAACCTCCATTGTTATACCAAAATCCTCCATTTTTAGCTTGAATTATTCGCAATGGCGGAAGGATCTCGGAGAGGTCGTCGACAACGCAGTCAAGAAGTGATCGAGCAACGGATGGAGCTCCAAAGAAATTGGATCTCCTTTGTTCCATCCCGGATGTATTATATCCGAATCCGGAGGTGCACAATCGTCGATCTAGGAACGTCGGGGAGGTAAGAAATCAATTTTGTCTTGATTCCCTGCTTGAATTTTTGAATGCTAGAACTAGGTTTTAGTTTTACGCATTTTGGGGCTTTTGTTATTTGCCATGCCTTTTGTGGAATTCTTGATGAATTGTTGAAATTGGGCATGTAAAAATTGTGAGTATGTGAATTTTGTGCAGAAATGTGTAGATTAGCTCTTATTTGTGAAAATAAAGTGTCTTTCTAATGAATTGCATGCTTTGGTGTTTTGTACATTATGCTTTTTATATATGTACAATGTGGGAAAAATTGTCATGTAGGGACAAATTTTGTAGAAAAAATGTGACATGTGCCGTGTTTTGTGACGGGTTTTGTCTGAAAGTATGTGCCGTGTAGGGACGGACTTTTCTTTTGAAAATGTGTTATGCAGTGTGTGCCGTATTTTTGGGTGACGGACTCTGTGGGGAAAATATGTGCAATATGTACCGTGTTTTGTGACGGGTTATTTGAAAATGTGTCGTGTAGGGCTTAATCCCTCTGTTGAGAAAATTTGTACAGTGTGTGCCGTGTTTTTGTGACGGACTGCATGGGGAAAATTATATGTATAATGCATGTCGTGTTTTGTGTCGAGTTGCATGTAAAAATTATGTGCAATATGTGCCGTGTTTTGTGACGGGATATATGTTCTTTGCCGTGTTGGGACGGTCTTTTGTGCTTTGATTTTCTTTTGGTATTTTGCATTAAGTCTTTGTGGCGACGTACCTTTCTTTGTGTTTACTGCGGGATGAGGGCTCTTGGCTGGGAAAGCCAAGAAGATGAAGACTCGGGGATCGCTCGAAATTGTTGTTGAGTTGTGGCGGCGGATGCGGACATTTACGTGGATGGCGGCCGAGCCCGGTGAGGCTGGTCTATGCTTACGGCACAGGCGTGTTCGTGGAGAACTTGGCGGGGTTTCGACACGAGGAAGAACAAGAGCGTCTTCCTTGGCCTTTACGAGTATTGGTGGGATACCACCCACACCTTCCATACGAGGCTGGGGAGAGGTGACGGTGACGCCCACGGACTTTCTTTGCTATCAGGGCTTTCCTTGAAAAGGAGGGCCAGTGCGGTGGCGAGATATGATTGCCGAGGACGTGCGGCGAGGCTGCTTGGGCTTTGCGCTTTGTTCCTCGCGAGGGTCTTGGCATGTTGTATAGTGATGTTGAGATGAGGATCACGGCCGGTATTGGGGCCTATGTTCGGGTACCGGCCGGGTGACGGCGGAAGCGGCGCGCGCTCCTTCCTGTGGTTTGCGCTTTCCGAGATTTGTTCTCGAACCACTCGACTACGGCTCCTTTTGCTCTGATGGAGAGCTTAATTGATTTGGAGAGAGTTTGTGATATCTCTTGGGGCGAGGCGGGATTGGCCAAGCTCTACTTCTCCTTGGACCGGTTTAGCCGGGGTGTGGCTAGTTCCTTGGCTTGTTTTGATTTTGCTTTGGAGGTATGAGTTCATTGCTGTTTTTGATTTAGCAACTTGTCATTTCTCCGTTTTCTTTTGCTTGAGCCTTTTTGCTTTTGTCACGGGTGTGGTTCTATGAGATCTTTCGGTGCTTCCGTGGGATAGAGATCACAGGGCCATAGCGGCGTATCCGCTATGTTAAAGAAATGGGCCCGCCCGGCGAGGAGGAGGAGGACCGGCGAGGGGTAAGCTCACGATTTCCTACGGGGAGGTGCGGGAGCATTTGGAGAGAGATAGCCCGGAGAGATTTGTTACGTATCCTTGGGCTCGATATGAGGCCGATGATTTCGAGGGCTCCCTGGTGACGGTGCGGCGGAAGATCTTTGCGGGGCACGACTTGCGACGTCATGTATTTGGGAGAGCGGGTCTTACGGCGGCATGGCCGGGTATGCTTCCCTTGGCTCAGGGACCCTCCTTTTGGGATGTTGGATTCCGGGATATGGATGTGTTGGATTTTGAGAGGTATCTTGGCGGCGTGGGTGCAGGAGTTTGTTTTGTATCGAGAGGAGTATGGGGCCTTTGTGAGGAGGAAGTTGAGGACACCACGGGTGTTGGCGAGGGAGAGGGAGGCTGGTCCGCGGGGTCCCCCGAGAGGTTCCGGTGCACAGGCCGGACTTTACGTATGTTCGTGGGGATTCCTCGAGGAGGAGGGTGTCATGCCGTCCACGAGCGAGCTCCTGCTGCCTACCGAGTGGATCTGATAGACCGGTGAGTGTGCTTACTCTTTTCCATCTTGGCATCTTTTACGTATTTTTCTCTTTTTGTTGTTGAGTATATTTGTATTGCTTGAGCGTTTCTTTGGTGCTTGCTTGTGCGGAGTCCGGGGAGGGCTTTTGACATGCGACCCGCCGTTATGTGGCGATGCGGTCTTTCGCGAAGAAGATGGCGTCGAAGATGTCTTGCCGGTCTTCGCGACGTGTGCCGGCGTACACGCCGATGCCTTCGAGGCATTCTCGTAGATGTTCCTCCACCGAGAGCCGAGCCGGAGCCACGGCGGGAGGGACCTTCGCGGGGCGGCATAGCATGGATGCGGGACGTCTTCGGGAGCTCCGAGGTTGCGAGACCCTTTACAGTTCTTTCCTCCGCGGGATGCGCGGGGTGAGGGTTCGTCGAGCCTTCCTTCTTCGATCCTTTCGTCGGATTTGATCCTTCGATTACTTTGAGTACCGGCCTCGGAGGGCTCGGTACTGCGATGACGAGGATGTGGTGGCGACTTCACCGGGATGCCCGACTTCTCGCTTGATGATCTTGGGGAGGATGATGATCTTTGAAGAGTCGGACTAGGGTTCATTTGCTTTCCCTCTTTCCATATCTTCTCTTTTTTTTAGCAACAGACATTAGATGTACCTGTAATAAAACACTCGTATTTGCATGGCAAACGCATTTTATTTTAAGATGTAATGTCGTTTTTTTTTGTGATTCCCGGGAATTGTCCTAGGAATTGTTGCTATTATTTTTTTATTTTGTGCATGCCACGTGAGCTGAGAGTGCGTTTGTGGGTAGTGTATGTTTGCCGGAAATGGCTTTGGCCAGTGTTTGGGCAGTTTGGAGCAAGGTCCTGCAGGAACAGTGGTTGTTGTCTTGTTTCTTTGAGAAAGTGGGGCCAAGATGCAATAAGGTCCGTACGGACAGACCTAGGTTGCAAAGAGGTCCGTACGGACCAACCTTGCTTTTGGGAAGGAAATAAATGCTTTCCAGTGTCTGGTCTTTCCCCATTCCCCATTTGCAGCCATTTTCGAGCTTTCTCCCCCATTTTCTCTAGGAACCTCCATTTTTGCCATGGATTCTTCGTACGTTCCCAGAATTTTGCCGAGGCTTTCGCAGGAGAGGCAAGCACACTTCCTTGAGCAGCTGAAAACGTGGATGCGACGCCGTATGAGGCATCAGAGACGGGCTTTCGAGGTAAGGTTTCGTCTTTGCTCGATTTGGTCTTTAAAGGAGTTGGTTCCTGATTGGGAGTTGTTGCGGGCTGCCGCGAAGTTCTGGGATGTTAGGAGGCATGTGTATTGCTTTTCCTACAATGAAATGGTGCCCACTTTCGAGGATTTTCGGGCTTTGATTGGAGGACCGGAGGTGGAGGCCATCTCGCTTCCTTTGATTGGTGGTGCTGCTGTGAGCGTGAAGGCTTTCTTCATACTTCGTTGGAAGAAGTGCAGGGCATGATCCTTGATTCGGGTCATATTGACATTTCTGAGCTGCCGGAGCGGTTTATGGTTGATGATGAGAGTGATGTCTCTTGGGACGCATTTGCCTTGTGCGTGATGGCGACGCTTTTCATGGTCAGCTCCCTTGGCATTTGCGATGGCGCTTTGCTAGATGTGGTTGGGCACTGCAGAGCTGGAGAGGATATTGTCCCGTTGGTCTTGGGGAGACTCTTCATGGTATTGACCGTCTGGCGGCCCGGGGATCGGTTCATGAGAGGGAAGCCCCGCTTTGCTCACCTTGTGGGCTGCGAGAGAGACTTCGAGGCCATGCCGAGGCTCCGACGTCGTTTAGCCCGTGGTCATTTGCTCAGAGAGACCTCTTGTGTTGGATATGGATCGATCCGCACTTTGGGAGAGATGGATGGCACGGCTTGGTACGCATCGAGATCCGTTGGTGGGTTCCTCGGGGGATTGAGACTAGGAGGGTCTTTCGGGAAGGGTCCTATGTCGTCGAGTTCCGGGTTTGTCTTGGTCCTCCTTCTATATTTCGTCGCTTGTTTCCGGCGGTTTGGGATGAAGCGAGAGCCTTTGTTGAGGCTGGGATGACCTTGCTACTACGGAGATAGCTCCTCTTTGTATGGCGGCTCAGGTGCTTTCTTGTATTTTACGAGGTATGGAAGTATTCCGCTTTCCCTCCCTGTGTGGTGCTCCTTAGGCGTCGGGAGAGTGTCGTATTGTCGACTCGGTACCTGGCTTTGGTATGAGCGGCGTGTTAGGCGATCCCAAGTGGCTTTGGAGAGCGAGGCGTGTAGCGATTACAGGGACCCGGTTGCCGTAGTAGCTATTGCCTTAGGAGTGCCGAAGCACAGTCGACCCTCGGGATGTGACGGGAGACACTTTGTTTGACTACGAGACTAGAGTTGACCAGGCGACGGGGAGAGGTCCTCTTTTGCTGCACTTGCGGGGAGGAGATCCAAGTCGAAACACGGGCGAATGAAGCCCTGAGAGCTGCTGGATTGTTGGACTCTACGGGGAAGACCCCTGATCTCGGACTGAGAGACGCGGAGTTGGTTCACGTGGAGCGAAAGAAGACTCGCCGGGGACGAGGGAAGAAAGGGAAGAATGGCGAGGGAACAAGCGCAGATGGCGCGGAATGACCTCCTAGGTATCCATTCATTGCATTGCAAACACATTATTTGTTAAATGTATTAAGCTGTCTTTTAGCATGTTGTGAACTTGAGAGTAGACCGTGCTTGAACTCATCAAGAAATGTTGTAACCGTTAGTGATTTGTGATTTACTTTTAAAGCTTTGTCGAGACGCAAGATCTCTTGTTTGCCTTTGTTTCTTTTGTGCACCTTGTCGGCGTTCATCTTTGGACTTTTCTGTTGCATTTGCGGACTGAAGCAGTCTGGGCCTTGACGGCAATCCCCTTTGCTTGGGCTTTGTGCTTGGCTGGGGGGTTGAATGATCCCCTGACAAGTCGTTTTGACGGTCATTTCCGTAGCTTCCTTGCCCTTTGTTGGCGTCGGGCTCTTGACCTCTTTTTTGTAGCTTCTGCTTGAGTTTTTTTATTATTTTTTTTTTGAAGCGCGTGAGGGCGAAGACAAGCCCCTGGCTTGGAAGCAGACATGGGTCAGTCGTTTGACGTTGAGTGACCTTAGGATGTCCTTTGATGTTGCCACCGTCGTTTAACTTGGTCAAGGTAACTTTGGGGCGTGCTCTTGAAAAGTGCGTAGCTTGATGGAGGTCTTGATTGACATTCAAACTTTTGACTTTTTTGTGTATTTTTAGACCGGACCAATTAAGGTTGCCTACGTTCCCCCGGACTAGAGGGCTCAGGTCTGCGTAGTTCGACACTACATGGAGTGCCAATAGATGCACAGTTGTTCTTCTTTAGGCGAAGTATCTGCGAAGTTTGCTTCCGTTGACTGGATTCATGAAGGGATTGCCGTCTAGGTCTGTCGGCTTCATGGCACCTCCGGAGAAGATCTTTTGAACCACGAAAGGGCCGATCCATGTGGGTTCCCATTTTCCCAGTGGGTTGGTTCGAGTGGGAGGCTTTTCTTTGAGTACCAGATCGCCTTCCCTGATGTCTCGGGACTTGACTTTCTTGTTGAAAGCTCTAGCCATCCTGCTTTGATAGGCTCGGACGTGTTCCATGGCCTTTAGTCGTCGCTCTTCTAGCAGAGCCAATTCGTCATGTCGGCCGGAGCCATTCGACTTCGTTGACGTCATTTTCCAGCGAAGACTCGGAGTGAGGGAATTTCCAGTTCAATGGGAAGAATTTGCTTCCATCCCGTATGTCGGGCGAATGGGGTTTCTCCCGTGGGCATTCGACCGATGTTCGGTAGCCCCAAAGTGCAAGGTGCAGCTTCTCGGGCCAATCTCGTCCTCGGGTGGTCATTTTTCGGATGATCCGTTCGAGGGTCTTGTTTGCTGCTTCCACGGCGCCATTTGTTTGTGGCCGATAAGGAGAAGACTTGTGGCGTGTAATCTTGAATTCGGCCAACAGTCCGTCGCATTCCCCTTCGAAGTGTGAGCCGTTGTCTGATATGACCTCATTCGGGATGCCGTATCGGCAGATGATGCTTTCCTTGAGGAAATACGCGACCTTCTTGGAGGTGAGTACCTTGTAGGACTTGGCTTCGACCCATTTGGTGAAGTAGTCGATGGCTACTAAGATTGACCGTTGCTGCCTGGCAGAGCGATTTTCCCGATGACGTCAATTCCCCAAGTGGCAAATGGCCAGGGTGTAGTCATGCAGTAGAGATCGTGGGGAGGTAGATGATTGAGGTTGGAGAACCGTTGACACTTGTCGCAGCTTCGGACAAAGTGGATGCAATCTGCCTCCATGGAGATCCAGTAGTAGCCGATCCTCAGAATGATTTGCATCAGGGCTCTGGCGTTCATGTGGGGACCGCAAGCCCCATTGTGGACTTCGTTCATGAACTCGCTTGCTTCTTCCTGGCTGATGCAGCGTAGGAGTGGTCCTTGGTAGCGTTTCTTGTATAGCATGTCCCCAAGGATGACGAAGTGAGAGGCGAGGCGTTTTAGGGCCATGATGCTCTTGGCTTTGGCCCCTTCTCTGTGTTGGCCTTCCTTGTTCATGAAGGCGGTTTCCCTGTTCTTGAGATATTGGAAGATCTGGTATGTGCTGGAAATGGCGTCGGACTTGCGTCTCTTTGGCTTTTCAGCAATTCCCAAATTCACTTTGGTTAAAACCTTCTTGGCAGCTTGGGCCCGGTTTTTCTCTCGTTTGACAACATGCTTAAATGTTTGCTTGATGCATTTATTCAATTAATGTGTTTGCCTTTTGTATAGATGAATTGTTATTAACTGTTTTGATTAGTTAACTCATCACTTGTTAAAGACGCAATGAAATGATTTTTTAGAAAGGTCGGACCTTTTATTGAAAGCGTGAAGACTGTACATTGTTGATCAAAGACTCACAATCGTTGGGCGTAAAGCCGTCAAAAGACTCAAAAGATGTGAGTTCATAGACAACAAGACTCGAAGCTAGACTATAGGCGACGAGGGATTGGACCAGGCTTCATTACTCTTGGCTGGCTGTAGCTCTAGAGGGAGTGGTGATGGCTCTGGTGGCCAATTTTCCATTGGCACGAGTCCCGGAAAATAGCTTGCATGTGGTTCGATTTCAAACCAGATCGCGGAGGTTTTTGGTTGCTCCCCTGATGATGTCCCTCCATTAGTGTTGCTACCAGTCCTTGGGGGTCTTTGATGATAGAAGTCGCTGAGGGCTACTTCTAAGAGGGCGAAGCATTCGGCGGTTCGGAGTTGATTCTTGCCGATGTTGATCATTTTCATAGAATCTGCACTCTTTATACTCGGGATCTTTGCTTGGACAACATTTACAATGTCCGATTCGAGGGGGCATGCTATATCTCCTTCCTTGATTAGGCCTTGGAGGAGGTTGCGCCACTGTTCGTCTAGGTCGGACACTGGGATGTTGAATTGAACTATGCTGTGATGGCTGTCCCCGTAAGATCCGAGAGTGTCGGCCAGAGGGTTGTCTTATGCGGGGATCGGTGATGAGCCGTTTGCAAGAGGGTTTTCGATGAAGTAAGGGTCTACTCCTTGATCAATCTCCATCTCGGGCGTCCATCTCTTGATCTTCTCTTAAGCATTCTTCACGGTCGCATACATCGGAGTTGTCATCACGACCCATGAGCTCTTCGATTTCCGGCTCGTCGCGGCTTAGAGCGTGGATGTGAGGATCCACTTCGTAGCGGGACAGGGTAGGAGACTCACCGGAGAAGAGTATTCGGTCATGTCGGGACCTTCTTACGGGTCGTAGCTTGCAGCCAAGCACTTGCCATTACCTTTGCTTCCATGGATCACTTCGATTACTCCATTGGCGTTGATGAATTTCACGCATTGGTGAAGAGTAGATGATACCGCTTTCATCTGATGTATCCAAGGTCGTCCCAGCAAAGCAGAGAAGGTTGGTTTGATTTCCACGACTTGGAACTCTACTGACTCTAGTTGTGCATCGAATTGGATCCTCAGGTTGATGACTCCTACAATTGGTCGTGCAGTGGAGTCGAAGGCTCGGATTACCGGTGAAGGCCTTATCGGGGAGCGGTCGATACGGAGTCGTTTCGGTGTGCTCAAGTGATGATGTTGGCTGCGGAGCCGTTATCAATCAAGACGTTCGGGAGGAAGAACATCTCTATTTTTATGAGGATGAGGAGGGCTTTGTTGTGCCGATTCTCACATATTGGCAAGTCATCGATGCAGTGAAGGCTAAACCGCTTCCCGTACTACCGTTTGACTCGACCTCTTCTCGGGGAACGTTCGATCCATCCATTTGTATGCCTTGGTTGGGGCAAAGATCGTAGGGAGACGGTTTCCCTGGGGCGTTCTTGTCGAATTCCCGGTCCGAGACCTTTTGACTCACGGTTTCACACTCCCGAGTCATAGCGAGCTGACAAAGATGCGACGGTTTTAGGAAATTGCGGGGAGTGCTCGCTCTCGCTTGGAGTTTCGTCAAAGGCTATCGCGTTTACCCTGTCGTTCTGGGGGAATGGATTTCCGATGGTATTGGGACCACGAGGGCGTTCCAATTTTCCCTCCTCAATTAGCCCCTGGACCACCTGCTTGAGCACGAAGCAATTGTCGGTGGTGTGGCCGGGGTAGTTGTGGAAGGCGCAGTGTTTGCTCATATCCATGTTGGGTTTGGGAGTCTTTGGTTGGAAATTCTCGAGAGGTTTGAGAAGATTTCGCTTTACCAAAGCTTCAAATACTTGGCCCAGGGGCATTTCGAGATTGTCGAGATGTTGGAACTGTGGGAAGCGAGGGGGATTGTTATTCTTTGGGGCTGCTTGATCGCGGTTTGCTTGAGCTCCGTTCTGGATGTAGTGTATTGTTCCGGCTGCTTCTTTTCCTTTGTTTGGGACAGGAGTTGAGGTTGCTAAGTTTGTGCGATAGCGGTAGGATGAAGCAGGGGCTGTTGTTGTCTTTTGAAGACTCAGAGTCTTCTCGAACTTTGTTCCGGCATTGACCATGGCACGGAGATCTGGATAGAAATGGTGGCTGATCAAGGTCCTCAAAGATGGCTTGAGGCAGGAATGGAAGATGTCCATCTGCTCTTCTTTGGAAAGTGGATCCATTATCTCACTAAGCTTCCAGTTCCATCTTTTGTAGAACTCACCCACTGGTTCGTCATCCTTTTGCTCGGTGGCTTGCAGATCGTGGCGATTCGTTTCCTACTCGAGGTTGGCGCGATACTTTTCTAGGAAGATCTCGCTGATTTGATCCCACGTGGAGCAGTTTTCTGCCTTTACATTGAGGAACCACCTTAGTGCTGTGGATTTGAGAGAATGCTGAAAGTGGTCCACCATCTGTTGAGGGGTTTCCCCTTTGGCTCTCATACCCAGGACATAGGTGTCGATGTGGGTTTTTGGGCATTCTGTCCCGTCAAACTTTTCCATTTCCGGCATCCTGAATTTCGGAGGGAGCGGGACTACTTTGCTTGGATCAGTAGGCAGGAGGGAGTCCTTTCGAGAACTAGCTATCTTGCCTTGCATGTCCTTCATTTGCTCGATCAGCCAAGCCATGTGGGGATCAGCAGGTTGAGGTGGGTTACCGTTTTCGGGGATGGAAACCGAAGATGGAGGTGGATTGGCTGATGGGATCGCCATTCGAGAGTCTTAGGGAGGTAGTTGAGTATATACCAACCCATACCCTGGAGTGTTGAAGTTAGGGGCGTGATTGCCAGGTCCGCTAAGGGTTGTGTTTGGGAATTGGGGAAATGATTCGTTAGCCCCAAGTGGCAGACTAGCAGGTGGCAAGCTTGAAATGTCGGGATATCCGCTATGGATGCCCGTCCCTGGTAAGCATGGGGACTTCTGATTATGGCTGTGAGGCTCGTATAGAGGCAAAGGATTAAATCATGGGGGATACCGAGATGCATTGGGATCTGGCGGAGCAGGCACGTATGTGTGCTGTTGATGCACCGAGCTTGATGTGCAGAGCCAAGGAAGCCCGGCCGAGGCGGGCATGCCGGAGCTGCTTGACCGACGCCTGAAGGGAGCTTTGAGCGAGAGCTGCTTAGCGTTGTTGGGATCTCGTAACTTGGCGGAGGCGGAACCTGCTGATAGCTTGAGAAACCGGGGGGGGCGGTGTGTCTTCGTCCTCTATGAGAACAAAGGTTCCGTCAGGTTGGGGAACTGCAACTGTTCCTCGAAGACGCAAGGTGTCTACGATCCAGGCTTGCTGCTCTTCTTGGCGCTTCTTGATGGTTTCGAAGGCTCGCAGCACCTCCTCCATTGTCTGGAGGTTCCTTAGTGGCGGGGTTCCGTTTCCCTCACTGTTACCTGTTGATCCCGTCATGGGGGAGTAGCGGACGGTGCGGACCGTTGAACTGGAAGGGCTATCGGACCTTGTGACCTCAATACTGAAAAGGCGGCTCCCGGGTATTCTCAACCACTCTCGGTTATTGGAGGGTGACGGGTAAGGTTTAGACATGGGAAGGCCTTTTTGGATAAAAGGGGAAAGCTCATGTGACATGCGGTTTCCGCTTTTATTTATGATGATTTTTTTGTTGTTTTAATTTACTTAAAACAAAGTGTTTTCTCGTAATCCTAGGTAGGTTGGAAAAGATTGCTCTTCTTTTTCGCAACTATGCTAGATCTGGGTCGATGGAGACCATACGTACGGCTATAAGCCCCTCGTTTTGCACCTGTATTTCGACATCCCGGGGTGGACAGCCCCAGGCGAGGGTCCTATAGGGCAAGCGGTTTCCACCGGCCTAAAAGAAAAACCGAACCCAAGGATCGAACCTGTCATGTTCGTTTTAATGCGTTAGCCATGAGAATAGTGAACCGAGCCGGCCACTAAGTCAAGATCGGATCGAGAGTTCGGCATGACCTCTCCTTACCTTGCTTGTGTAAGGGATCCGTGACGTTAGGCATCGGGCCGGTCATATCGTCATGGCTGACGTATTAAAGGCTTGATGACGTGGTGTCATGCAGCATGGATGTATATCGGGACGGAACATCGTCTAGGTGTAGCTTCGGAAATCAAGATCGAGTCAAGATTTTAGCATGACCTTTCATCGCTTTGCTTGCGCGAGGATCTTGAGTTCCGAGCTTCGACTCGAGAAAATGGCCGGCATGGGATATGTATCGAGCTTGTATGACACGGGCTAGGTAAAAACCAACCGAGTCCGGACAGAGTGTGACTCAAGACTCAAGCGTGCGGGGTTGACGCTTGGCTAGGATGGGATGTTTGGAATGATCCCGTGCGCGTCCAAGAGGCCTAGGAAGACCAAACGGATCGCAACCGAGACCACTCCGGGTTAAGGGTTGTAGTGTGCGGTGTATCCAGGCGACGGTGCACGTAGCGTGCGGTGTAACCGAGGCAGCAGTGTGTGTAGTGTGCGGTGTAACCGAGGCAGCAGTGCGAGTAGTGTGCGGTCTCTAAAATTCTTTTTCTGAGTAAAACAAAATTTTTTTCGAAGAATTTTAAATGTATGCACAAGTGTATATTGATGCATTTTTTTTTGTATTTTTATTTTTTTTTGTAAAATAAAAAGTAAAGCACGTGCACACACACACAACAGTTAAAGAAAGGGATAAAATGAAAGTTTGACCCTCATCATCGTTTTAAAAATCTTTTGTTTTGTTTAAAAAGATTTTAAAACAAAATGTCCCCAGCGGAGTCGCCAACTGAAATTACCCGGGATCCGGCTCGACCGCGGAGGGCCCCGTGCATCTCGCATTTGTCGCTTCTCGGGAAAGTCGCCCGGATCTGAGAGGCAGCGCGTTCGCGCCCCGGAATCTGGCTGATTCCGCTTTAGCGTTAGTTGGGAGGTGTCTCGTCGTTTGTTTTCGCAATTGTAGAGTCGCCACGCCGTTTTTATTAAGCCCAAAACATTGAAAAAGGGCATCAGTTTAGAAATAAACTGTTTTTGTGTGATGAGATTTTGAGTTCGGAGGTCAGATGACTCCTCGGGAAGAGAATATTAGAATCTTAGAGCTCACCCGAGTCGCCTCGTAAAAACGAGTCTTTCGGATACCCCTAATATTCTTTAACTGTTGTGTGTGTGTGTGTGCTTTTAAAAATGCATGTTGTATCGGATGTCTACATTGTACAGTACGTATTGAAATGTATTGAAATAGTAATGGAAGGAAGCCTTACCAATGTTGGTTCTTGTCTGTCTTCCGCTGGGGAATAGTGTTTGAGGATGGAATAGTGTTTCGGCACAGACCGGGATTGCTTCGGGAGGGGCCGGTTGTCTGCGGACAGAGTTTCGGCGTGAGTTGATGTTGTAGGTTGCGTTTGGGCAGAGGTTCGGCATGCGTTGAGATCGCAGGAGTCACTCGGGCAGAGTTTCGGCGTGCTTTGGGATGGCAGGAGTCACTCGGGCAGAGTTTCGGCGTGCGTTCAAGCTACCAGTTTGACTTGGAAAGAGCCGGGACACCATGGGAAAGACCAGGCAAGGCCTCGGAGTACCACGAGGGGCCTCAGAGTACCTCGAGAGTGCCTCGGGGCAGCACAGGAGCGTCGCGGGAGCGCCCGGAGAGGCTTCGGATTACCACGAGGGAGCTCGGAAGGCCTCGGAAGGATCCGAAAGGGGCCGGGATTGCCCCGAAGGGTCTTAGAGGGGGAGCCTGAAGGCTTAGGGAGAGAAGAGAAGGAGGAGGTGTGAATGAAATGGGAGGGGGAGCCCTCTATTTATAGTAGTAGATTTCGTGCAAAGAGGTCCGTACGGACCTCCTAGGTTATCTAGAATTTTAGTTTTCCTCGATTTGAGGGAATCTGTAATAATTGTGAATATTCTGGAATGATGGTGTCCCCTTTGCAAAGAGGTCCGTACGGACCATCTCAGCATGCAAAGAGGTCCGTACGGACCAACCATGCATGGGGGGTAATGATTTCTCCGGGATTTGAGGGAATATTGTGGACTTTAAGGGGATTCAGTAATTATTGCAACAAAGAGGTCCGTACGGACCACTTATGCTTTTCCAATTTCCTGAAAATTCCCAAAAGGTCCTTTTGTCCCTTTTTATCCCAGAAAGGCTCCTCCCTTGGTTTGGCTGAGGGTTTTTGAGGGTTTTGGGTGCCAGAGGTCTTCGAGACTGTGTATGTGAGTCTGCGTTGTTTCCCATGTGCTCGGAAGAGGGTGATCCAGATTGGGGTACTTACAATTCTGAGTTCCATTCAACGTCGACATTCTTCTTCATTAGTTTGAAGATTGGCTCGCACATGGAGGTCAATTGATTGACGAAGCAGCTGATATACTGCAGACGGCCCATGAAGCTTTTCACCTCTGTTTGAGTTTGCGGTGGTCTCATTTCGATGATGGCCTTGATCTTTTGAGGATCAACCTCGATGCCTCTCTCGGTGACCATGTATCCCAAGACTTTGCCTCGGCTGACCCCAAATGTGCATTTGGCAGGGTTTAACCTCATCGAGTGTTTCCGGAGGCGATCGAAGAACTTTCTCAGGTCTGTGAGGTATTGTCCATCTGATCCCTTTGAGTGGATGATCATGTCATCGACGTATACTTCGATCTCCTTGTGGATCATGTCTTGGAAGAGGGCGGTTGCTGCCCGTTGATAGGTAGCTCCAGCGTTCTTTAATCCGAACGGCATCACTGTGTAACAGTAGGTTCCCCAGGGGGTTGTGAAGGCTGTCTTTTTTTGATCTTCTTCGGCCATCTTGATTTGATTGTAGCCGGCAAACCCGTCCACGAAGGACTTGACTTCGAAATTGGCTGTAGTGTCTACCAACATGTCGATGTTGGGTAGTGGAAAATCATCCTTGGGACTTGCTTTGTTGAGATCTCGGAAGTCCACACAGCAACGCACTTTTCCGTTGGCCTTAGTGACCGTGACTATGTTGGAGAGCCATGTGGGATACTCGATCACCCTGATGAAGCCAACGCGGAGCATCTTCTCGATCTCTTCTTTGACTTGCAAAGACCATTATGGCTTGATTCGGCGTAGCTTTTGCTTGATGGGCTTAGCCTCGGGATTCAAGGGGATCCGATGTTCTACAATGTTTGGGTCTAATCCGAGCATGTCTCGGTAAGACCAGGCGAACACGTCCACGAACTCTTTGAGCAGTGCAGTCAATGCGTCTTGCTCTGTGCCGGTGAAGAAACTTCCGATTTGCGTCTCTTTTGGCTCTTCAGCAGTTCCCAAATTCACTTTGGTTAAAACCTCCTCGGCAGCTTGGGCCCGGTTTTTCTCTCGTTTGACAACATGCTTAAAGATGTGCTTAATGTATTGTTCGTTTAATGTGTCTTCTTCATTATCAAGTGAATCGTTATTAACTGTTTGTGTGTTATTTAATTTATCAGTTGTTAAAGATGCAATGAGAGGATACTCGGAAAGATCGAAGCATTCATTAAGAGCATACGGGAATACATTATTGGCGATGAGTTCGTAATCTTCTGGCATGAGGCCATCAGATGACTCGAGAGACTCAAATTCAAAGATAATGGACTCAGGATGGGTTTTGACACTGGACTCTAGGACTCGAGGGGTCAGACCAAGTTGTTCGATCATGTCCTTTTTGCTGGCGGCGGGTCCGGAGAAGGTGGCCCAGTTATTGAGTGGCAATGAGCTTGATAGGAGGCGGGGTTTGAAAGGCTTTGTGTCACCATTCCCGATCAAGGCTATCATAGAGTTATCAGAAACAAAATCGATTAGGTCTGGCATCTCGATTTCTTCATTGAAGAGCAGGTGGAGCAGTGGCTCGTTCCAAGCATCGTCTGCGGAGTCTTTCGCTTTTGTCTTGGGCATTGCTAGCTCGAATGCAGACTCATCCCACTTGTTGAAGGCAGGGGTATTGACAGAGAGTTTTTCGAGTTCTTCTGCCAAGGAGGGGGTTTTCCCAAACCAACATTCATTGTGAATAGTGGTGGTTGTGGGTCCCGACAGGGTTGGTGCGTCGAGAAATGCTCTTCTGACGGGATTTGCCTTGTGGCCTCCGAATCTTGCAATGTTCTGTTGGAGCTTGTCCATGGTTGTTGGCCAGCTTTGTTTGGCGTTGATCAACTCTGTTCCCTTTCCTGTGTTTTCCTTCAAGTTGCCATCTTTCTTTATGAAGTACTTGGTCATGTCGAAGCTGTAAGGGCGGAGATCGGAGGTTGCGTGCAAGCCTCTTTTGTTATCGGCAGAGCGTTTCTGTGCAGCTCGTTTGTCTTCCGCAATGTCTTTGGGAGTAGGAATGTATCCCAGGCCATGAAGGGTATTATGTTCCTTAATATTGATGATTTGTTGGGTACATTGATGGCATTTTCCAAAACCGAGCCCCGGGATGTAGTTCATGTGCTTCATCATTTTCATCAGGGGAGGGATCTTGTCCCAAATCAAAGGCAGGTCTATGTGGCACACCTGGGCCTTTGGGCTTTCGATGGTGAACCCCGTTAGCATCATGCCATCATCATCGTGTTTGATCTCTAAGACCGGGATGCCGTTTGTGTCGGTCCTTTCGGTGACTATGCTATCACCGTAGATGATGGTTAGATCTGTTCCTTGGATGAACTTTACGTATTGATGGAGGGTGGATGCCACCCCATTGATCTGGTGTAGCCAAGGGCGTCCCAAAATGGCAGTGAATGTGATCGGGATATCGATGACTTGGAAGTCGGTCGGGACCATTTGTTTTCCGAACCACAGGTTCAAAGTGACTATTCCCAAGACTGGGCGAGACGTTGAGTCGTATGCCTTGATTGCCTGAGTTGAGGGCTTCAGATCAGTTGCTTTGATCCCTAGCAAATCCATCATTTTGGAAGGCAGGACGTTCATGGATGATCCCCCATCTACCAAGACCCGAGGGAGATGGCGCTCGTCCAGTTGAACTGTTATGTAGAGAGTCTCATTGTGGTCAGCCCCAAATTTTGGGAGGTCAAGCTCTGTGAAAGTGATGATGTTGTTGTAATTAACGTTGCCGATCATCTGAACCGCTTCATCAGGTGTCACGGTGATGGGAACCATGGTCTGGGCCAGACTTTCTTCCAACTTGAGTTTGTGCGGGTAAGATGAAGTGAGTAAAGACCAGAGCGAGATGTTAGCCTGAGTACGCTTGAGCTGAGTTAAGACAGGATCTTCAACCTTCGGGTCAAGGGTTTCGGCTTCTTTGGCGTAGGGCCCCTTTTCAGTTCGTGGCTCAGGTATGGCTGGCCTTTTGTCTGCCCGTGGAGGATTCGTCGGGATTTGACCAGAACGTGTCAGTACGTTCACCTCAGGCTTTGCTGCTTTGCTTGTCTCTCTTATTTCTGTAATGAGAGGACCTTGATTGGCGTAGGGCCAGACTGCGCATTTCAATTCGTTCACCGTCATAGCTTTTTTGGAAGTATCAACAGTGGCTTTGAGGTCTTCCCAAGACAGGGGTTGAGGTATCTGGACCTTCGAGCCTTCGGTGGCGGTGCGGAGCTCGTCCCATCTAATCATGGCGCAGACATTGCCGCGGCCTTGTGCAGAGCTAGGCTGAGGAGATTTGCTGGAGTAGATGACGTAGTAGTCAAACTTTCCTGAGGGTTCTCTGACGGTTCCGACTGTGGGGTCGCCGGATTCGTATCTCTTCTTTAGTTTTTGTTGAGAAGAGGGTTTCTTCTTTCTTCAAGGGCGACCCTCGTTCATTTCATCTTGCAATTCCATTTCCAGACAAGCAGTGCAATCGCAGACGTCCCACCAGATGTGTTCGTTGTTCGGCGTTGGTACCGGGACCTCAGGAGGCTGAATGGGCATGTTTTCCCCCGGGGGTTCTTGTGGCTTTATGTCATAACTGCATGGCTCGTACTAGGGAAATAGGTTGACTTCTGAGAGACAATGAGAGACGTTAGAAGCTACAGGAGCGGGCATGACTTTGGAAGCCCCAGGTAGCTGGGTGGCTAATGTCCCGAAGTGGTGCATGGCACCTTCGATCCAGTCTTGTTGTTCACCTTGGCGTTTCTCAATAGCCATGAGGACCTTCCAAACTTCTTCCAATGTTGGGAAATTTCTCGGGGGTAAGGTCCCGTTTTCTTCGCTGTTATCCACTGACTTGGCCATGAGGATTTGAAAGACTATCCTGGTGGCTGTACTGAAAAGGATGTTGGACCTTGCGGCTTTGACACTGGGAGAGTAGTTCCCGGGTATTCTTGATCACTCTCGGTTCGCTGGAGGGGGTGACAGGCAAGGTTTAGACACGGGAAGGCCTTTCGGGATAAGAGGGGGAAAGCTCACGTGACATGCGATTTCCGTTTCTTTTTATATATTTTTTTTTTTACTTAAAACGTGTTTTCTCAGAGTCCTAGGTAGGTTGGAAAAGATTGCTCTTCTTTTTCGCAACTATGCTAGATCCTGGGTCAGTGGAGACCATCTGTGCAGCTATAAGCCCCTCGTTTTGCACCTGTATTTCGACATCCCAGGGTGGACAGCCCCAGGCGAGGGTCCTATAGGGCAAGCGGTTTCCACCGGCCTAAAAGAAAAATCGAACCTAAGGACCGAGCCTATTATGTTCATTTTAATGCGTTAGCCATGTGAATAGTGAACCGAACCGGCCATTGAGTCAAGATCGGGTCAAGAGTTCGGCATGACCTCTCTTTACCTTGCTTGCGCAAGGGACCTGTGACGTTAGGCGTTGGCTGGGTCATATCGTCATGGCTGACGTATTAAAGGCTTGATGACATGGTGTCATGTGAGCATGGATGTATATCCGGGACGGAACATCGTCTGGGTGTAGCTTCGGAAAATCAAGATCGGGTCAAGATTTTAGCATGACCTTTCATCGCTTTGCTTGTGCAAGGGATCTTGAGTTCCGAGCTTCGACTCAGAGAATGGCCGGCATGGGATATGTATCCAGGCTTGTATGACACGGACTGGGTAAAAACCAACCGAGTCTGGACAGAGTGTGACTCAAGACTCAAAGGTGCAGGGTTGACGCTTGGCTAGGATGGGATGTTTGGAATGATCCCGTGCGCATCCAAGAGGCCTAGGAAGACCAAACGGACTGCAACTGAGACCACTCCGGGTTAAGGGTTGTAGTGTGCAGTGTATCCGAGGCAGCAGTGCGCGTAGCATGCGGTGTAACCGAGGCAGCAGTGTGAGTAGTGTGCGGTGTAACCGAGGCAGCAGTGCGAGTAGTGTGCGGTCTCTAAAATTCCTTTTCTGAGTAAACAAGAAGTTTTTCGAAAAATTTTAAATGTATGCACAGATGTATATTGATGCATTTTTATTATTTTTGTAAATAAAAAATAAAGCACATGCACACACACACAACAGTTAAAGAAAGGGGTAAAAATGAAAGTTTGACCCTCATCATTGTTTTTTAAAAATCTTTTGTTTTTGTTTAAAAAGATTTTAAAACAAAATGTTCCCAGCGGAGTCGACAACTGAAATTACCCGGATCCGGCTCGCGCGCGGAGCCCCGGCATCTCGCATTTGTCGCCGTTAGAAATTGCCCGGATCCGAGAGGCAGCGCAATCGCACCCCGGCATCTGGCATTTCCGCTTTGCGGCGTTTGTTGGTGGAGGTGTCTCGCTGTGTTTTTGCTTGTAGAGTCGCCACGCCGTTTTTATTAAGCCCAAAACATTGAAAGAGGGCATCAGTTTAAAAATAAACTGTTTTTGTGTGATGAGATTTTTGAATTCGGAGGTCAGATGACTCCTCGGGAAGAGAATATTAGAATCTTAGAGCTCACCCGAGTCGCCTCGTAAAAACGAGTCTTTCGGATACCCCTAATATTCTTTAACTGTTGTGTGTGTGTGTGTGTATGTGCTTTTAAAAATGCATGCTGTATCGGATGTCTACATTGTACACTGCTTTATTGAAATGTATTGAAATAGTGTAGGAAGGAAGCCTTACCAATGTTGGTTCGTGTATGTCTTCCGCTGGGGAATAGTGTTCGAGGGTGGAATAGTGTTCCGGTACGGACCGGGATTGCTTAGAGAGGAGCCGGTTGTCTGCGGACAGAGTTTCGGCGTGCGTCGGGATTGTAGGTTGCGTTTTGGCAGAGGTTCGGTGTGCGTTGGGATCGCAGGGATCACTCGGGCAGAGGTTCGGCGTGCGTTGAGATGGCAAAAGTCACTCGGGCAGAGTTTCGGCGTGCGTTCAAGTTGCCGGTTTGACTCGGAAAGAGCCGGGACGCCTTGGGAAAGACCAGGCAAGGCCTCGGAGTACCACGAGGGGCCTCAGAGTACCTCGAGAGTGCCTCGAGGCAGCGCGGGAGCGTCGCGGGAGCGCTCGGAGAGGCTTCGGAGCACCACAAGGGAGCTCGGAAGGCCTCGAAAGGATCCGAAAGGGGCCGGGATTGCCCCGAAGGGTCTTAGAGGGGTGCCTGAAGGCTGGGGGGAGAGGAGAGAAGAGGGAGATGTGTGAAATGAGGGAGGGGGAGCCCTCTATTTATAGTCTCAGATTTTGTGCAATAAGGTCCGTACGGACCTTGCAGGTAATCCAAGTTTTTGCTTTTCCTCGATTTGAGGGAATAAGTGGACTTTAAGAAGATTTAGCCATGATGATGTATGGTTGCAAAGAGGTCCGTACGGACCAACCATGCATGCAATAAGGTCCGTACGGACCATTCATGTAGGCAAGTAATTATTACCTCCGGGATTTGAGGGAATAACTTGGACTTTAAGGCGATTCAGTAATCATTGAAGCAAAGAGGTCCGTACGGACCATGTATGCTTTTCTAATTTCTGAAAAATTCCTAAAAGGTCCTTTTATCCCTTTTTGTCCCAGAAAGGTCCCTCCCTTGGTTTGGCTGAGGGGTTTTGAGGGTTTTGAGTGTCAAGGGTCTTTGAGACTGCGTTTGTGAGTCTACGGTGTTTCCCGTGTGCTCGGAAGAGGGTGATCCAGATTGGGGTACTTACAGGACCCACTCCCTTACAGTTATCCATCTACCGAAATTCCATTGACCATTCAAGCACTTATAATGACACAACCACACCCATGAGATCTCATTTATCATATTATGATGAACCTATACCATGAGCTGAGAATCCTTACAACTTTAAGATTCAAAGTATAGGTGGAGCTCTCTATGGTCAAAGCAAAACCCCTCCAACTCTCAAGCCTTTGATGCTACCAACGCACCTGACCTATCAAACACAAACTTAACCGATGACACTCAAATCCTAAAATGTGTTTGAACCTCGACCAATTCAATTTCAAAAGACCTTAGCCGACCTAAGCTCTCAACCGACATCCTCCTTACCCAACTTTGATCCCAACTTTGAACCTTCATCCTCATCCTTTCAACCAACCATTGATCCTATGTCAAACCTGTCTAAGTGTGATATGGCAGAGGTGATGAATGAGTTGTTTTCTGATTTTGAAAAATTAAATGATGTTCACAAAGTCATGTCTGTTGATTTCAAAAAAAATCTCTACTGAAAATGACTTGCTTAAATCCGAAATTAAAATTTTAAAAGAAAACAAGCTTGAGTCTGATTAGTTGAGAGAAGAAAATCAGGATCTCAAAAACAGACTTGGCATATGTCTTGGTCAAATAGATGACTTGATTTCAAGAAACAATTCTCTCACCAAGATTATCGATTCTTATTCCAAATCCAAAGCTACTATTGAAACAATCTTACAAGACCAAATGTATTATAATGAACAATCTGGTTTAGGATTTAATTCCAGTAGCAATGATAAGCCATTCATTAAGTCTATAACTAAGAACATGAAGGATAAGTTTGATGATAGTCCATCTGATCTGCTAAAGAAAAATACCACCCATACTTTTGGTGATGTTCCTCTTACCAATCCCAAAGCAAAGGAACAGGTCAAGCTCAAGAAGGTTGACAACTCACCGACCTCACAGCATGATTTAAGGAAGCTGTCCTCACCGATAAGGCTGCTCCAATCGGTAAAGGTACATCCAAGTATGTGCAACCTGCCAGCTAAGGAAGCCCCAGTACCTTTGTGCCCAAAGTTTTTGTTCATGCTCAAACTTTAATATCTTCTGAAGCATTGATCAAATTGGATGACAACTCACCGACCTCACAACTTGATTTAATTAAATGTATAAGTTGTGGAGATTTCGGTCACAAGGCTTATGAATGTCTCTTTAAGCACCTATCTGGACCCACTGAGTCACAAAGCTCAAGTGGTGGCCAGATATGGCTGCCAAAGAGGAACTAGCCGCTCATAGTAATCTTGAATTAAAATTTGAATTCTTTAATCTTCGTTTACAAACTTGAAAAAGATAATAAAGAATAAAAATTTACATTGCTAGAGGTTTTCTATTTGTAATAGAGCTAAGGAGGTGTCAAAATTAGGAAAACAATAGGATTCCTTGTTGAAAAAGGAAAATCTAAAGTTGATGGCCGAAATTCCCCGCATGTCCTTGAAATTTTCTTAATTCCAGAAAAGTCCTCCAATTTTTACTAAATTCCCAAAAAGTCCTTGAAATTAATTCCTAACAGGTCCCTGAAATTTTGAAAATACCCAAGTTCCTAGATGGTGCGACCGCACCATATTATGGTGGCGGCTGGACACAGGGGCTGAGTGTTCTTCGAATTTTGGTTCAACGGGTGTTGGCGCACCATATTATGGTGGGCGGCCGCACCTTTTTCAATACAAACTAGATCTTCGGCGAACTTTCGAATATCATAACTTTATCATACGAACTCCAATTTGGACGTGCCAAATATCGTTGGAAAGATCTCGATGAGTTTTATCAAATAAACTTGGTTAAATAGTAGTCACGTCTTTGTTGACCATTTTCCATTCAAGCCCTTGCTTTCCCAAGCTCAACCCACAATTTCCCATTCATTCCCTAGTTTCACTTTCTTTAAAATGTGAGAAAATATTGTATAATTGTAAGGGTTAGATAATGTGAATACAAAATGAAGGCAAATGGCGGTATAAGATAATCTCTAACTTTGTAATGAATTTCCATTCTTAACAAAGCTTAAAAAGTGGTTCTAGCGATTTTTTTTTATAAGTGACAAGATCATTAAAGCTTCACAAATAGGGTTCAAAGAAGATAAACATATATCATTTCCCGATTAGCCTAATTGATGTGTTATTGACAGTCACACAAACATGTTCTAGGGACCCCGAGAATGCCAAAGTGATCCTATAAAGATCTCGTAAGTTGATGACAATCATCTAGAAAATAACATGGAAGTGAAAGGTGAAGTAATCATAATTCACATGTTTCAATGTAATTGTATTCCCATATTGATAATAACACTTAAGATTCAAATTAAAGCTCCCTCAAATCATCTAGACTTTAGCTAACATCACAAAATATGAAAAGAATAATTTTTTTTTAATTTTTTGGAGAGATGACACTATTTACTCTCCCCTATAAAATCCACAAACTCGGAGAGACTCACAAAGAGTGACTTAAAACAAACATTGTGTACCTGTAAGTACCCCAATTCGGACCGCTCTCCATCCGAGCATACGATAAATACCGAGGATTTACTCATTCGTGATCCCAAAGACTCGTAAACGTCCAAAAGGGCCAAACTGACCAAGAAAACCAAAGAAGGACCTTTCATGCATAAAAGGAAATTCAAGGACGCTGCAGGAATGACAAAAAGTCAAAAAACTGTCGGATCACAACCATGTCCGTACGGACACATATGCAAAAGAAAGGCATGTCCGTACGGACATCCTTGTTAACACGCCAAAATCACCCAAAAATTCCCCAAATCCAGGAAAACCAAAAAAATATCTGATTAAAGAGAGGTCCGTACGGACCTCTTTGTCAATTTCTAGCCCCTATAAATACAGCCCTCCCCCAGATCATTTCACACACCAAATCTTCTTCCCAGCCTCCCCCCTTCAGTCCAGAAGCATTTCCAGCCCATTTCGAGGCATTTCGGTCCTTCCCGAGGCCTTCGGAGCCATCCCGAGGCGATCTCGGTCCATCCCGGTCCGTCCCGATCGACCTCCTGATGTCCCATAAACCCTATTCATCCCCAACCAACCTACACCCACTCACCAAACTCTAAACACCCAACAAACGGCTCAAACCGGTCCAAATCCGTGAGTCTAGCGAGTGTGAACGAGAGCTAATTAGGGGAGGTTTTGCCCTAGTGAGTGCAAATTTCTCTCCTCTTTAGACCCCCCGAGTGTGATACAACTTTCAAAGAAAAGGTTACAAATGGACTCATGAAAATGAGGCGACTCGGGTGAGCACAAACAATCTCTTCCCGAGGCGTAACCTGACCTCCGAACTCAAAAATCTCATCACACAACAAAAAGTCTTTTTTCAATGTTTTAGGCATAATCAAAACGGCGTAGCGACTCTACAACATTTCCAAAAAAAAGTGCCGAAAGGCCAATCCGCATCTCCGGATCGGGTAATTTCAGTTGGCGACTCTGTTTGGGAAAAGGTGTTTTAAAAACTTAAAAAAAAAAAAGATTTTTAAAATATGATGAGGGTCAAACTTTCATTTTACCCTTTCTTTGACTATTGTGTGTGTATGTGTTTTACTTTTTTTGCTTATTCAAAAAATACAAAAATAATGCATCATCTGTGTACATCCTTTAAAACACATTTCTGCAAAAACTCCTATTTTATTCAGAAAAGGAATTTTAGTGACCGCACACTACGCGCACTCTTATCCTGTACACTTGCACACTACAACCCCAAACCCGGGATGGTCTCAGTTGTAGTTCGATTGGTGTTCCTATGCCTTTCTTGCGCTCACGGGATCATTCCAAACTTCCCATCCTAGCCAGTGTCAACCATGCACTTTTGTGTCACACTCTGTCCAAAGACTCGATTGGTTTTTGACCCAGTTTGTGTCATAAATCCTAGATGCATACTCCATGTTGGCCATTATCTAAGTCAAAACCTAAAAATCAAGATCTCTTGCGAGAGCAAGACGATGAAAGGTCATGCTAAATTCTTGACCCGATCTTGATTTCTAGTGTTAACTTAGACAATGGTCCATGTCGGATATACGTCCATGCCCATATGACACCATGTCATTAGGCCTTTAATGCGTCATCCATGAGAATATGACCTAGCCAAAACCTAAAGTCAAAGATCCCTTGAGAAACCAAGGCAAAGAAAGGTCATGCCAAATTTTTGACCCGATCTTGACTTAGGATACTGGCTTCGTTCACTATTCACATGGCGGAGGCAATGAAATGTACATGACAGGCTCAGTCCTTAGGTTCGTTTTTCTTTTGGTCGGTGGAAACCGTTGCCCTATAGGACCCTCGCTCGGGGCTGTCCACCCTGGGAGGTCAAAATACAGGTGCAAAACAAGGGGCTTATAGCCGTAGTGACGGGTTCCACTGACCCAGGATCTAGAATAGTTGCGAAAAAGAAGAGCAAACTTTTCCAACCATTTAGGATTCTGAGAAAACATATTTTAAAGTAAATTAAAACAACAAAAAAAAACATTAAAAAGGAAACTGCATGTCGCATGAGCTTTCCCCTTCATCCAAAAGCCCTCTAGAGTCTAAACCTTGCCTTTCACCCCCTCCAGCGAACCGAGAGTGGTTGAGAGTCCCCGGGTGCCATCTTTTCAGTATTGAAGTCACAAGGTCCGACAACCTTTTCGGTTCAGCAGTCAGAACTGTCCGTTACTCTCCCATGGCAGGGTCGACAAATAACAGTGAAGGAAATGGGACTCCGCCCCTGGGAAATCTCCAGGTGATGGAGGACGTGCTGCAAGCCTTTGAAACCCTTAAGAAGCGCCAAGAAGAGTAGCAAGCTTGGATTGTAGACACCATGCGCCATCACAGAGCTGTTGCGGTTCCCCAACCCGATGGAACCTTCATCCTCATAGAAGACGAAGACATGCCTGCTCCCCCAGCTACCCAAAGCTATAAGCAGGTCCCTCCTCCGCAAAGCTATAAAAACTCGACAATGCAAAGTAGCTCCCGCTCAAAGATCCATTCGAGCCTTAGTCAAGCAGCTCCGATCTTCCAACCCCAGGACAATCAGTTTCCCGGCTCCGCTCCGCAAACTCAATATCACCGGCACATCTATGGGCCTGCTCCCTCAGATCCCAATGTCTCTCGATATCCCCTGGGATTCAATCCATTGCCTCCGTACGTGCCCTGAAGCTACAACTTGAAGTCCCATTGCCTGCCAGGGACAGACATACCGAGCGAATACCCAGATGTTTCAAATCTGCCACCCGCCAGACTACCTCTTGGGGCTAACGAAGCATTCCCTCAGCTCCCAAACACAACCCAGCATGGTCCGGGTAATCACGCCCTTGGCTCCAATTTCAGTAATCCAGGATACGAATTGGTATACACTCAACTGCCTCCCCAAGATTCCCTAGTTGCAATCCCGTCAATCAATCCACCTCCATCTTCGGTTTCCATCCCAGAAAACGGCAGCCTGCCTCCGCCTACTGACCCTCATATGGCTTGGTTGGTCGAACAAATGAAGGATATGCAAGGGAAAATGGCCAACTCTCGAAAAGACTCGCTCATGCCCACAGATCCAAGTAAGGTGGTTCCTCTCCCCCCGAAGTTCAGAATGCCGGAAATGGAGAAGTTCGATGGGACAGAATGCCCAAAGACTCACATCGATACCTACGTCTTAGGTATGAGAGCCAAAGGGGCCACCCCTCAACAAATGGCAGACCATTTCCAACACTCCCTTAAATCCACATCACTAAGGTGGTTCCTCAATGTAAAGGCAGAAAATCGCTCCACTTGGGATCAAATCAGTGATATCTTCCTAGAAAAGTACCGCGCCAACCTTGAATGGGAAACCAGCAGCCATGATCTGCAAGCCACCGAACAAAAGGATGACGAGACGGTGGGAGAATTTTACAAAAGATGGAACTGGAAACCAAGCGAGATAATGGATCCGCTTTCCAAAGAAGAGCAAATGGACATCTTCCATTCCTGCCTCAAACCATCTCTGAGGGCCTTGATTAGCCACCACTTTTATCCTGACCTTCGCGACATGGTCAATGTCGGGACCAAGTTCGAAAAGACCTTGAGCCTACAAAAAATGGCATCCACTCTTGCTTCTTCCTACCGCTACCGGGCAACCCCGTCAAATCCGGCACCCGTCCCAAGCAAAGGAAAAGAAGCCGCCGGAGCAGTCCACTACATCCAGAACGTTGTCCAAGGAAGTCGCGATCAAGCACCCCCGAGAAATAATAACCCCCCTTGACAACATCATTTCCAGTGCTTTGATAACCTCGAGATGCCCCTGAGCCAAGTGTTCGAAGCATTGGTAAAACGGAACATTCTCTAACCCCTTGAAAATTACCAGCCAAAGAATCTCAATCCCAACTTGGACATGAGCAAACGATGTGCCTTCCACAACTACCCCGGCCACGCAACCGACCATTGCATCGTGTTGAAGCAAGTGGTCCAAGGCTTAATCGAAGAAGGAAAGTTGGAACGCCCCCGTGGCCCCAACACAGTCGGAAACCCATTCCTCCGGAATTATAGAGTAAATATGATAGCATTCAGCGAGACCTCATATGTGAGTAGGCCCTCTACAATCTCCGGGTCTGTCAACATGCTATCCAACGGCGATTGGGAATGCGAAACTAGAACCAGGCGCTCCCGTAATAGGGAATCCAAAAGGGAGGATCCAAGAATGACCGTCTCCCTAGGATCCCTACCGCAGTCAAGGCACACTGATGGGTGGATTGAGTGCTCCCCGGAGACAAGACAAATTGAACCAAACGGCGGCGCCAGAAATGGCCTGACCTTCACAGATGTAGACTTGCCGAAGTGCAAAAACAGACACAATGAGGCCCTCCACATCCTCGTAAAAATGGAGATGTTCTACCTTCCAGACGTTCTAGTTGACAATGGTTCGTCGGTCAATGTCCTCGCCGCACATACAATGAAACGGCTAAGGATCTACCGCTCCTGAATGAGACCTTTTACCTGAGTAATCTGAGCCTACGACTCCACAGCCAGCGCTGTGCTGGGGGCAATAACTCTGGACATCCAATTCGATGAGCAAGAAGAGTCGGTGGAATTCCAAGTTATTGAGATCGAGTCCAACTTCTCCGCCTTACTGGGATGGCCTTGGCTACACCAGATGAAAGCAGTAGCTTCAACCCTACACCAGTGTGTAAAATTCATCAACATCAAGGGGAATCTAGAGATAATCCACGGAGCCAGCACGATGGAGAGCGCTTGGCCAGCAAGCTACGACCCAGAAGAAGGTCCCGATATGACTGAGTACCCTTTGGCAGATGAGGCCCCGATCACGATCCAATTCAAAAGGGATCCCTACGTCAACACGTAGAGTCGAGAAGAGCTGGAGACCGAAGAATTCATAAGTCAAGATGACAATTTGGACCAATGCGACTATGAAGAATGCTCAAAAGAGAACCAAGTGATAGACGCTCAGTTGGAACTTGACCAAGGAATGGACCCATACTTCATTGGAAATCCTCTCGAAGAAAGCTGGCCTACCACCAGTACCTTGGAATTTGACAACCCCCATATCGACACACTCAAATCCCACGAAGACGGCTATGACAGTATAGTCCAATTCAACGTCCCAGTGCTCGACTTGAAAGAGAGATGGTGCAACATCCTTTGGATCCTAATCAAGGAAGGAAAAGCAGCATGCCCCCACGATTCAGATATCGTGAATATAATCCAAGCAAAGGCCTTAGCCGTGGGAGCAGAGTCTCTAAAGATAATCAACATCAGCAAGAATAAATTCCAAAGAAGTGAGTGCCTCGCCATCTTAGAGGAAGCTCTCCACGAGCTCCATCACCAAAAGCCCTCGGGATCTGGTAGTAGCACCAATGGAGGGACACCTTCAAATGAACAACCTCATACCACTTTAGTTTGGTTTAAAGTCGAATCAAAGGCAAGCCTACCCCCTAGGATGATATCAGTTAAAGAAATACCAGGACCATCAGCACCTTCTCCGGACCTGCAGCCAGCAAGGAGGAAATGATTGAAAAGCTTGGTCTAACCCCTCATCTCCTAGAGTCTAGCTTCGAGTCTGTTGTATTCGAATTCGAGTCTCTCGAGTCATCTGATGGCCTCACGCCAGACGATTATGAGTCCATAGCCAACAATGTATTCCCCTACGCTTTAAATGAAAAATTCAACCTTTCCAAGTATCCCCTCATTGCATCTTTAACAAACGATAAATTAACTAACAAATCAAAAACAGTTAATAACGATTCACTTGATGAAGACGCAGACACATTAAACGAATAATATATTAAAGAAATCTTTAAGCATGTTGTCAAACGAGATGAAAACCGGGTCCAAGCTGCCGAGGAGGTTTTAACCAAAGTGAATTTGGGGACTGCTGAAGAGTCTAAAGAGACGCAAATCGGAGGTTTCTTCACCGGCACCGAGTGAGAAGCATTGACTGCACTACTCAAGGAATTCGTGGACGTGTTCGCTTGGTCCTACTAAGACATGCCCGATCTAGATCCCGCCATAGTGGAATATTGGATTCCCCTGAATCTCGAGGTCAAGCCCGTCAAGCAGAAACTACACCAGATCAAGCCAGAATGGTCCTTACAAGTCAAGGAAGAGATCGAGAAGATGCTCTGCATCGACTTCATAAGGGTGATCGAATACCCGACTTGGCTTTCCAACATAGTCACGGTCACCAAGGCCAATGGGAAGGTGCGCTGTTGCGTGGATTTCTGAGATCTCAACAAATCAAGTCTAAAGGATGACTTTCCACTTTCGAACATAGACATGTTGGTCGACACTAGGGCCAATTTCGAGGTTAAGTCCTTTGTGGACGGTTTTGCCGGCTACAATCAGATCAAGATGGCCGAAGAAGACCAAGAGAAAACCGCCTTCACCACCCCATGGGGAACCTACTGCTACACAGTAATGCCGTTTGGATTAAAAAATGCTGGGGCTACCTACCAACGGGCAGCGACATCACTTTTCCATGACATGATCCACAAAGAGATCGAGGTATACGTCGACGACATGCTCATCCACTCAAAGGATCAGACAGACAACACCTCATCGACTTGAGGAAATTCTTCAATCGTCTTCGGAAGCATTCAATTAGGTTAAACCCTGCCAAATGCACATTCAGAGTAATATGAGGCAAAGTCTTGGGATACATGGTCACAGAAGGAGGCATCAAAGTCAATCCCCAAAAGCTCAAGGCCATTATTGAAATGAGACCACCGCAAACCCAAACGGAAGTAAAAAGCTTCATGGGCCGCCTGCAATACATCAGCCGCTTCGTGAATCAGCTGACTTCCTTTGGCAAGCCAATATTTTGGCTAATGGAAAAGAATGTGGACATCGAATGGAACCCGAAATGTAAAGATGACTTCTAGAAAATAAAGGCGTACCTTGTGAGTCCTCCGATCCTCTGTCCTCCCCACAAAGAAAAGCCACTCTTACTGTACCTGACTGTGACCGACACCGTAGTTGGAGCCATGCTAGGCCAAGAACAGAAAGAGTCCAAAATCAAGAACGCCATCTACTTCGTGAGTCGAAAGTTTCAAGTCAGCGAGCTCAACTACTCATCCCTAGAGAAAACCTGCGCAACTTTAGTATGGGTTGTCGAAAAATTGTGACACTACATGCAATTGCACACAGTGCACATGGTCTCTAAGATGGATCTGGTCAAATATCTCTGCGACAAACCCTCCATATAAATGAGACTAGCCAAATGGTCCTTCTTCACATTTTCTTTTTGGGTATTTTTAAAATTTCGCGATCTGTTGAGAATTAATTTTAGGGACTTTTTGGGAATTTAGCAAAAATTGGAATACTCGGGAATTATGAAAATCTCAGGGAGCTGTGGGGAATTCGGCCATCAACTTCACATTTTCTTTTTTCAACAAGGAATCCTATTGTTTTTCTAATTTTGACACCTCCTTAGCCCTAGTATAAATAGAAAACCTCTAGCCATGTAAATTTATATGTTTTATTCTTCTTTTCAAGATTGTAGCAAGCATTTAAGGATTAATTCCAGGTTTTATGTTATTTATTTTATTTTCTGTTTTCTCTTTTATGGCTAAATTCTGTAGATTTATGGATTGAATGTAACAAGTATCGATTCTCTATGCTATTGATTTAATTTTTCCATTTTATCTTGTTCGAGTTTATCAAAGTAATCTTCATTATAAGTTCTAGGTTTTCAGTTATATATTAAGATATGAATTGACTCTTTAACTATTGAGTATAAATCGATACACTTGCATGGAGGATTTTTACAATGACCACTACTTTGATAATTAGATTTAATTGAGAACCTTGTGGAAATCAAACGAATCTATTTTCAAATATTCTTGAGTGCTTGATGAATTCTTGATATGTTATAGCCAAAATCTTACAAAAAATGAGTTTTTTCTTAAACTTAGAAAAAACATGTTTTGTTTCCCCCGCTATGCCAGTGTTAGTGTAACAAAGTGTTAGTGTAAAAAATTACCAGTGTAAAAAAAGTGCCAGTGCTAGTGTAACAAAGTGTCAGTGTAAAAAAGTGCCAGTGCATGTATATAAAGTGCCAGTGTAAAAAGTGCAGTGTTAGTGTAACAAAGTGCCAGTGTAAAAAAGTGTCAGTGCATGTATATTAAGTGTCAGTGTAAAAAGTGTCAGTGTTAGTATAACAAAGTGCCGGTGTTAGTGTAACAAAGTGCCAGTATAAAAAAGTGCAAGTGCATGTATATTAAGTGTCAGTGTAAAAAAGTGCCAGTGCATGTATATTAAGTGCCAGTGTAAAAAAGTGTCAGTATTAGTGTAACAAAGTGCCAGTGTAAAAACGTGCCAGTGTTAGTGTTATTAAGCGCCAGTGTAAAAATGGTTTTTCCTAAGCTTAGAAAAAAATGCGTTTTTTGTAAGACCAACTCTATGTTATATGGACTTTGCGGAAAATATAATATAAGTAGAATATTAGGTTTATGAATCGCTTACCAAACCGTTTCAATCCTTAATTGAGTGAATGAACCAGATTGATCCCTTCATTGAATTAATTTGTTTTCCACCAAGTCTATGTGGATTCGACCCTTGCTTGTGCATACTACTACAACGATAACTAGTACACTTGTTAGCTATTTTATTACAATAGGGAGATTTCATGCATGACACTCAATAACGCATTCACACTCGTTTATACATGCATTGCCACTCTATAACACATGAACTGACATTTATAAACAGATACACATCAATTCACAAAACACATGCACACACACTCGTTAACACATGCATTATCACTCACAATACATATGTATTGGCATTCAATAACACATGCACTTACGCGCTATTCAGCCAAACCACGCGCATAAAAAACATGTTTCATAAATTGTATAAAAACTGGTTATTCGTAAGACCAACTTTATTAATAATTTCATCATCTTTTTATTATATAATGCAATTGATTCATCTTAAAACCTAAAAAGAAAATACAATTCATATGTTGCACAATTGGTCAAACTGCAATTTAGTAACCCCTCCCCTATTTACTCTTGCAATTCACAACTCGAGTTTCAAAACTTGTCAATTCGATTTTATCATTGTCAATTTGTTGCAATTTGATGAAAAATAAACAAACTGTTAATTATTTGATGAAATCAAATTCATATGCCTAACACGTGATGTTTAAGGGGTAAACTTGTCATTTTGTCAGGATATTTAACGAAACTAACAAAATTAACAAAAAATATCAATTGTATCCCAATATGTAAAACATTTAACAAGATCTATAACCCATTGACACCACCATCTCCATCTCCATCAACCTTCATCACCACCATCAATCTACATCACTACCATCAAGCTCCATCTCCAATAGTCTCAACCTCCACCTTCATCATTGAAACCACCACCAACATTAAAATTGCCACCATCGACAACAATAAGTATCCACACAATTAAACTCACACGCACACAATCAAACACACAAATTCACACAATTATTTTCAAAATCTGATCTCTAAGAATGGGGCGTAGAGTAGAGAGAAGAAAGCACAGTGGTTTTGGAGAAGGAGGGATCGTAGAAGAATGAGACGATCGAGAATAAGAACGCACCAACGAGAATGAACGAATGAAGAAGAAGGATGAAGGGAGAGGTTGTACCTCTCAGTTCTCGGCCACTCGCGAATTTGGGAGAGTAAGCGGTTGAATCTGGGAAGATTGTAGGAGGGGAATTCTATATTATTTGGGAATATGTGGCTGAGCGTTGATGATTTAGGGTTAATATTTAGGTTTTTTTTGTTTTTTTTTCCCTAAAATTTGAGGGTTTAAAAGCAATAATTTCTCTTTTGATTTGTGGAATGCTGAGTTTGCCCTTATAAAATCACGTGTCTTACATGTGATTTGATTGCATAAATAATTAATTGTTTGTTATTTTTGTCGTTACATTGCAACAAATTGACAATGATAAGAATCAAAGTAGTACATTTTGAAACTCAGGTTGAGGATTGCAAAAGTGTGTTCACACACATGTTACCACATTACAATTTACTCCCACATAAGAGATTGGGGAATCAGAGCTTGACGCTAAGGAAAATGGCGAGGTAGTTAAAGGTGTTGCCTTGTGGAGTCAAAACCAAGAAGGAAAAGGAAATAGAAATAGAATTTGAGTAATTCTACGTTTCCATGGGACTCCTTGTTGAGTAGGATTAGAGAATCATAGTATTTCCAGGTTTCCTAATTAGTTTAGGGTTTTGGACTTGTATACATTTGAGCCGTGTGATGGTCATAATTATTTTGTGCTAGAAAAATTGTCATAGAGAATATGTGAGATCCATAAGAGAGCCAAAGGTAGTGGTAGGTATTAGGGGTGCCCTTGAGACCATTAAATGGATGGCCTAAGTCATGTCTAGAGTTTACTTGTGTGATGGGTGTGTTTACATAAAGAGAATGGATGTCTCTGAGGGGAGTGCATAAACTTTAATTGTAACACCACATACTATGATATTAGTAAATATCCTGTCTTGCCCTTATATGTACTCCGATTGTGGGATGAGCTAGGTTAATAAAACTTGTATTCTTGTTATATTTATTACTTTCATATGGATGTTGCATGCATTTTATTTTCTTCTTTTGTGCGTCTGGTATGGGACAGGTAACACCACAATTCCTCAACAAAAGGCGACCCCTTTATTAGTCCAACTTAAGAAGATCCTATGACCATGTAAGACTTTTTAGTTGGTTAGCCCTTTTAATAATACAAAATAATGGGATCCAAGACCTTGTTCTAGTTACCAGACTATCTTAGGGTCATTCACCTCTGTCCTCTTAAACATGGGACCTATGGGAAATCTAACCTCCCCAACAGAAGCTCCATACTTCCTAAACATACCACCTAGTTTGGGCAATGAAATCAAATTCCATGGTCCCTCTATCATATTATAAATTCAAATGTTTCTAATAGGATAACAAAAAGTGGTGTCAGCCTCCATACTCTAGTATCTAGCCATGTGTACTCACTAGAGATGGGCTCAAGGATCAAAAGGATAAACCCCACCCTCTAAAAACCTAAAACACATAAAAATCAAACAAGAAAGGAGAAGAAGTATACCTAGGCTAAATGTTGATGATGGATAAAAGATTTTCTCCAAGGTTCTTAAATCATTGAGGGTGAGCTAAATTTAAAATATGCAAAATTAAAAAATTTGCCTAAATCTCCTCAAGCTCTAAGGTCGTAAAAGATTGATATGGAGATGATTCTGGTTTTTATACTCAGGTTTGGGCCAAACAAAGTAGGTCACACAAATTTTTTTGTTGGCAAAATTGAATGCAAGTAACAGTTTCCAAGGAGAATGTCTCAATAGTGAAAAGTGTGCCCATTCATGTCCGAATATCGACAGTTCAATGAATGATGACCCGAAAAACATAAACCAACTGTCAGAATTGAGATGACTTGAGTTTCTCCTCGCCAAGATGAGCCAGGAAGTCGGGGGCCATTGTTTGGGTCGGGGGAAATAATACAACCATGGGCCAGCCCATCCAATCACACAAGGCGTTAAGCGACATAATCAACAGCTGTGATCTTACTCTCACACCGAGGGTCTACGTCGACTAGTTCACATTTTTTATTTTTTTCAGACTAGTCAGCAACTGAATTATCCGATCTGTTGAACTAGGATTGATCCACATCTTTTCTAGCGTCATCATGAGTAGAAAATTTCAGCAATGAGTCAAATTGTACAAAAGAATTATTTTACAATTAATTCTACAAAATGAACATTATGAAAATTATTAATTTCAAAAGGGTGCAAAAATCACATTAGTGCTCTATGTTTCACAAGAGTAGCAATGTAACTACCAACATATCAATTTTGGAAATTTGAACCAATATGTTCACACTTTGTGGCAAGTTGGATCATTTTTGGATGGACATTGACGAAAGTTAACGAAGTGGACGGGACACTTGCGACCTTGTTTGGAAACTACAATGTCCACCCCTGAATTTAAATTATTTTTCTTTTTTCATTTTTTATATTTTCAAAACACACAATAACATGATTAATTAATAATTTCCACCATCACTCACCAAACTAATTCCACCACCACCACACAACCGCCACCACTTTTTACAATATCATAATCACCATCACCACTATTAATATTATCGCCACTCCCATTGCCATTTATACCACTACATCATAAGTTCATAACTAACATCGATATCAAAATCAACCCCCATCGAAATCATAGCCAACAAAATAATAATTATTTACCGCCCCTTCTACCACAATCAAATTAATATCACAATTGCAGATCTTACAAATTTGCAAAAATTGCATATTGCATGCCTTTAGAATACACCCAAAAGACAAATCAGATTAAAAATTGTAGAAAAAAATAAAGAAGAAAATAGAGGAAGTGAGAAAGGTGAGAAGCCGCCATTGATGCAATAGAACAATGGAGAAGGAAGCGAGTAGTGGATGATGAACCAGTGGAGGAAGGCAACTTCAAGCTTGCCGCGGGTAAGGGAGCAGTGTCAACTCAATCTCCATCAACATTGTTGATTTCAAGAAGTTTCCCCTTTTCTCCGATTAGAGCCCATGTGTGTTCTTGGGGTGTATGTGTGAAAGAGAGGCAGGAAAAGGAAGGAGAAAGTCTGGCGTTGTTTGATTAATCTGAATGACTTATGATGGAAGAATGATGGGTGGATAAAGAAGTGGTGGGGGAAAGAGGAAGAACCGAGTCGGGATTGGGTTTTTTTAAGCAACTTTCTATGGTTTAGATATTTTGATTTCGTCTTTTGTTTTAAATAAAAAAGATCTATAATACATTATATGTTAATATTTATCATTTCACATTTTTGGTATAATAATAAATAGATAGAAATTTAATATGCTCTTCCTTTTTTTGTAAATGAGATTCATTTTGATTTTCTCTAACACTTTCTGAAATATTTTTTTTTATAATAATGAGTACATTTGATATTATATTTTTTATTTTGATGTAATATATATTTTTTATTTTAAATTTAACCATTTTTGTTGTGTATTTTGTAAATATAATTGATGGAGCAGTGACAAATGATTTTTTTTGTTGAATTTCACGGGGTGAAGGGACATAGTTTTCAAAGAAGGTCTTCAAATTTTTCCTCCACTTCGTTTACTTTTCGTCATGTTCATCCAAAAATGATCAAACTCGCCACAAAGCGTGAACAGTTAAAATTATCAACATTAATACGTTTAGTTACGTTGCAATTCTGGTAAAAGTAAAGGACACTAAAGCTCCGATTGTTTGGGAAAAAATGTTTTTCGAAAAACATTTTCTGTAAAATGAAAATGTTTTCCGAAATATAACAGCCGCTTGTTTGGTAATCTACGAAAAATGTTTTCCAGAAAACATTTTAATATAAGTATTTTTTATGGGAGTTGGGGGGGTTGGGTGGGTGGGGTGGGGATTTTGAGGGATGACAAGAGAGTTGATAAAAAAAATTAATATGAGCAATTTTTTTTTCGACGGGGGTGGGGTTTAGAGGGGCGCCAAAAGAGGTTGATAAAAAATAATAATATGTGATTTTTTTTGACGAGGGGGTAGGGGGGTTGGAGGGGCGGCGGGAGAGTTGATAAAAATTAATTAATATGAGCAAAAAAAAATTTGACGTAGGTGGGATGGGTGGGGGTGGGGGTGGGGGTGGGGGGGGGTAGGAATGGCAATTTTGAACCGAACTGTGGATATCCGAACTGAACCGAATCGAAGTTGACGGTTATTGACTGGTTTGACTGGATATGGGGCGGGTAATGGGGAATAACCGAAATGAAAAAGTGGGGAACGGTTTGATTTTGGTATTAGCATTACCCGCCCCATTACCCGCCCCATTACATGAACCGAATGTTATCCGAGCTGCTTACACTACAAGAAAGAGGCTTATATACGGCGGTTAAAATCCGCCGTTTATAAAACGCGCCCCGCCGTATATAGTATTTACGGCGGACTAGCCACCGTATATAGTCCACCGTATAAAACATCGCCGTATATAGTATTTACGGCGGATATCCCGCCGTAAATACTATATACGGCAGAAATACCACCGCCGTATATAAATGAAATACATACGTATATTACTGGTGTATTTGAGTAATCTTTATACGACGGTAGGTGTAACCGCCGTAAATAAGAGACGAGTCGTCCGCTGTGTCACGAGTCGTCCCAATTGCACCCCCCACAGATTCCCTCGTCCCCCCTTTGGGGACGATTCGTCCATGCCCATTTTATACGGTGGATGTGGTCATCGCCGTAAATGAATTGTTAGAGACGACTCGTCCACGAGTCGTCCCATTTGCACCCCTTCCAGGTTCCCTCGTCCCCCCTTTGGGCACGAGTCATCTAGGCCTTTATTTACGGCGGATGAAGGGTTCCACCGTAAATAAGCCTATTTTTTTTCCCCTCCAGCCTTGTATGATTCGCTTTCCCCAAAAATACATTCGCAAAAATCAAATTCAACCTGTACACACACAAATGCAACCTGTATATAACCAAAAATACACCCGCAATCAATGTTTACAATCTACATAATAACCATTAACACAAAATTAATGTTGAATGCATCCAAAGTTATTAACCAAACATAATAACCATTATACAAAAAAGTTAGTTGTTGAATGTATCCAAAACTCAATCAATGTCTAAAATCCACAACTTTGAGAAACATATCACCACCTATTCATTACCGTCTTTTCCACGTTGTTCCATAAAACAACGTTTCAAATCATCAATTTGTTGTTGAAACTGTTGGCGTTGCTCCTCATTTTGTTGGCGTTGCTCCTGAAGTTGCCTTTCAAAATCTGCTCTGACGGATGACACCGCCTCCAATACAGCTGTCTGAGAAGTTGAGGATTTACCAAACACCTTAGTTTTGTTAACACCGCCTCCCATACATCGCACTCTCCCGTGGTCATCAGTGCCCATCATATCTGTAAAAATCTTTTCGCGCGCCCTGGGAGAGTTTTGTTGCTCCTCTGGCAGCTCTTCAATTGCATCATTAAACGTTTGCTGTAACAAAAACAACATGTTCAATATAAATGTTTTAACTTTAATTAATATTATGAAAATGAAGTTAGAAATGAAAAAAGTATTATATAGAATAACAAAACTGTAACAGAAAAGGTTGAAACTTTAACTTACAATCATACTTGAGGTTTCTCGATCTGCATGTGTTTTGCCCGTGCACGTAGCTATGAACAAGCTTACGCAATCAGTTGGTAAACCCTCGTCGGCTCTCTACAATTTATAATAGAATCATTTGACCAAAAAAAAATATTTATATACGATACAAAAAAAAACATTAATTGACAACTGAGAACTAAATTGAACGATGACAAACCTCTTTAATGACTTTGGGATGGGACTTTTTTCCGGTCCGGTTCAGGCACACTTGCTTTTCTCGATTCGCTTTATTTGTTTGTGATAATTCCTGGAAAAAAATAAAAGATAATATTAGTATTAATTTGACTACTTATATAAGACATTCACGATAATAGATTGAGATTAATTTGAAATATACTTGAGCCTTATCCGTACCCCACATCGCAACAAGTTCAGCCCATTGACCCGCAACGCACGCATGGGGTGGGTTGGCCAATGCGTCCCGGTCGGATTTATACATCTTATACATTTGTTTCACCTGACATTTCCATATTACAAAGTCATAACTGAGTAATATTCATAACAAAGTCATAACTGAGTAATATTCATAACTGAGTAATACTTATTATATGCTTGTCTCACCTGGTATTTCCAGTCACGCCACTGTTTATTGAAAGCAATATTCATAACTGGGTAATACTCCGGAGGCGCATTTGTATTATCCTATATACACAATTCAACAAAGAAAAAAAAACAATTGTTAGAGAATCATAAGACTTTTGACTACGTACTATAGATTTATGTAAGAAATATGGATTACAACTTACCAGAACGTCATTCCATACGGCATCTATGCACGCACGGTCCATCTGAGGCCACTCTTTAGTTAATGGGAAATGTTCCCCATTTCTAGCAAAATGTCCTAGCTGAGTAGCTAGTTTTGCCATTTTCCCACCAACTGATTGACCATATTCATTCCATATTATATTCAATCTCTCTTTACCCCATTTTCTGGTTGCTTTTGCCAGCCCTCTTCCTTTATGGTTCGAGCCCTCACCTGTTATTAAATTTTTCCTTGGCGGCATATCTGTCATATGACAATTCAATTCTAGCACAAAAATTGGATAAACCAAGTAAAGGACCCAAAAAAACAGTCTTATAATATAGGTATAAGACCTATAAATTTATTATAGGTCTTATGTATCTTGTATAAGACCATATATTGGTCTTATATATCTTATATAAGACCTATAATTGTTGTTAATAATCTCTTGAGAAACAGCATTGCAAAAAAATTACTGATATGAGAGCTCACAAAATCTTATTGATTTATGATGTGCTCCTATGTTTTACCTATAGAAAACAGAGAGAAAGAACAATCAACTGTAAAACTCCCTTATCAATGAAGCACGATTAGAAATACCACAGATGTAAGCTTTCATGCACATTTTCTCTAAACAACCCAATCTTCATGCCCTTGAAAATCAGGCCCGGTTATCTACAAGTATAGATGTGCAGCTTTACATAACCAAACTTAGTCAAGAAAATAATAGGCTAGCACCAAGAAGACAATTCATGTGGCAACGCCATCCATCTTTTATATGTATACATTTATATGAAAAAACTGTGCTTCTGTTCATAAGAATGGCCACATGCAATCAGAAACATCAATACACGCATTTCAGAACTCAAACTGAACAATGCTTATGTTCATAAGAATGGCCACATGCAATCAGAAACATCAATACACGCATTTCAGAACTCAAACTGAACAATGTGTCCCCTGATCGCTAATATCAAAGTGCTTTTGAATTGTATAAGTGCCACTATAATTTCAATTAATGAGTGCAACTGCAAGGCCGAACAGCTAGAAATTGGCATTCGAGTCAACATAGAATCCTAGGAAACAACCCATCAAATTAGTAAAATTCATTCTGCTAAAGGACATTGTAATATATAGGATCGAACCAAAAAGAACATTTCATTGTCAATGAGTTGGACAGTGTTCATCTCTTTCCTAAGACAAAATAAATTATTCCTAACTTCCTATATTAAATCAAGAAATCCAAAACTCTAAACTCAAAATTTCTTAACCCAAGTGATAAAACTGCCGATGAGAAAAGAAATCAAGTCTACAAAATACCCAGATTCAAACCTTCAAAAAAACTCATATTTGGTTGTTGGGAGCTCTATCATGGAGATACTTATATGGAATCACACACAAATCAAACGAACAAACGAAAATACGATCATATACATAAAAAAAAACCATCGATTAGAGATAGAGAGAGTAGAAATATAGACGGTTTAGAAAAGAGATGGGGTCTGAGTTAAATGGGGAAGAAGGGTAAGAGGGTGTGACGGTTGGGGAGGGTGGGGGAAGGGGCGGCCTGAGTGCATTGCCTATTTAAAAGTGGGACTAATATTCCGGGACGGAGGGAGTATCACACAACATTTAGACAAAAAAACACAATGACTCATTAATTAGCTACAACAACAACAACAATGACCCAATTTCATCTCAACATCATGCTCTCACATATGGAAAATACAAATTTACCATACTTTTCTAATCAATTGCAAATATAATGCACTTAAGCTCAATCAAATACAATAACATTCGAATCAACAAAAAATTGAAAAAAAAAAAACAAATACCATAAACCATGGAAAATCAACATTGAATTTGATAGATCAATCAAAATCCACCACATAATTCATCAACAAGAGGTGCGTACATTAAATTTACTCTATTCAATTTTCATATAAATTGAAAAAATTGAAGAAAACGGAGGGAGAGATCATTGCTTTTTGCCTATTTACTCTATTCAATTTTAACATGGCATTCACATCACAAATACAACAACAACAAGAAGGAACATGCTTCGTGGGTACCAAATCGGTGGGGAAGCGGGGCAGGGGGAACAACAACAACAACAACAACAACAAGGAACAACAACAACAACACTATAGGGCAAGCCTTGCTTGATACAGAAAAAGTATAAAATAGTATGGGGGGCTGGGGCTCCCGCGGGTACCAAATCGGTGGGGAAGCGGGGCGGGGACATCCCAAAGTAAAAATTGGATATTCATTTAATATATTCAAATTTCTACAGGCATCAAAGGAGTACCTAGAGAAGCAGATGACAGAGGTGGAAAGTAACTTGAGAGAGCTGCTGCAACAAGATCCTGTAGGAAATAAGAGTTTGATCAAAAGAAGCAGAACAAATACATATTACAATTAACAATATTAATATTCAATTCAACCATACAAAATAACAAGTTTGATTGAAATATGAAACATAAGTAATAACATTGTCTTAGTAATAGTAAGCAAATAAGATCCAAATAAATACATATTACAATTAACAATATTAATATTCAACCATACAAAATAACAAGTTTGATTGAAACATGAAACATAAATAATAACATCACTGATGAGAGCCGGAGGTTTATCCCTGATAGTAGGTCTGACGGGAAGAATGCCTCTGTGCACGAGTAGTGGCTCTCGAATGCATCATAGTCAAATAATCCTCTGAAACTGGCTCGTAACTCCGGGCTCGTCTCGCACGCCCAAGCCTCCAGCTGCGTATACCGGGCTCCCAAAATGGCAGTTTCATCTTCCAACCCCTCAAAACGATCCTGCACCTCCCCCCATCTAGCATCCTCTAAAGTCTGTCGAGTCTGTTCCCGAGTGATAACCTCCCCCCATTTAGCATCCTCCAAAGCATGTCGGCTCTGCTCCCGAGCGATCCTTGATCGCTCCTGCTCCTCCAGAAATGCCCTCATGGTATCCCATTGATCAAAAGAACCCTACTGGCTCTGGTTCTGCTCTCCTCCCTGACCACCCTGTCTCTCCTGATCCTCCTCTTCCTGCTCCTCATCATCCTCCTCATCAATGGGATCCATTTGATCATCAACACCGGGCATACGCCAATGCCTGGCCTGTTCACCACTCGGAAACGTGGCCCCTACCCTGCAGCGGACCGTCCTTCTGGGAGTACCATATTCAAACAATAAAGACATGTTGTCTGTCGCCCTCGGGTCCCTCACAAACTTATCATATTGCACAAGCCAATCCCGAGAATAAATGCCCATGCCCCCCGTCAATTTCATCGCCTCGGGCTTTAGGTTTTCCAAACACGCTTCCGCAACAACGTAATCATCCCCCCTATTGATATGTTTCCCTTTTTGCTATGAGCAAATGCCTCACATCTACTAACAAAAATATGAAACCAGTCCGGGATCACTTGCACACTCCTCAACCCCGTTCTCAAGAGGTTCACCATTGCAACATTAAGTTGGGCTGGCTCTCCATTTGCCAACCAAGACATCGATAATCCTCTGTAAAATAACTTCCAGGCCGGGTGAGATAGAGAGGAAGCCCGCAGATGCTTCTTATTACACGGTAATCCCGTGAGCTCAGAAAAGAAAAAACATCCCGCCCCATCAACTTCCAACAAGTTTCCCCTCGGCTGATCAACACCAAAGACTTCCCTCAACTCATCATAGGTCAATCTATATGCTTTATCATCCAAATTAAATCGAATTGAGTTTGCTTGTGACCCCTTACCTGCCTCCAATGTTGAAAGGAACTCTAGGGAGTATCTTAAATAGGTATCGGCCCTCTTCCCCAGGAAGTTACCTAACCCGGCCTGCGTCATCAACTCCGTTACTAATGTGTCTAAACCCAAATCCCTCAAAACCGGCATATGAAGGAAAGTGGTGACTTGGAATTTTCTACCTCCAAAATCTTCCATTTTTTCTTCTGAGCAGAGGTCAATTGGGTTAAACCCATATACGGCAACGATGCATTAGGGGGAGTGAGAACATTAGGGACTACGGGTTGCGGGTTTTGTCTAACCCTCTTGTTGCTACTTCCACCCCTTCTAGCGTCTCTCTCCTTAGGAGGCATAATTATCACCACGAAATTCACAAAGCGCAACAATAAACACACCACCACAATCAAATTCTCTTTCCAATTCCCAACCGAACCACCACACTACAGTTTCAGCACAACCCACCTATATATAAGACGGAGAGACACAAATTTTAGTAATAACATTGTCTTAGTAAATAGTAAGCAAATAAGATCTAAACAAATACATATTATATAGAAGTAACAATATTAATATTCAATCATACAAAAATAACATGTTTGATTGAAACATGTAACATAAGTGATAACATTGTCTTAGTAAATAGTAAGCAAATAAGATCTAAACAAATACTACTCAAACTAATCATCATCTTTATCGGTCATATCAACATCATCATTATCGGTCATATCAACATCAACATCATTGATATTAGTAGTTTCAATCTCGACCCCATCAACTCCCTCTAGCACCCACGATGCTTCTTCGTTAGCAACATTTTCATCCAGATTTTGTGAGCAAAATGGTACCAATTGTGGAATCGAATCTGAAACTTGTTTATCATCATTTGAATATATGTCAAAACTATCTCTTGGTGTAATCCTCATCACAACTTTCCAATCACTTTCTATAGGATCTTTAACATACCAAACTTGCTCAGCTTGAGATGCTAATATGAATGGTTCATCACCAACTCAATTATCCTTATACAACTTGTGATTGAAGTTTACAAGAGTAAATTTTTGCTCATCTTCCATCTTGCCTGTTCGGTTATCAACCCAATCACATTTAAACAATACAAATCTTATTGAGTTGCTATAACGAATTTCAAGGATCTCAATCAACTCCCCGTAGAAATTAACATCCCCTACAATGGGATTATTATCCTTTCGGCTTGCAAAACTTGTCACACTTGCATTTAGCATGACTCCACTATTTTGAGTTTTCCTCCGTCTATCGACATCCTTCACTCGAAATCGAAAACCATTTTTATGTAAGACTTATACTGCCTCGCATCCATATGAGGACCCAATGCAAGACTTATAATTCTTTCGGGCACTACATCTTTCATCGTGCATACCTTTTATAAAAAACAAAATTTAATAAGAAAATATTTAAAACGATAAATTGAAACTATTATATGAAAGTGGTTTCATACTTACATAATCCTTAAACCAGCTAACAAACTTATCATTATGTTCTTTCTCTATAAGATGTCGTTGATTACGAGGTAGTATCTCCCTCAAATGTGCACGATGCATTCTGAGCAGTTTGAAAATATGAATTAAGTATTAATTTAAAATATAAAAGATATAAGGAATGTAAGCCTCATGTAAGGAATCACTTACTCTAGGTATTGTTCAACATCTTCAGTATTGAAAAGCACATATATATGCGCTTGTACTCGTGTGATGTAATCAAGGGTAATTACCTCTTCTTTTCCTACAAAGCGGCCTAACTCATCACCTTCATCATCATTTCTTCTAGGACGATTGGACTTTGTCTCAATGTCATCCAAATATTGCGTACAAAAAGTTATGCATTCTTCAGCCACAATTGCCTTAGCTATGGAGGCCTCGGGATGGGCTCGATTTCGAACATATAATTTTAATGTAAGTAGAAACCTACAAAAACATTTACTTATGCTAAAGCAGATGTAAAAAGGAATTTAACTTTTTTCAAAGTAAATTTAATATGGATGTACCTCTCTACCGGATACATCCAACGAAATTGTATTGGGCCTGCTAGCAAGGCCTCCTCGGCTAAATGCACCGGCAAGTGCTCCATAACATCAAAGAAAGCTGGTGGGAATATTTTCTCGAGAGCGCATAGTGTGACAGCCATCCGATCTTGTATCTTTTCGAGATCAGCAAGTGTATTCACCTTTGAGGATAATTGCCTAAAGAAATTTGCCAACTCAATGATGGCTTTTACAACAGAAGTAGGCAACGCTTTTCGAACAGCTAAAGGGAGTAGTTGTTGGAGCAAAATATGACTATCATGGCTCTTAAGACCCCAAATAGCTCTTTCCTCTAGATGTACACAACGAGATATGTTTGACGAGTAGCCATCAGGGACTTTGACTCCCTTTAGAACTTTCAAGAATGTGTCTTTATGCTTCTTACTCATTGTGAACTGAGCCGGAGGCATAATTTCTTTGCCAGATGGAAGCGTTTGTAGATGCAATGGTTTCCGAATGTTCATCTCTTTTAGGTCTTTTCTTGCTTTATCATTATCTTTTGATTTCCCCGCAGTACCTAACAGAGTATGTAGCACATTATCACACACATTTTTTTCAATGTGCATAACATCAAGATTATGACGAACATGATTATTTGCCCAATATGGCAACTCAAAGAAGATACTCCTCTTTTTCCAATTGTGACACAACTTAGGAACCTTTCTTTTCTCCAACTTGGCTTGTTGCTTCTCACCCTCTTCTCTTTTCCTCTTTTTAATAACATCTTCTATTTTATACTCTGTTTCCATATTTTCAACTTGTTTAAGCAATTTTGTTCCAAACAATAACTTGGGCTTATCTCTCACTTCATGAGTACCATCAAAAGAGTTATCCTTACGAAAAGCATGACTCCTAGGCAAGAAGCGTCGATGATCAATATAACAATACTTGCCACCATGATCAAACCATCGTGCTTGAGGTCTCACATTGCAACAAGGGCAAGCATATTCACCTTTAGTGCTCCATCCAGACAACATTGCATATGCAGGAAAGTCATTTATTGTCCATAATAGTGAAGCTCGTAAAGTAAACAACTCGTTCCTTGATGCATCATAAGTTGATATACCATCTTCCCACAATTCCTTCAACTCATCAATTAACGGTTGGAGATACACATCTATCTTGTTGCCCGGCCCTTTTGGGCCTTGAGTAAGCACCGACAAGAAGAAATATGGCTGTTTCATGCATAACCAAGGTGGAAGATTGTATGACATAAGCACAACCGGCCAAGTACTGTGAGATATAGTCATTGTTCTGAAAGGATTAAATCCGTCAGATGCTAATCCCAATCTAACATTCCGAATTTCACTTGAAAATAATGGATAACGTTCATCGAATTCCTTCCACGCACGAGAGTCTGCAGGATGCCTCAGCACACCATCGTCTATTCTTTTCTCGGCATGCCATCTCATGAGTGTCGCGGTCTTAGATGACCAATACAACCTTTGAAACCTTGGCTTTAAGGGAAAATACCATACTTTCTTCATCTCTACCTGCTTGGGAAGTTTATTCTTGCCACTTATTTCCGCACCTTCACCGCTACCCCCTTCTTCTTGTTGCTTATATCTAGAGGCTCCACAAATTTCATATTTAGTAAGTTTTTCAGTTTCATTTCGAAACAACATACAATGATTAACGCACGTGTCCCACGTTTTATAACTGAAACCCAAATCTGCAGTCATCTTGTAAGCCTCACGATAGGAACTTGGCACTTTCACTGACTGAGGCAATGCCCTAATGATTTTTTTTAATAAAGAAGTAAATCCCTTATCGATCACTCGATAATTAGCCTTCCAGTGCATAAGTTCTACAATAAATGAGAGTACTGTAAACTTATCACACCCTTCCCACAAGGCTTGATCAGCATCTCTCAAAAGTCTAAGAAACTTTGCGGTGGATGCATCTGATTGTACGATTTCTTCAATTCCTGGCTGGTTACTATCCGGCATACCCATCCCTTCATGTACCATTCGCCTCATACAATCTTGCACGCCCAATTCAATTTCAATGCCATCTTCAGTTGTCCTATCATTATTATCATTCTTATACGCCGAAATGTACTCTTCCCCGTGCCTAATCCAATTCTTGTAATCTTTTTGAAATCCCACTTCAATACAATGTGATTTCACGGTTGCACGGTCTTTTTGGTAACGATTTGTGCATTTTTTACAAGGACAATATATTTCTTTAACACCAACAGACTTTTTTGAGAATGCAAAATCGAGAAAGTTGTCAACCCCAGACATATACTCATTTGAAATTCGATTATCCAAATCAATCCAACTTTTGTCCATATATGACTTGACTTGATATTTTTAACGTTAAAATACAACCTATATATAAGATCGAGAGATACAAATTTTAGAACAAAAATAAACTCATAAACAAACATAGTCTAAATATGTACAACTTTTGGCTCGATATAGATAATATACATTGTTGGAGCCTAGCCTATTAGTCGAACTTGGGCCCATGATATAGTATAACCCTATGACAACATTCATTCGTTCTCTCTCACAAGCCCCCCCCCCTAATTGAGAAGCTAATTTAAGGAACTAGGTTGATGTGCAAAACAACATCTAGATTGCTAAAAAGATTATGTGCTTTATCAAGTTAGGGCGTGTGCGTGGACAGACTAAACATGAAAAGAGCTATACCGTTAACTGTCCCCTAAACAGAGCAATGATAATATTATTTAGATTTACATTACAAAATACTATAAACCAAAACAATGTAACAAAGTTTAGTATAGTCAAGATTATCTGTGGCTTGCTCAAAACAATGTACTTCCTCCGTCCTAGATCGTAAGTGTCCGATACAAAGGTTTGAAGAAGGTATTTGGCATTTCCTTTAACATCCTCAAATTAATCTCAAGTAGATTAAATCGATGGAAGTGGTTTCATTTTCTATCTCAAAACCAAAAAGGGTACTGAATACAATTTGTTTAGAAACACTTTTTGGAAAGGGAAAGAGGATTCTCTTTTGCAATGTCTCTGATCGGAATTGACATGTCTCTGATCGGAATTGACACACTTGCTTGGGAACTGTGGAATCAGCATTCAACTTTTTGAGACTTTCAGTTCATCCACGATCGCCATGTGCATTAGCTTGTACACATTCAATATGATTACACGAGCTTAATCACATATCTAGAATTTATCCATTACCAACACTCACTCTCAACTACCAAATCTGCTAGATAATTTAGAACTGCTCATTCCCAAGGAAGTAAACCTACTCTAACAGCATTCCAAATGAGCCAGTTCAAACATAAGCAGGGAAGCATATTAACAAGAGCCATAATGTTATTAAATTAGAGCACTATAATACAATAAGAACTTTGAAACACAATAGCTTCAATTCATAGCTTATTAACTGACATGAACTAGATAAGACTTTCATGATTATATAAGTGTGCACGAAATTTAAAGAATGAAATCAAGAATAACATCAATGCTTGCTTCAGCCAAACGAGATCAAGCAATACCAACAACAACAACAGCAACAACAACTCACAACACCAAGAACAAAAAAACCCAGAAATTAAAAGTAAATTAGAAAAGGGGAAAGAAATGTATACCTGATTGTTGTTGATCGGAGAAATCAACGCTCAATTTCCCTGGCTGGAGGAGAGAGAGAGACTGAGATACGCTATAGAGGAGAGAAAGAGAGACTGAGATACAGAGATCGAAGAAATCAACATTCCGAATAACACCAGACCAAGAACAACAAAAACCAAAAATTAAAAGTAAATACGCTATACCTACCTGCTGATTTGGTCACCGGCGTCGGAAATTCGTGCCCTAGCTATGGAGGAGAGAAAGAGAGACTGAGATAGAGATTACCGCGAAACTGAATAGGGAAATTTGGGTTTCCCGGTATTTAATAACATTTACGGCGGATATTGTACACCGCCGTAAATAATTTGTATTATTTACGGCGGACGCGTATCAACCGCCGATAATAAGTACCTATATACGGCGGCTACTGATATACCGTCGTATATAACTTCGATCTCATATACGTACATGCCAAATGTACGTACATTACTTATTTACGGCGGCCTAGTCCGCCGTATATATTATATATATACGGCGGTTGTGCATACCGCCGTATATATATAATATATACGGCGGACGCGTGTCCACCGCCGTAAGTGAGCGCCGTAAATAGCCTCCTTTCTTGTAGTGTTATTTTAGTAATATAATTTTACTCTTATTCATACAAGTATTTTTCATGATATAGATGATAAATGGCTATTTCAAGGTCATTTATAGCATTATTTTCATATAATTTACTTAGTTTTTAGTCTCATTTAGTTTGCATTTAGTATAATTTAGCCTCTTTTATATTATATTCTAGATTTTATACTTCTAGACACCCAAATTTCATACACAGCTATTTAATTTTTTTATTGTAATCTAGTGAATCTTTCATTATGTTTGGTGAATTGTGTCATACACAACTATTTAATTTTTTTTGAGCTCTTATGAATGTGATTATATGAGTTTAAGTAGAAAAATTATCATTTATCAAAGTTAATTTTTGAGTTTTTTTTTATCGCTAAAGTGTTTTAAAACAAAATATTAGTCTGACTAATTTCCCGCGGGGATTCCCCGATTCACTGCTACCCGTGGGGAATTGGTATGATATGGAAAATTGATTACCCGCCGGGGAATGGGGCGGTTATGGGGCACAAAATTGAATTGGAGAATGGGGGTGATACGATGTATAACTGCCCCGAACTGCCCCCATTGCCATTCCTAGGGGGGAGGGAGGTGGGGGTGGAGTTTCGAGGTGATAGTGTTAAAAAGTCTTTTTTAGAAAATGTTTTGTGCATGAGAAATTCGAAAAATATTTTCCTTATTAAATAAGCCAATTTTTTATTGATTGATCAAAATCGTTAATTTTATTTTTCAATAATTATTAAACATCTAATAAAATATTTTAAGAAAAACATTTTCCCTTAACAAACTAAAAGCCTAATGGGTAGTACTATATACAAGGCATGATTTTACAAGGCATGTACAAAATGACCAAAATACCCTCATATATATACTTAAAAAAAAAAAAACCCTTCCCTCCCCCATTTCAAACGACGGATTGTTCTCTCTCTCTCATAGCGCTGTTCTCTCTCTCTCTCTCTCTCTCTCTCAAAACAAACGAACGTCGCTCTCTCTTCTCTCTCTCTCACTCGACGAACGCCGCCATCACCACCGCCGGAAAACATGAAGACAAACCTCCCTAAAACCGGTGGAAAGTCCGCCTCCTCTCCCGCCGCTCCAAAAGTAATTATTTTTAACCTAAAATTTCAATTTGAAAACCCAACATTAATTTTATGCCTAAAATGGATTATATAATGCTTAATGTTGTTTAAACGTATCCTAAATGGTTCTAATTGCGATTTTGTAACATTAATTTGGGTTTTTTGTTTGAATCGGATACGAATTCGTGTGCCTAAAATTTGAAATTGTCGGCGTGCGTTTCGTATGAACACATACGAAATGTCACCATCATTTCGGGTATTGGCATACGAAATGTAAACTGATTGTTCATACGAAATGTCACCAACATTTCGGGTATTGGCATACGAAATGTAAACTGATGAATCAGTTTACATTTCGTATGCCAATACCCGAAATGATTGTGACCATTCGTATGAACACATACGAAATGTCACCAACATTTCGGGTATTGGCACACGAAATGTCAACTGGTTCTTGAATATTAACTGTCTCTTATTTAATTTTTTGTAGGTACGTAACCCTGCGACGGCCTCTAATAGAAAGAGGAAGGCCGAGGAGGCAGCTGCAGCTAAGGCAGATAAACGGAGCAAAAAGATTCACGACAAGAATGTCGTGATTGAGGAGCCTGTGGTTGAGGAGAGTGATAGTGAGGGTAGTTATTCTAGTGAGGATTCATCTTCACGTACTCGATCCCGGGGTGCATCTGTGCAGGAGGCACATTTATCTAGTGATGATGAGGAGGAGGAGGAGGAGGAGGAGGCGGAGGAGGCGGAGGAGAGTGTATCTGTGAGGCCTCGCAAGAGGCGGGAGGCACGGGGCAGAAAGGGGAAAGGGTCTAAGGATGACCAGTGGCAGCTGAAGAGTAACCCCGGTGGCGGCCCGGAGGAGGTTCAGTTGTTGTACGGGTTTGGTCATCATCGAGCTCGTAAGATATGGGAGAACGCCACTTGTGAGCCGGTGTTGAAGCGCCAAACGAGGCAGCAGATTCTAGATAAGTAAGTTTATATATGATTTGTTTATTAAATAGCCATTTGCAAAACATTATCAACAATCAGATGACATTTCGTATGCCAACATACGAAATGTTGGTGACATTTCGTATGTGTCCATACGAATGGTCACCAACATTTCGGGTATTGGTATACGAAATGTAAACTGATTCATCAGTTTACATTTCGTATGCCAATACACGAAATGTTGGTCACCATTCGTATGAACACATACGAAATGTCACCAACATTTCGGGTATTGGCATACGAAATGTCATCTGAATCTTGAAACAGAGGGAGTATTAATTATAATTTTTTGTTTGGAATCAACAGGTTCTCCCATGCTTCTTTACCGGAGGATGATAGAGCTTGGTGGGCTCGTGTTGAGGGTACCGGCCTCCATTTCCTACATGATGCTACCATTCGCCGGCCTAGCATGGCGCTCCTAACGGCGTTTGTGGAACGGTGGTCTCCCGAGACTAATACCTTCCACATGCCGTGGGGTGAGATGACGATCACTATGCATGACGTCACTCATATCCTAGGTATATTCTTGTTTGTTGTCTATTTTTTATAAATTACATAAATTTTATCAATTTCATAAATTTTATCAATTTTATTAATTATTTCATTTTCAATTTGTAGGCATCAGCTGTTCAGGTGGCCCTGTTGGGAAGGCGGATCCAGCCCGACGTAGCCGGTATCGGGGCACGCCTTGAGACATGTCGGAAGGGGACGACCTACTCTTTAGATGGCCTCCGCCGTTCCTTTGAGTCCCCTTCCGACATGACTGACGATGAGCGCGCTGCTACGTACATCATGTTCCTCCTAGGCTCCATCCTCGAGTGCTTTTATGAACTGTTGAAGCGAGGATCTCCCTTGTCGTTCTTGTGACTTGCATTTTGTGAGGGCATTGTGGACGTGTTTCGGAGTACTCACGTTCTTCTCATCCTTCCTCTTTAACATTGTTAGAATGTTATTTGGACGCACCGAAGACTGACTTGCGCTACACACCTCCTCATATTCAGAACTAGTCAATTTACCCAACGGATGACCTTCGGGATACGTTGGAAAGTCGTGATTATGAGAACCATGCTTCACAACGTAACCCCATACCCCATCACCCCTATCTTTGGCCCGAATTTCAAAATTGCACCCAATCTTCTTCGTGCTAGTCAACCTCACATCTTTAGTTTTTCCGGACCTGTACTTGCCACCAAAATGGCATACAATCTTCGCGTAGCCTAGGATCTTGCCACTTGTCTTCCTCGAATCCCCTATAGAAAGGGTTATATTTTGACGGGCCGCGATATCCCGTACGTGTTTAACAAGATCATCCCTATTTGAAAATAATAGGGATGTATCGAATTGATCACTGACATCCGTTCCCTACAACATCAATTAGAAAATTGCACAATAAGCAACAGGCTGTATGACATTTTGTGTAGCATTATACGAGATGTTCCTGGAACATCTCGTGTAAATGTACCCGACTTAAACCCATTTATCTCGTGTTATACAATACGAGGTAATACACCATAACTCGTGTATAAAAACACGACAAATAGCATAAAACTCGTATAATCTAACACGAAATAGAGTAATATCAGAATTTAAAAATCCAATCTTGAAAAACAATTTCGTTTCAAGATTGGATTTTTATTGCGACTTTGATCAAAACACCAAATATAACTTTAAAAACTTACTTCATTGCTGCTTGGATTTTGATTTTGATGTGGAGAATTTGGTGGCAAACCTTCTTCTTCAAAAATATATTCCACAAGCTCAAGATCAATATGATCATAAAAACTTGGAGAATGTTGTGGAGAATCCATACTATGGTGTTAGATGATATGAGAATTAATGAAAATAATGGGTATAAATTTATGGGTGTTAAGACTAGGACAATGGTGTCACAGATGCAGGTGTACGGCAGAACGGTGTTTCTCTGTTGGGCCGTTGTCTGCGTGAATATCGTGTTTGATGTAGGGCTTCAGGGTGTATCTCGTGTGTATATACCCGAGATACTATGGTACATATCGTGTATACAAACACGATATAGTATTTGTTTCTGGTAATTATATCGTATGAACAATACACGAGATGGACCCTGATTACTTTCGCGTATTGTTCATACGAAATGCCTTAGTAAATATCGTGTATTTAGACACGACACACCATATAATAAAATAAAAAATGGTATACGGCTACCTCATTTTTTTTTTATTTTTTTATACATTCTAGATGACATTTAAAGTGTTTTTCATCTACATGAGTTTCCTCAAAATCCAAATGGAGATTGAGTTACAAATATGTGCCATTATTTAGGGTTTTTAGGTTTTATGTGTCCCGATCTTGCCAAAAATGGTATACGGCTACCTCGTTTATTTTTTTTTAATTTTTTTCTAGATTCTAAATGACATTTAAAGTGTTTTTCATCTACATGAGTTTTCTCAAAATCCAAATGGAGATTGAGTTACAAATATGTGCCATTATTTAGGGTTTTTAGGGTTTTATGTGTCCCGATCTTGCCAAAAATGGTATACGGCTACCTCATTTATTTTTTTTTAATTTTTTTCTACATTCTAAATGACATTTAAAGTGTTTTTCATCTACATGAGTTTCCTCAAAATCCAAATGGAGATTGAGTTACAAATATGTGCCATTACTTAGGGTTTTTAGGGTTTTATGTGTCCCGATCTTGCCAAAAATGATATACGGCTACCTCGTTTATTTTTTTTTAATTTTTTTCTACATTCTAAATGACATTTAAAGTGTTTTTCATCTACATGAGTTTCCTCAAAATCCAATGGAGATTGAGTTACAAATATGTGCCATTACTTAGGGTTTTTAGGGTTTTATGTGTCCCGATCTTGCCAAAAATGGTATACGGCTACCTCGTTTTTTTTTTTTTAATTTTTTTCTACATTCTAAATGACATTTAAAGTGTTTTTCATCTACATGAGTTTCCTCAAAATCCAAATGGAGATTGAGTTACAAATATGTGCCATTACTTAGGGTTTTTAGGGTTTTATGTGTCCCGATCTTGCCAAAAATGGTATACGGCTACCTCGTTTATTTTTTTTTAATTTTTTTCTACATTCTAAATGACATTTCAAGTATTTTTCATCTACATGAGTTTCCTCCAAATAAATTAAGTGGTATCACTTAAATGTGATAGGTTATATGATATTGTATGATCCAATATGACGTTTGTTCCTTGTCATGTATAAGTGTATAAATTTTGCTCAATTAACAACACAATTCAATAATATAACATAGCATATGCGTATCATTAACATCGTGTCGCAAATCATCGAAGAACACCTTCGTTATGATATGTCGTATGGATATACACGATATTAGGACATGATATCGTGTTGTTGTGTACGAAATTAATGACAGAGTAAATTTAAATTTCGTATAATTTTATACGACCAAATATTTAACCCAATTAGTTGATGTCGTGTAAAAGTACACGAAATGAAGGCTTCGTGTCGTCCTTTCGAGCACGACACACGAAAAATAGTTTGATTGTATGTAAGGTGCCTTGTATATAGAATTTATCCTAATATTCCAAAGACATACTTGGGGAGAAGAAAATCCTTTGTACCAAATTCGGAAGTGACATGCAAGTAAACAGTGCCTTCAGTCAAAAGCGCGGTTCACCCCTCTCCCGCTCCCCCACCCCCTCGGTAAGCGCAGCAGCTGAAATTGGTAGCACTGACAGCCGATCAATCCTCTTTCAAGCCATGTCAGTAGAGAAGCTCCAAACTCTGTATCTCTCCCCGCCTTACTCTTCATCTTCAACTTCAACTTCAACTCCTCTCCATCTTCGCATTCAACAAACCCTAGCTTCATGCTCCCAGGTGCTCTTCACACTCACAACTTCTCCCTAACTGCTCGATTGATATGAAACAATCTAATAATTTTCATACAATTTAAGATTATGGAATGTAATCACAATTTTCGCATGCTGAAATTTAGTAATTTTTGTATAATCAAATCCATTGACACATGCAATTGAAGCTGTGGCATCTTCAACCAATCCGAAGCATCAATTTTCATTTCTATACAATTTAATATTATGGAATGTGATGACAGTTTTTGCATGCTGAAATTGAGAAATATTTAGTATAATCAAATCCATTGACACAGGCAATTGAAGCTGGTGACTTCAATCAATCTGAAGCATCAATTTCTGAGCTTGTTGATTTTCTTAATTCCGCATCCGATTCTGCTGCGTTGGAGCCAGAAAATGAGGATTTTCACAAAGTTGCTGTTGATGTTCTCTCTGAAATTCATAAATGCATAACTGCACCTTCACTGGACCAGGCATCATCCTTCTTTCTTTCTCTATGGCTTACTGTTTTTGTCTAATTCATCCAAATTCTGTGCTTTAACTTTTTTCCTGATCAGATCGTTGCTTGTGCGTTTCTTGGGTTGCTTCTGTGCAGGCAGTTATTGATGCTCTTTCGTTTGAGTTGCCGAAGGCAGTGGCCAGGTTTTCTTGTGTGTCTAACAAGTGTTTGGTGATTGCCGAAAGTATTGTGAATCAATTCATTGAGACTTGTAGTCCACGGGATATGGTTTCGGTTCTATGTGAGGTACAGTGCTGACACTTGGCCGGGCTTTATAGTTGCATTCTCATTATAAACTTGCCGGTTTATATATATTTCTGTTTATGATTGGAAGTGATAGCATTTGTTTGGATTAAAAAGTTAACCAATGTTTGGCTATGTGTCATACAATTTCTATTATGGGCTGAATATGATTTGTATTTACAGAGAGTTATTTTCGGATGACTTTTTGGGAGAAGAGACTCAAGAGAGACATGTTTGCGATCTTCTGAAGAACAAACAAGCCATGTTTTCCTTGAACATTTAAAAACTTGTTTTTGGATTTTGAACTTCCACTTTCATTCATCCACCATCTTTCTTTCTATATCTTTCTTACATTTATTTCAATCATTACAAAAAGATTCCCGAAACTTAAAAACTTATTCAAGCCAAAGACGGACATAGAGATTGTTGTTATGTTTGTGTCTGGAGTCGTGGAGATGATTTTATTCTTTGTGACAACTGTACTAAATGTGCTTGACATTTACAGTTTCATTTTTGTTGTTGTTCCTTCTTGGTTGTGATGTGAAAGGCTTAACAAATATACCCAGGTTTACAGTGAGTGTTTATGTTTATACCGTCACAAAGTGCATGCTATGCATTTATTGAAAATTACTTGTGATGTGAAGACTTTTAACAAATATAACCAGGTTCTAAGTGAGCGTTAATGTTCATGTCGAGTGTCGATGCAAAGTGCTTATCCTCCCCTTATTGAAATTACCAAGATACTTTGTTTTGAGTGGGATTGTTTTAAAATGCTCTTGGTATTCTGATTTGGAGAATTTGTATCTCTGGAGTAGGAAATTCTATTTAGTATCTAAAATGGGTTCTGGAGCTGTAATTAAGAAGTTAGCGTTTGTACAGTAAATTTGACGTTTATAGAGTGTAGGCAAGGGCATAGCTTTTGAAAGTTTGATTGGTAAGATAATCTCATACTCTGATTGCCAGACTAGATTTAGAACTTAATGATTATAGCTCTGTTGTTTTTTCAGCCATGTGCATGCTGTCGAACCGTGAATCATATCGTGAATCAAAGATTTCCAAAATCGTATTTTAAGCTATGAAACAAATTTAACAAAAAACCTTGATTAATTAAAGTTTAGAATTTTTTCACTTAATTCTGATGTAGAAGTAAAAGTATTCATATGTAAAAGTAGAATAAGAAGAAAACATGACAATAAGTGTGTGTTTGGTATTTCAAGTTTCAACACATACCCCAGGCCAAAACCTTGGAAGTCTCAAGATGTTGGGAGAGAAATGAGAGAGATTAATGATAGAGACTGAGTAAAATAACCTCAGGAAACTTCTTTCATCTGGAAATTGTTTTTTATTTTTTTTGAGATTTTCCAAATTAGTCTACCTAATTCAACAATATTTGATGACTTCGACTCGATACTGTACTTAGTACAATTCCTGTCATACACAGATACATTGTTTGAATCGTAAGCTACGACCAATTCATAAGTATTCTCGATTCATCCTGTAGATACGTAGCGCTGGAAGTAATTATTGAATCGTATTGTAAGATACATATCACATATCAAATGATTTTGACTACTATGGTCTTGTGAATAATTGATATGTAGCTTGGTTTCTCTATGGCTATCCAGTGAGACAATGAGAGAGGCTCAAATTGGCTGTTAAATAAACGGCTCTGGGAATATATTTTATTTAGTTTTTAGTTTTTGGTGGAGGTTTGTCAATTGTCATAAACACCCATCAGCTTCCTCAAAGGCAATGCAACTTGACATTCTTGGTGGTCCTTAAATTTGGGGACCACTGATTGACCAAATGTTTATTGACAGTTCAGTTGTTTGTTATTTTCCTAAAGATTTATTCAAATATTAGGTACTACTTTGATGTTTAAATGTAGCTGTTCCAACTCTAGAATGAGTTCTTTTAGTTGGAAACGAAATTTATGTATGATTTTAATAGGGTACAGTCTATGGAACGAAGACTAAAGCAATACAATGTCTCATTCCCTCCCCCCTTCTCTTCCTCCATGAACTTAAGCCACAGCTATATCGTAGGTTCGCAGGGATGCTAGGGACAAGCCAATTCGAGTTCTCTATGGTTACGTGAAAAGGTTGGCTAATACAGATTGATTGGTTAGAATTACATATAAACCACTAGGTTGAAAATTATTGCACAAGTTGCACCATAGAGATAATCTCTATAGTGAATGCAGAGCATATAAAGGATTCTCTGGAACAGCATAGGAATATAAAACTATATTTATGCCAAGTATTAGAACTCATTACCAGAAAAGAAAAATAACAGAAATTATATTTTCCAATGACCTAACTGTTGCTTAAATTAATTAAAAGCTCATTTTGTCTAACATTGTACTTGAGTGTATTCTATCTGTTTGTTTTATGCCCTTGTTTCCATTAGCAATCGTAGCAACTCTACTTTCATGAGCATGTGTGGTGTATATATGCTTGGGTTTCATGGTTCTTTTGTTTTTGGTTCTAAAGTACAATTTGAGAAGAGCTATCTAATGCACTGTGTTCAAAATCAATTTTGTGGCACTTTCGATTTGGAATTTGGTAATAGTCAGTAGTTTCTCCTTTAGATTATTTTTGCTTCTTTTGTTTTTGTTTTTGTTTTTGTTTTTGTTTTTGTTTTTGTTTTTGTTTTTGTTTTTGTTTTTGTTTTTGTTTTTGTTTTTGTTTTTGTTTTTGTTTTTGTTTTTGTTTTTGTTTTTGTTTTTGTTTTTGTTTTTCTGTCTCATAAAATTTATAAATAGGTGCTAGCTCTTCGTGTCTTGGATCCTGTCCTTCATAGACATTATCTGCTTCTTTGACCAGGCGTTGGATTCTCCGAGTGACATGTTCAAGGCTCCTGGATATTTTATTCCCCTTCTAAGTGGGCTTGCAAAAGGTAATATATGGATATCGCAGGTGTTGCAGGTATTTGCTATCATTGAATTATCTTTTGCATTAATATGATTGAGGATATTCTAAGATTCCATTTAACTTTGCAATCCCTTTTAATATGCTCTTTCCTGTAGACTTTTTGATGGAGTGCTAGCTTTGGTGTAAAGTCTGTTGAATGAACATGTAATAGTTACAACTTAAAAGGATATCTAAGTTGATGCATTGCAACTCCGCATTATTACAAACAATGTAATTCACATTATTCTTACAGTGCTCTCACACAGTCCTGTCCCATTATTATTGTTCTCCAAACTTGTATGTTTTGACTTTCTTGGCATTACAACCAGTGGAAACTTTGCAAGATTGGAGGGATGAAGAGGTCACATGTTCCATATATATATTAATATATACATAGCCACATGAAATCGGATGAGTCATGCAATGTATCCTTGCCAAGTGTTGCAATGTATTTACTGCACCTTGGAACCTTGGTGCTAGCATAAATTCTTACCAAGTGTTGCAATGTATTTACTGCAACTTGGAACCTTGGTGCTAGCATAAAGATATCACATTATTAGTTTGCCTATAGGCATTGGTTTATTTTGTTTCATGTGGTCACAGAAATAGTAGCTTAGCCTAGCTTCACATTACAATAATTGTGATTTAGGTAACTCTAATAAGTGTTAACCTGATTATGCATCTAGATATTTTTTGATCAGGATTCATGTTCCTGTTTGTGGATCCTTTCTTCTGGTTTAGATTCAGAGGGTATATTGCGATGAGATGTGGGACATCTATAGGAAGCTTGGAATTGGTTTTATGTTGGTTTAGGTAGGAAAGCTTCTAGGGTTAGACATGAGAATTGATAGAAGAATATAGAGACAGTGAATGAAAGAAGTAATGATCAACTTGTAGGTTATTACAGTAAATTATAGAAACTCAAATATATGTGCTGTCTTTTCGTAAGGGTGCAAAAAATTTCAGAGTTCTTTAGTAGTATAGAGAAAAACTAAAGGATATCCGAAATAGTTAGGTTTCCTTAGCTCGTTAAGGTCAAGCTGATGGACAAAAGCATTTGTCTGGAAGGTAACCTGAGAAGTGAGAACACGAACAAACATAATTACAGTCAATATGGAAGCACCTGGAAAACTCATTTAAATTCTCAGTGGTTCTCCCTTCTTAGGGCTGGATCGTTATGAATTGTCACATAAAGTCATACGGAAAATGCTTTGCTGGTCAAACGGTTTACCGCTTCATCAGCGTTGGAGAATAGAACTTATTAAAAAGGGTGTTAATTGTAACATTGTCTTTTATATGCAATATATATAAATACCCTAACCTTGCCAATTGTTGGTTATGACTTATGACATCCAATTTCCACTCCATTTCTCTTTAACTCATTGACATTGCATTAGAGCTGGGAAGTTTATAAGAAACTTGGGCTCATCTATCTCAATTCTTTAGTTTGTTCTTTGGCAAGTTTGGTATATGATTCGTAAAATTCAGCGCTTTATCCGCTCGGCATTATAGGGTTTAATGCTTGCTCAGGAGTTTGGTGTTTCATCACTTTCATCTGTATGGCTTGAAGTGGATTCAGAGGTTCTTGCTAACATTCTACTTGGGCACTACACAGTTCCTTGGCAAGTTTGGTATATGATTCGGAAAATTCAGCGCTTTATGCGGGTTATGTCGGTGGATGTCTATCATATTCTAAGGGAAGGAAACCAAGTCGCGGATCGTCTAGCCAATGGGGCTGCAACTTCTAAATTGAATCATGTTTTCTCTGACTTTGAGGAGCTCCCCAAAGGGTGCCAAGGTCCTTATTTGTTGGACAGGTGTTCCTTATATTAGGCGTTGACCCCATCATGGTTATGGATTTGTTAGTATTGCTGGTAGCTGGCTGGAATTTCTTGGCAAGAACGTGTGCATTTCAAAGCACGGTCGTGCGTTCTTTCTTTTTCAAGGAAGCAGCTGTGTTCTTTGGCTGTGCTAGCATAGGTCCTCCCCATTTTGGATTGGGCCTTTCTTGGACCCCTCCTTTTTCGTTCGATTTATATTGTATTTTCTTTTTCTGGTGGTTGAGGTTTTCATGTCCCCCACCAAGTTTGTTATTTCTTTCATTATTAATAAAATCTAGGGAGGTACCGTCCTCCTTTCGCCCCCCCCCCCCAAAAAAAAAAAAAGAATTAGTGGAGAAGCAGTAGAGATGGATATCATAAAATGATATTGAGCTGATTAAGTGTGTTGACAACATTGAATCGCCAAGGGTGCACTTGAGATAGGAAGCTAGCAACATAGGATGTGGCGTGGCTACTCGGATCCGGGTTAGTTAACCTCGTTCAAAACCTTACTCGTGAGCCACCAAATAGACATGCATCCCACACTAATACCCTCTTGTATTACATGAGAATTAGTCCAATCGCCTCGTTTAGGAATTGGTCTTCTGACTTTTGTTGTTGGTTCTTGTGTTAGAGATGTCCTAGAGAGTTTCTTGGTTGCTTTGTTAGTTTTGTATGCTCTTGGTTTTGTTGGGAGTGTACCACCTTAGGTTATTGTTCTTGTTCATAGTAGAATTGGCACTAATTTGCATCAGTTTTTTTTCCTAGTATTCGGAATCAACATGGTATATTATTTCTTTAGGAATTGGTTTTTTTTTTTTTTTGTAGCTAGTCTTCTGCTCCTTATTCTGACCTTTTTTTGGGGGGGGGGGAGATTGTCCGTAGTGGGACGAGTTTACTTATCATCTAAATGTTCTTGTCTCTATAGACATCAATTCCATAAAGTCAAACAAGCATTGTAAGATTGAGTGTCACTTCGTAGCTAGAAATTACAGCACCCTGATTCAAGTTTCTTGTTGAAGTTCTTTTCTGCGTCAAAAGGAATTTAAAATTTTTATATTCTTAAGTCAAAAGAAAAGTCAACGGAGTGATAAATCAGTTGAAACAGATGGAGTCATCTTGTCAAAAAAGTTATCTAAAAAGAAGCTTTAATTGAATAATTATGCTCTGTGTGATCACTTGGAGGGGGTTGGGGTTGGGTTTGGTGGGAGATTTGCATAGTCATCAAAACTTTGGACAATGCATAAAAGGTCAATAAGCATGAGAAAATTTTGTTATAAGAAGAAGCAAGTGATTGAAGAAAATTATGGAGAAAGAAGGTTGCAAGTCCCCCCCTCTCTTCTCCCTCAAAATAGTAAATTTAAAGCACAGACTGAAAGGGATATGTTAGAACCCGAATTAGGAAAGAGTACCTGAGTAACTGAGTTTTACCTAGGAAGGCCTCCTTGATTAAATGATTTTTTTTTGGGTTATTATGTTTTTCAAGTACACAGTATTTGTATCAATTAATAATATTTCCATTTTTTCTCTTTTGCTACTAAATTCCGAGGGACTTGAAATCCCGGTCATATCTCTTTCCAGGAAGTGAATGTGTCTTGCTTTTATACTTCAATGATGCATGAAAGATATATTGTCAGAGGATGCTGAAAATATTTTTGGTTTCCATATTTTGTTCTTTTCAGTTTTTGTTTCCATTCAGAGAAGACCCTTTGAGCATGTAAAAGCTGCCGTCCCTCTCATCCTTAAAGTTTTAGAGGCTATGTCTTCAGAACCAGAAATCGATGAAACAGGTTCCAAAGATTTGTATGACAACACAATTTCCATAGCGAATTCTGTACAAGCTATTTGTGAAAAAATGGTCTGTAGCACTTCGAATTTGTACCATTCTTCTTGTTACTGTTGCTCTATTGTCTGTATATATTCTTCGAATCTAAATTTCTCTCTATGCAACAGGAGGGCAAAGATGTCAAAAGACTTTCAGCTCTACTTGGTCTATTTGTCTTGCAAATTGTGGTAGGTACTCCTTGTTACTAAACTGCATTGTCTTTCAAGTTTATAGTTTTTTTACCCCCATAACAAATGTTACTTCTTTCCCTTTTGGGCATCCCATGACAAATGTGACTATCCCAAAATTGAGACATTATAATACAACTTAATTCAATGGAACTCACTTGCCACACTCACATCAATCCACTTACTACCCACTTTCTCTCGCTTTACTTTTCATACCCACAAGACCTACTCCACTATCAATATTATACTTACTTTTCCTTGCTTCCTGCGCATTCAATTTTGGTAACATTTGTCATGGACGGAGGGAGTATATTGTAGCTGAGCATGCTTCTTTATTTGAAGTAGTTCTTTTTATGCTTCTCTTTGGGCTTCTACAGTGGGAGATTTTAGGAGTTGTTATTTCAGATCTCGCAAAAGAGAAGAGGGTGGTTCTTCATTAGTTTCTTTTCATTTTTTTTCTTTCTTTTGTATTTTCCTTTTTGTCCACTTTTTTCTCAGTGGATGGCTTGTTGGCTGTTCATGTACTAGTCTCTTTTCTACTCAGTATGAGGTAATTAAATGAAAGTGTACATATCTTTTACCATATTATCAAAATTGAAAGAAGGTGACATATATCTCTTGCCAAATGAAAATGACATGAGATTCTATTTTTTAATCAATACTCCCTCCGTCCCACGTGAATGCAAACTTATTTCCATTTTGGTCCGTCACACGTGAATGCAAACTGCCTAAAATGGAAACAAATTTATTATTTTATATTCACCCTACCCCACCCACTCATTCTCTCTCTTCATTTTCCACCATACAATTTATTCAACCAACCTACTATTAACTCCACTCATTCTCTCTCTTCATTTCCTACCACACATTTTCATTATCTTAATAATATTTCTTAATTATTGTGCCCGAAAAAATGGTTTACATTGACGTGGGACGGAGGGAGCATATAAAACACTAAAATAGCTTTGTTGTCCACCCTTTGACCATTACTGCTCTTTCCATCTTATAAACGGGGGAACAACACAGATGAAGGTGTCAAGTTCGCGATCCTGACTCCATTGCCTTCTATCCACCCAACCCCATCACCCACTGTAGCACCATTTTCCACCACCGCACGAAGCCACCTATGTCTGCCAATTCTGTGTCTCTCTCTCCTCTATGTTTGCAGCACAGATCTACAATGCTGCCCCATCCATCATTCTAAAACCGTTGAAAACTCAGCCCAGCCTGTTTGATCATCACATTTCCGTCATTCTGCCTTGCTCTGTCGGTGGGATTTGTTAACCCCCCCCCTCTCTCTCTCTCTCACGCAAACATGCACATAATAGAACACAGAGAGCAGGTATGTCACATGAAGCAAAGCTCCCATAATCAATGATCAGAAGTTCACCATTTCAGTTTCTTCATATACACTGCTATCTGCACATATAAATAAGCTTGATCTCTAAATTCTGTTTGAAATTTCTATCTCTATTTTATTTTCGAAAATTCTCTGAGTTTTGATCCAATTCAAAAATTTCTCAAAGTTCTAGTCTAATCCCAAAAATGCTAAAAGTAGCGATGAATAACCAGGTGAGGCATAAAGAGTCCATCACCAGAGAGGGAGTTGAAAGGGAATTGGCTGGATAGTCTAGCTTGGGAGGAAGAGTTTGGCAACACAGTTGGTTTTGGGTTACTGGTGGCACCTGCCTATGAGCATGACTGCGGGTTTGATTTGTTCCAGAAATGTATAATTGTAGCACTGTTGCTACTAATGTCGGAGGAAGGCGGAGGTGGGGTGGTACATCGAAAAAGGATTTTGATTTTTGATGAGAGATGGGTCATTGACGTGAAACAGAAAGAATATATATATACACATACTTGTTTTTTTTTTTCTGGCAAAGGTAGATAGGTAAAGCTTTCAGAAAGATTCTCATGTTTTCTCATTAATGGATGTTCTCTCTGCAATCTAACCAAATTATCCATGTTTGAGAAGTCAAATACGGAGTAATTGATGGATGCATTAGTATACTTGGAGTTGGTCATAATTACAGAAGTGCTCGAGTGCATACAAGATTCTTATATCAAATGTGAAGGTTGAAGTAGAAAGATCTTGGAGGTCAAAATCATAGTATTTTTTAGTGGACTTGTTGAGTGGAACATCCCGAAATGGAATACTGGACTCTTTGCATGGATGGGAGGAAGGGCTTAGTACAATATTTATTCAATTGTCAAACCTGATTTTAAAGATCTGCCCAGTTTTGTTTATTTTTTCCAATGCATACATATATGTGTATGTACACACACACACACACACATCTATATGTTAATATACATACATATGTATTTAGTGGATACATGTCGTGTCTTTTGTGATTCCGTACTTTTATCCTTGTTCCACATGATTTCATGGCGGCAGGCTCTTGCTTCAATTACCTTGGGGAGAAAGATTTCAAGATGCTTCCCCGTTGTACAGCTGTCTCATATCCTTGGGTTCTGTGGTTTGTCTTCTCTTGGATTAATAACAGGCTGTGAAGTTGACATTATTACTGAAATCATTTCTGCAGGTAAATTATCACTCTTCTAGTCCCATACATAGTTGCCTTGAGCAAATGACCAATACGTAGTGATTCAATACTTTATGCTATCCTAAAGACATTTTCGAAACATTTAGATGCTGGAGGTGATTACATGAGTTGTTTTTCATACGTCAAGCATGGAGCAGCGCTTGCAGGTAATCTCAATCATTTGTTTCTGTGTTCCCTTATCTGGCTTTTCATCTCGCCTCTACTCTTTTATTTGCAGTGATTTGGATTTATAGGCCAAATGAAGCAGCTGTTGTTACGAAGGCGGATTCGGCTGCATTCATAGACGAACTTCGGAGCAACCAGATTATAAGGTGGAAAGCTATTGGCATGTTAAAGCATATATTTGCAAGCGCCAATCTTCCATGGGAACTAAAAAAGGAGGCTATCAACTTTCTTTTGTACATTATGGAAGGCAACCTAATGCACAAAGAACATGATGCAGATTCAGAATATTCTGTTTTTATGCCTAGTCTTTTTTCTTCTTTACAGGTAATGTCTTCAGTTTGAAATCCCAATTATTTATTATATATGATCAAACATTGTAATGAAATTGTCTCAGGCTGTTCAAATCGTCATAATATATGCATCAGATGCAGAACTACGGAAAAAGGCTTTTGTTGCATTCAAAAAGGTTTGAAAGTAATCTATTAAATTGTGTTTTTCTGGATAGTTTTTATTTTGACGATTGTTAAGCAATCTTTCATGTAGTTTTCACAAAGAAACATCTTGAAGACTGAATTAAGTGGATGATTGTTTTTGCCAGTCGCATCAACATTGCCAGAATGAATTCCTTTATGTTATGTTTTTGTTGTATTTCTAGCTTATTGTTTCCATTATCTTCTTGTAGTTTCTAGAAACTGTTGTTTTGACATTCCTAATTCTCAGTTGAAAAATTGTTGCGGATATTTACTTGGAAGGAATATCTCATAATAGACAAAACGATTTCCCCACACTTATTTCTAGCCACGCCTGTGTAAAAAGTTGAAATTGTTATTATCGAGTAACAAATAACAAAACAGGTGTACTGATTTTTTTTTTTTTTTTTAACTTTTTTTATTTCGGGGGGGGGGGGTGGGTTGTGGGGAAGAGGGCAGTTTATGAATCTCAACATTTGGGAGAAAGTTGAAAACACGGCCAGTGATCTATAATACTCTAATTAAGAATGCTAGGTTCACACGAATGCGAATAATTACTAGAGAAAATTACGTCCTAATCCTTCAATCTAAACAAAATTACATCCTAAGACATGAAATTATCAATTCTACCTCCTAATCCTACTCTGAAAATAAATTAACCTAATAATCCTTCATTCCATTTATAATTTATTTAAATGAAATAACTACACATGACACGCACAAAACACACCCACACACTCTCTAGATCTAGTTTCAACCAAAATACCTTATCAACTCAAATTTTCCTACATTCAATTTCACAACTTCTGTTCGTTTTGATTCGCTGAATTGAGATTTCAAACCTTCAATGGTGGACGTAACATCTGCAACGAAGTGATTTTCCCAAATTTCTCTATGGTCAAGGTTCTAATGTTATCGGTAGCATCTTTTGACTCTCTTTGACTTCGTTAGGGAGTTTAATCGACCTTGCCTGTTCCTTTTTACTTTTAGATTCTTCTTTCTTTGTAATTTTTGGGTTTATTGGATCCGTGTTTGATGCTAGGGTTTAGGGTTGGCATGAATTGGAGTTTGTTGTGTGCTAGAAACTTTTTTGTTCCTCAATAATGTCGTTTCTTTTGATTTTCTATTCCATGTGATTTATCAGCAAAAAAAAAAAAAAACTGTATGGTCTTCTTCGATCGGTGACGATTGCCTGGTACACATTCGTAGTCTTTTTCCCGCAATCGGCTTTGAGCTTTCACTTATCTCGTTGTTTAATATTAGCTGTTGTGTTTTTTTAAAAGTGCGTAATTTGCAAGCTTTAAATGCATCAATTTATTTGAATGGATGAACTTAAATGTCTTTCGAGGTTTTTCTTTCCCACAATATTTGGGAGTTACGTAGGCTTATGTCTAACAAAGTTTGGGTTTTTGTAACATCTTCACAACTGAGAACTTACTGATAAGTTAAGTTTCCAGTTGTTTGGTAGCCGGAGTTGGTGATCGCCGTAGTTGATCGTGTTCTCAATGGAGACAATTGAAAACTTACTGATAAGTTAAGTTTTCAATTGTTTGGTTGCCGGAGTTTATCGTGTTTTTAGTAGTTTGGTTGACAACTGAGAATTTACTGATAAGTTAAGTTCTCAGTTATTTGGTCATCGGAGAGGTCGCCGGAGTTGATCGTGTTTTTAGTAGTTTAGTTGACAACTGAGAACTTACTGATAAGTTAAGTTGTTAGTTGTTTGGTCGCCGGAGTAAAAAAAAAAAAAAAGGTCGCCGAAGTTGATGGTTGTCGGAGTTGTTGACCGGAGAAGATGGGGAGGGGTGACATAGAGGTGATTGGTTGGAGAGAAAGTAAATTGATAAAAAGGGTGGAGTTAGTAAAATGATGTGAGGGTGAACTTAGTAAAATGATAAAGAGAGTGTACTTATTAAGATATGTATTATATGATTAGATGAAATGTTCCTTGTTTTATAAGATAAAATTGGTAAGTTTAATAGATTATATTATATGGTAAATCTTCCATCTCAAAATGAATGTCAGCAAAAAAAAAAAAAACTGTCTCTAAATGAATATTTTTATCAAATATTTTTTACAAATTATTTTATACTTGTAAAATTAAATATTTTAAGTAGTATACTCTAATTGCTTGTACATTGCCAAGGTAAAATTGCCCTAAAACTATTTTCTTATTTAAAAATATGAAAATATTTTTTTAGAAATACGATAATTATTTTGAAGATGTTAAAAAGGAAGGTGAGATATTTATTATAGGATTTATTATAGGACGGAGGGATATTAGATTGTTACGCAAATGTTTAGAAAATTCATATATATTGTAACTAAATAAGCTCTCAATATGTATTCACCCCGGGTGAATGGGCACTAGTAGACATAGGTGAGAACAACTCAGATTAAGATTGGACAATGGAATTAGTAGACTTATTTTGAATATATACTATTTTTTTAAAAATGTCATAAATTAAATATTTTAGCGTTTGAAGGTGAGAACAACTGAGATGTCTCAATTGTTAAATAAAAAGTACTGAGAAGTTTTAAGTTATTGGTTGTCCGTCGGAGTTTGTTACCGACCGGAGTTGATCGTGTTCTTAGTATTTTAGTTGACAACTGAGATTTTACTGATAACTTCTCAGTTATCTGGTCGTCGGAGTTGGTTATCGCTGGAGTTGATCGTGTTAACAGTAGTTTAGTTGACAACTAATAACTTACTTATAAGTTTCAATTGTTTGGTCACCGGAGTTGATCGCCGAAGTTGATCATGTTCTTAGTAGTTGACAACTGAGAACTTATTGATAATTTCTCAGTTGTTTCGTCGTCGGAGTTGATAATATTCTTAGTAGTTGACAACTGAGAACTTACCAAATAAGTTCTCAGTTGTTTGGTCGCCGAAATTGATCATGTTCTTAGTGGTTGACAACTGAGGACTTACTGATAAGTTTTCATTTGTTTGATCGTCGGAGTTGATGGTGCTTATTAGTAGTTTAGTTGACAATTGAGATTTTATTGATAAGTTAAGTTCTCTGTTGTTTGGTCCATGGGGTTGATCGTGTTCTTAGTAGTTTAGTTGACAACTGAGAACTTACTAATAAGTTAAGTTCTCAGTTGTTTGGTGGCCGGAGTTGGTGGTCGCCGGAGTTGATCGTGTTCTTATTAGTTTAGTTGACAATTGAGAACTTACTGATAACTTAAGTTCTCAGTTGTTTGATCGCCGGAGTTGGTGATCGCCAGAGTTAATCGTGTTATTATTTGTTTAGTTGATAACTGAGAACTTACTGATAAGTTAAGTTCTCAGTTGTTTGATCATCGGAGAGGTCGCTGGAGTTGGTGGTCGCCAGAGTTAATCATGTTTTTAGTAGTTTAGTTGACAACTGAGAACTTACTGATAAATTAAGTTCTCAGTTGTTTGGTCGCCGGAGAGGTCGCCGGAGTTGGTGGTTTGCGGAGTTAATCGTGTTATTAGTAGTTTAGTTGACAAATGAGAAATTACTGATAAGTTAAGTTCTCAGTTGTTTGGTCGCCGGAGGGGTCGCCGGAGTTAGTGGTCGCCGGAATTAATCGTGTTATTAGTAGTTTAGTTGACAACTGAGAAATTACTGATAAGTTAAGTTCTCAGTTGTTTGGTCGCCGGAAAGGTCGCTGGCGTAAAAAAAAAAAGTCGCCGGAGTTGATGGTTGCCGGAGTTGTTGACCGGAGAAGATGGGGAGGGGGTGACTTAAGGTGATGGTGGTTGGAGAGAAAATAAATTGATAAATAGGGTGAAATTAGTAAAATGATGGGAGGGTGTACTTATAAAGCTAGGGATTATATGGTTAGATGAAATATTGTTTGTATTATAAGGTAAAATTGATAATTTTGAGGGATTATATGGTAAGTCCCCCTAATTTCTAGGCTGAAATTTGGGAAGTGTGTTGGAGGAAACAATGGGAAAGCATCGCACTGAAATAGAGCTGATTGTTTGGATTATTGAGGATGGCTAAGAAATTAATGAAAATTGCAATTCCTAAGGGTTTTATTGATCCTCAATTTTGTTAATGGATTTTTGAACCCCCTCTTTGGTTGCTAATATGGGAGTCATCCTATGAATTTTAGGTTTACAATGACTAGATCTTTGGTCTCATCGCTTTTTATTAAGAGATACATACAAGTCCATAATGTGATTATTGTTGTGTCACTTCAAGTTATAACGAGAGTCTCAAATTAACACCAAGTGTGTGCATGATGTAAATCTTATGTGATGGGTCTGCTTGTGGAGGACACAAATTTCAACTCAATTATTTCTAATATAAATTGCATTTCTATTGTCTCATCTCTTAATTCCTTTGTAATTTTATCCTTTATGACTTTGCTTGTTTACCTGTATATACATTAGGTGCTATCAGATGTCCCAACTTCTCTACGATTGGACATCATAATTGCTTTGATAAAGAACAGTGAGGCGTCTTCTATGGTAAACATTTTCTGGCTACTACAATGTCATTAGGTGTCTTGGTATTTATGTCAAAACAACAAATTTCTGAGGCCTCTATGTTATGACAGATTGCAATTCTTCTAGGTTTCGTTAAAGATGAAATGCTCAATGAAAATCGCTCTAAAGCTTCAATAACAAATGGAGTCGTACACGCAGAAAAAGACACGCTTCAAAATGCATCTTTCTGGGGGGCTGAAGCTCTTGATTTAGTAGAGTGGGTTCTGAAACCTCCAAGAGGGGGACCACCATCCCTTCCCGAGTACAGTGATGCGGTAGCTCTCCTCTTTCTTGTTTTCTTGAAATAGATGTGTGTATGTGTGTGTGTGTGTTTATGTATTGATAAGGAGTACACTATTATATTATTTTTCTTGATTAAGCTCATGCAATTTGGTTTAGTTTACTTTTCCATGATTTTTACTTTTACGTGCTCTCCAGGTATTATCTGCACTCAACCTCTACAGATTTGTGTTAATTACCGAGTCTTCAGGTACATACCAATATCTTATCAATAAACATGATGATTGTCGAGAAAGGTTATGAGTTCTAACCGTGTTTCCTGCGTGGACTTTATGGAGCTTAATATGGAAACTGTTACTTGAGACATAATCTGTATGGCCGCACATCATGTTAATTAAGACTTGGTCAAGCTACAAAACCACTGCATTTCACAGTAGCTAATGCTTTAGGCTTGTTAATTTTGGCAGTCTAACAAGACTGGAGGACTATCTTGCCTGATCTTAAGTTTAAAAATCCATTCATCTCGTCACCTGAGGCCACTTTTAGACTGTTAGCTAAAGTTAGGATCTTGACATTCGTCTCGATTACTTATCTTGTTTGGCTCTTTGTAGTGCATTAATATCATACAAAGAGGAGATTATGTCAGTGTCCTACTTTAGTTCTAGTATTTGTAGCCTGATATAAATAAACATTAAGGATGACATAGGGAACTGTACCTCTGCATTAGAACATTGTTTGCTTAAATAGCTGCCTTTTAGTTTACTAATCAAATATATTTGCCCATCAGCCAAATTGCTGGTCATTTTCTTAACAAGGAGTTGGTTCCGGAAGGAGTGAGAAAGTGATGCCATCCACTAAATTTAGCTAACCGAATCAGTATACCGGAAATCTGAATCGTTAATGTTTCAATAATCCCGAAAGGATTTAAAATAATCTCGGCAGCTGTCTTCCTACAGTATGGCCTGATACCAATGCCTGACAAACACCTTCCCACATTATTAAAACCCTAACCCCACTCCAATGGCATTGTGTTATTTCTCTATCTATAACTTGTTGAATAATGTTGTTAACCAATCTATTCCCCTCTCCCCAAAACATCTTCAAACCTCAATTGGTATTCCATCCTGCCCTAGGGCTTTCTTCAATCCCATCTTTTTCATTGTCATTTCTACATCACTCTTTTGAATTATCCGCATAAAATCTCGATTAACCACAATCGAAGGGATATTTATATCTCTAATACCCTGCCCTTAATCGTTATTAAACAAGGTATCAAAGTATGATCTCCATCTATCTTTTATCTCCTTATTCGCAGCCAGAACTCTTTGGTTTACATACTTCACACATTTAACGCTCCTAATATCTCGTGTCCTCTTATCCCTCATACGAGCCAGTCTATAGATATCCTTTTCCCCTTCTATTGTATCTAATCTATCGTAAAGTTCCTGATTCATCTTTGCTCTTGCATCTCTTACTGCTTTCTTTGCTTCTTTTCTAGCCTCCTTATACTTCTCATAGCTCTCATCGCTCCTGTATTTTCCCAAAAATTTGTAGCATTCTCGCTTGCTCTATATTGCTTGCTTTACTTCCTCATTCCAACATGATGTGTACTTACTTGGTGGCACGCTGCTTTAGATTCTCAAGGATTTCTTTCGCCACCTCCTTTATTATATGCTATATCTTAGTACAGGTCGAATTTACATTCATATCCTCCATATTACCCGACCAAATATCTGTTGGGATAGAGGACCAACCGGACTAGACATCGGAGCAAAAGGGTTTTGCGGTTTTGGGCCGTGGTGGCCGACCGCACGCGCGGCCGACCGCATGTGGGTTAAGCTAGGCCGGCCTCGGGCCCGACCGCATGTGTGGGTTGGCCGGGCCGGGCTTTGGGCCTTGCGGCGACCGCATACGTGGGCCGGGCCGGGCCGAGTAGACGTAATTTAGGTAACCCTCGTCCATCTAGGGTTAGGTTTGACTCCCTTATATATATAAGTTGTATTCCGCCCCCAAACCAAGTTGTAACACAAATTCTAATTACATATTGCAAGATCCTGGCTTGGTAGTGCCCTGCACGTAGCCAAATCAATTTGGTGAATCGGGTTAACAATTTCTTGTGTTCTTTCTCGTTTTTCTTTGATTTCTCGTGCTTGGTTTGTGTGCGATTATTATTCTTGTAGGTTTGCTTGGGTGTGGAGGGCCATATTCACAACAACCTGGTATCGAGCTTTTGGTTTCAAGATCAAGGGAGTTGTTCCAAGCAATCAAGAATGGGCAAAGACAAACAAAGCGGTTGAGAAATTCGATGGGTCTCGACTACGGATATCGGAGGATGCAGATTGAGGATCTCTTGTACAACAAGGATCTCTACAAGCCTGAAGGGTGTCAAACCTAAGATGTAAGTCGGGGAGGAATGGGAACTCATGGATCGGAAAGCCCTAGGGGTGGTCGGATCTACTTTGTCGAAGTGGATTGCGAAGACTACCAGGAAGGCGACAACCACCAAGGAGCTATTGGATTATCTTACCGAGAGATTTGAAACTCCGTCCGCCGCAAATAAGGTTGATTTGATACGTAAGATGGGTAGTCTCAAGATGCAAGAGGGAGGATCCTCGCTAAGCACATCGATGAGTTTATGGATGTCATAGATTCATCGACGGTGGAGATCAAGTTCGATGACGAGGTTCATGCATGCTTGTTGCTAGCTTCTTTACCAAGCAAGTCGAGCGGAACAATGATCGCAATCAACGCTTCAAACAGTAAGAAAAAATTGAAATATGATGATGTTAAAGACTTTCTTTTAGGTGAGGAAAATCGCATGAAGAAGTTGGGGACATCAAGTACTTCGGGAGCGGCTTTAGCTACTACTAGTAGGGGAAGCCGGTACTAGCAAACAAGGGAGAACCGAATCTAGGGAGAACAGAGCGAGTGGAAAGGGCAAAGCCGATGATACCAAGGACAAACCGAAGGTTGCGAAGGGATCTGTTTCGGCCGCTACTATTGTAAGGAATCGGGACACTTCAAGAGGGATTGTCCAAATCGTAAGGGCAATCAGCGAATGCGGCAATGGTGACGATGCATCGGTTCTCGAGCGTTAGTAGTGCACTAGAATCACGGGTGCCGGATTCGGGGCATCATTCCACTTCATGCGGGCATAAGGAAGAGATGGAAAACTACACTTCGGTGATTTCGGGAAGGTCTATCTTGCGAGATGGCGAGCCTTTGGAAATCAAGGGGAAGGGGGATGTCGTATAGGAGCATCGACGGAAGGTCTTACATCCGAACGGGTCGACACATTCCGGTTTGAAAAAGAACCTACTTTCACTTGGGCGGTTGGACGAAGAGGGTTACAAGGTGACTTTCAGTTAGAACTCGGGTTATTACCAAGGAGGATTGTGAGATCGCTCGGGGTAATAAGGAGGGTACTTTGTATTCGCGAACAACACCAAGGATAGTATTGCGGTGGCAAGCAGCCTAAGGGTGATACCGATTTGTGGCACCGTCGATTGGGTCACATGAGCGAGACAGGGATGAAGGTACTTTGTTCCAAGTGGTCTACTACCGGCTCAAGACGATCAACGTGGGGATCTGCGAAGATTGTATGTTTGCAAACAAGGGAGGAATAATTTCTCGAGGACAGTAGGGGATCGAGGGAAGCAAAGTTGGAATTGGTTCACACGCGGACTTGTGGGGGCCATCTCCGGTTACATCTTCGGGTGGTGCGTCATATTACATGACTTTTATTGATGATTCTACAAGGAAGGTTCGGGTCTATTTCTTGAAGGGGAAAGATGAGGCCTTCGAGGTGTTCAAGAAGTGGAGGGCCTTGGTGGAGAATCGAGACGGGACTTAAGCTTAAGTGCTTGAGATCGACAACGGTGGGGAGTATGAGCTTGGTGAGTTTAGGGAATACCGTGCCGCGAATGGGATTCGTATGGAGAAGACTCCAAAGCGGACACCACAACTCAACGGGGTAGCGTAAAGGATGAACAGAACATTGAATGAGCGGGCTAGAAGTATGAGATTGAAGTGTGGACTTCCGAAGACGTTACGGGCATACGCGGTTGACACGGCAGCCTTTCTTGATCAATCGGGGACCATCGGTTCCATCGGGGAATGGAATTCCAGAGGAAGCTTGGAGTGGCAAGCAGTAAATCTGTCCTTTCTTCGCGTATTTGGTTGCGTTTCTTATGTTCATGTTGATTCTGAGAGAACTAAATTAGATGCTAAATCATTAAGTGTACATTTATTGGGTATGGCGGGGATGACTTCGGGTATAAATTTTGGGATGATCAAAACCATAAGGTTATTCGTAGTCGAGATGTGGTATTCAATGAACAGGTTTTGTACAAGGATAGAAAGGGGCATACGATGATACTAGTTCGGAACCGGAGGTTGTAGAGGTGGATATTCCGACTCGGGTGGGAGCAGACGCTTCATGCCGACTACGGTCGTGAGGTCATCGAAGATGAACCACGTACTTAACCGGATATTCTCACTGCGTAGATCCAGAAGGGCGTGGATCACCCGACAGTGTATACTCCTTCGAATTATTATATTGTTGACGATAATGGGGAACCGGAATGTTATGCGGAGCGGTTCGTAGTGTGCTTTCAGAACAAGTGGAAAGGCTGCGATGGATGATGAGATGATCTCATCAAGGCCAACAAAACTTGGGAGTTGACTAAACTACCTAAGGGAAAGAAGGCACCGCATAACAAGTGGGTTTACAGGATCAAGGAGGAAGCAGACGGTAGCAAGCGTTACAAGGCAAGACCGGTTGTTAAAGGGTTTCAAAGCAGAAGTATGGTATTGACTACACCGAAGTATTCACTCCGGTTGTGAAGATGACCACTATCGAATGGTTACGGGGATAGTAGTGGCGGATGACTTGCTGCTAGAACGAGATGGATGTGAAGACGGCCTTTCTTCGTGGGGACTTGGAGGAAGAAATTTACATGGTACACACCAGAGGGTTTCTTGTCTAAGGGTAGCAAGGAGCTAGTTTGCGAGTTGACTAAGAGCTTGTATGGCCTTAAACAAGCTCCTAGCAGTGGTACAGAAATTTGACGGATTCATGCACGACATTGATTTTATCGATGTGAGGCGGATCATTGTTGCTACTTCAAGAACACGGACAACGGGTATATTATCTTGCCGTTATATGTGGACGACATGTTGATAGCGGGCTCTAGCAAGAGAGAGGTAAACAGTCAAGACTCGGTTGTCGAACGGTTCGAAATGAAGGATTTGGGAGAGGCAAGGAAAATCTTGGGCATGCGGATTGACCGGAATAGGGAGTCGGGCAAGTTGGTTCTTTCACAAGCGTAATATGTCGAGAAAGTCTTGGCAAGGTTTTCAGTATGGAAGAGGCGAAGCCAACAGGGACGCCATTGGGTTTGCATTTCAAGCTATCCGAGAGGGACTCGCCTAGGAACAAGGAAGAGCGTGACAAGATGGAGAGAACTCCATATGCTTCACCAAGTGGGAGTCTCATGTATGCAATGGTGTGCATAAGGCCTGACATTGCACATGCGCGGGAGTAGTCACCGGTTCACGGGCAATCCAGAAAGCAACATTGGGAAGCAAGCTAAGTGGATCCTACGTTACTTGAAGGGTACCGCCGGTAAGGCTCGTGTTTTTCAAGCAAGGAAGTGGTGTTAGCGGGTTATGTTGATGCGGACTTGGCATAGTGATCTTGATAAGAGGAGAAGTACTACGGGTTATGTGTTTACATTAGGTGGTACAAAGCAATCTCCCCGGGCTTCTAAGTTACAAAGATCGTGGCTCGATCATTGCGTAAGCGAGAATATGTGGCGATGACGAAGCAAGTAAAGAGATGGTTTGGCCTGAGAACTTCTTGGGTGAACTTGGGAAGACGCGAAGTGGTAATATTCTCTACGGTGACGGTCGAGTGCAATTCGCTTGGCAAAGAATCCGGCGTTTCATTCGAGGACAAAGCACATTGAACCGAGGTTTCACTACATCGTGCATCTCTTGGAGGAGAAGACTTTGTGGCTTGAGAAGATATTGGGATCGGAAAATCCTACGACATGTTGACAAAGGTTGTGAACCTTGAGAAATTGAAGCCGCGCAAAGCTTCAATCGGGCTTCAAGAGTGAGAGAGGAGGATGGCACTACCACGATCGAGGTGAGCACTAGGAGGACACCAAGGATGAGTCAAGACGGATACGGGGCTTATATGTGTGGTTGATCTCTAGGTGGGAGATTGTTGGGATAGAGGACCAACCGGACTAGACATCTGAGCAAAAGGGTTTTGCGGTTTTGGCATCTTGGTGACCGCATGTGCGGGTGACCGCATGTGCGCTGACCGCATGTGGGTTGGGCCGGGCCGGGCCTTGGGCCCGACCGCATGTGTGGGTTGGCTGGGCCGGGCTTTGGGCCTTGCGGCTGACCGCATATGTGGGTTGGCTGGGCCGAGTAGACGTAATTTAGGTAACCCTCGTCCATCTAGGGTTAGGTTTGACTCCCTTATATATATAAGTTGTATTCCGCCCCCAAACCAAGTTGTAACACAAATTCTAATTACATAGTGCAAGATCCTGGCTTGGTAGTGCCCCCAGACGTAGCCAAATCAATTTGGTGAACTGGGTTAACAATTTCTTGTGTTCTTTTCTGTTTTTCTTTGATTTCTTGTGCTTGGTTTGTGTGCGATTATTATTCTTGTAGGTTTGCTTGGGTGTGGAGGGCCATATTCACAACAATATCAGTAATGGTCATCTTAGATAAAAATCTCAGTTGATTCTCCCCTTAAAGCCTCCACCACTTGATTCTAGGGTCTAATTGTGGTATTCTGTTTCTTGAAATTCTCCTTATTCGAAAATCAAGTACTACAAGTCTATGTTGAGTTTATGTACTCTCACCCGAAGCATTTCTTACTAAAAAGAAGTCAATTTGACTCGCATTACCTCCACTCCTATAGGTCACAAAGTGAGATTGTGTATTATTGAACCAAGTGTTCATTATATTCAAGTCATATGCCATCGCAAAATTCAGGATACCATTTTCTGCTTCATTCCTTTCCCCAAAATCAAAACTTCCATGAATGCTCTCAAAGCCGTGTCGACTAGACCTGACATGTCCTTTAAGATCGCCACCAATGACTCAACACTAAGTATCCGTTGCACTACTTCCTCCAAATCCTAAAACTCTTGTTTATTAGATGCATTCAGCCCTGGAGGGGTGATAAAAAAGAAAGATTCTATAAAAAATGGAAAGAGGGTAAGTACTGGCTGTGACTTTTGTGAATGAATTCCTCAGAAACTTGGCCCTTTTTTTGGGAAGAGGTTTCCCTAACTTCGGTGACCGCCCTCTCCTTTGGAGCATTTCATAAGCCCAGATTGCACCATCTCATTTATTGATGCAATCCAATTGTTGAAATCAAATCATGTCTAAATGATGTCCATTGAATTGCATCGATAAATGAGACAGTGCAATCCGGACCATGAAATTTGAGGGAATTCCAATTGAAAAGGTTTCAGATCCCGCATTTGGAGAATCTTGGTTGCATGTAATTTTTTTCCCGCCTGCATGATTCTTCAATAAAAAAACAGATCTAATTTCAACCCTCTGCCATAACACTATTGATCTGATTATGAAAAACAACTTGAACAGGGAAAACAAACTATACTGGAGTGCGGTCCAAGGACAACTTACAAAAGGCATACAACGAGTGGCTTCAACCTCTCTGTACATTGGTCTCAGGTATTGCTGCAGCAGAAAACCAGATGGATAACGATGAACAACTAGCTTTTGAGATACAATGTGCCTTGAATCCTCTTGAGTTAGTTTTGTACAGATGCATTGAACTTGTTGAAGAGAATCTCAAACATCCGGTTTGACTTATCTTGACCCGTAACTTTAAGAATTCAGTTATTTCAGAAAGTGTTAATGGCAGGGGGCAAATCTTAAGTAACCCCAGAAGACCTTTAAAATGCTTCCCAGATTTTGACTTGCGGTGTCTCTCTGTGACATTTGCAAAAATATTAAACTTGAGCAGTTTTTGCAACACAGGTAAATAAAAATCCATAATGGTCTTGCCATATTATTATTGATGACAAGTATAAGTTGTGCATTTAATTTAAAAATTGGGCATTCATTTTGGAAAAAACAAGTTATTTAAAGTTATTTTACAACCACAGTAGAGTGATAGATAAGATAATATTCGACAAAATATGATAAAGCCGATTAGTTATACTCGTGTTTTAATGGTTGAATTTGATTTTATAATACGACTGCCCTGCCCTGCCCTGGATCAATGTTTATGGGTAACAATCTAATTATAATTATTCTTTCTTGACATAGTATCCATATAGAGTATTGATTGATTTTATCCTACTTAAACTACTATTTTACATCTATAGTATTAGTATTACGAGTAGTATTTTTAATGAATAACACCAGTTGCCAAACCAAAACAAAACAAAACAATCATTTTACCAGAATCCTATTGTCCCAAAATACAACCAATTGACTAAATTATCTTTTTTATACAGTATTTCAGATAATTAAATGCTTTTGTAACTAGCATTACTGAACAATAGTTAAGGACATTATTACTTTCAAGAATTACCTATATAAATTTACGTAGACCACCTCGAATAACAAATATGCTAATTTCCACCAGCACACCTCAATCTATCTTTACAGAGGAGAAGAGGCGATGAACAAACAAGAAAGACGTCAGAAACCCAACAGCCCCAGTTGCAAGCATTACCGCTATGACCATGAAGAGAGAATACCCAATGTATAGGATCGCAGATATGGGCCCACTCAAGCTCTTGAGATCAAACACAAGATAGTTAATGGAGTAGAAGAAGATGTAGAGGGCAACAGAACCAGATGCAAAGAAAGATTTCCACCACCATCTCCAATCTTCAACACAAAGGTGCATGTAAGTTAGAACTAGTGACACTTCTGCACAAACTATCACTAAAAGAATCAAAACGATAAAAAGAAATCCAAAAACATAGTATACACGGCCAAGCCAAAGGCTAGACATGATAAAGAAGAGCTCAATGAAGAGAGTCCCGAATGGGAGTGTGCCAGCCCCAAGAACTAATAACCATGAAGGGAATCTTTGAGCTGGGATTTCCCGAGGAATTTGATTGGTTCGAACTGGGTACTCGAGACGTGGGGCCTTTGTGCCCACGAATCCACCTATTAGGGTTAGGGGCACAGAGATACAAAACCAAAGTAAAAGGAGAACTATGAATGTTGAGAATGGAATAGCTCCGGTACTATGACTTCCCCACAGTAGGAAGTTTAGAGTGGTGAGTATGAGAAAAGAAATCCCCGGAAAGAAACAAGCTACCCTCCATGAAACATAAAACCATCCTTTATATTCACCACATGTAATTGTCCTCAAGAGCCAAACAGCAATATAACCGGCAAAAATTCCCAATAGCATGTAGAATAAAAGCATGCCTGCAAGCAATTGTGTGGGAAGGTCAGGGATGTTATTCAATGTCAATGCAATAATAATATAAAAGTACTTCCTCTGTCCTTAGATGAATGTCTAAATTTCATTTAGGTGACATTCTAAAAATGTTTACTTTTTAGACATTTAATGGCAAAAATGCAAAATTATTCCTATTATCCACCTTCTAAACATTTAGTTTTGCATGTATAAAATGAATAGCAACATTTTTTTTTTGGTAAAAAAGACATTTAGAGACAGTTTTTTTTTTTTTTTTTTTTTTAAATGGAGTTTCTTGAAAATGGACATTCATTTAGGGAGAGAGAGAGAGAGAGAGAGATCATGCCTGTGAGCAAAGCTCCACGAGAAGCAGGAGACATAAATCCGAGAGCAGCAAAGAAGATTGTTGCCACTGCCATGGCCAGAATCCGACACCCATCAGCAACCATAACAGAAAGAAGTTCCGGGTTGTCAGGAGCTCGAAAAACATCAGCAACAACAAGCTTCCACCCTGACAATTCCTCATTCATTTGGGCCTGAGCCTCCTTGTCCAACTCTTCATAACGAGCCAAATCTCTACGAATGGTCCTCAAGAAGATAATAAGAACTATTCCAGCTAGAAAAGTGATAACCATAAGGGAATTAAGAATAGAGAACCAATGAACTTTTGCACCTTCCATCTTCAAATACGCATCCCATCTCGAAGGCCACTTTATATTACTCTCCACAAACGAGACCTCATAACTAAAAGACAATGGTTGGCCTTCCTTTATACCCATTGACACAGTAACACCATCACATTTGATAGGCGAAGGATACTTAGCATAACTCTTAAGATCCTTAATCAAATTAGCATCATGATTAACACTACAAGGAACAACCTCAAACCCAACCACCATGTAACCTTCACTATTGGAATCATTAGTAGGTGTTGTGATCAACTCCGCCCCATCGCCTGCCCCAATAACCATATTGTTATGCTCATACTTATGAACCAAAACCGTGAACTTCAAATGGTTAAACAAGTAATAAACATCCTTGACCTTAATCCCAATCGGATAACCCGTCCACCTAAGAAATAACCCATCTTTATTCATATAACGAATCGCAGGAAGATTATCAAGATTCACATTAACCTGATACATTTCATCAATCCTTTCCTTCAAAGTTTTGAATTCAGCAGCAGATAAAGGGTTTGATTTGCACAAACATATATCAGTTTCATTTCTATACATCTTAAACCGATATGGGGAATTCTCGATTCGATCCCCCATAAGGAGCTCACCGAGATTCTCAGCACTATCCTTAATGCCTTCTGGGGGCTTACAGAAGGGCAAAGTATAATACCCATATGGAATTTCTGTATTAATTGAGGTCAAAGAATTGACTTTTAAAGATAACTGATCACCCACATCATATTTATGAGGGAAACTTCCAGGGAGATAAAACCCATCAACAATTTGAACAATCAAACAAGAAATCAATACCCAATTCCTAAATTGATCAATAGAACCCATAGAAGACAGATTCTTGAATGACTTTTCTACCAGATCTGAAAAATGCAAATTAATGTAGAGACATTAACAAGAGGTTAGAAGATTTGCAAGAAAAGAGTGAGAAAAGTTACGGACTGACCTTTAGGTGAGAGAGAAATGGGGATCGCAAGAGGGTGGGAAATGGGAATTACAATCGGAGACTGGAGAATTTATATCTTTGCATTTGCTTTGGCGTTTATGGTAATGACAGAATACAAGTGGGCCCTTTTGAGGTCGAAGTGGGCCGAATAATGCAATAATTGATATTACTCGTAGTCACTGCACTAGCCACCAAGAAAATGTAATCATACAAAAATTTGAAAGATAAATGTTTATTTATTTAGATATGTTAAAAGGCCCAAAATTGTTCGTTGACCATATTTTTTTTTTCAAATACTGTATTATCTAAGTAATTTATAAAGGTGTTTTTTTTTTTTTTTAAAAAAAACAGGATTTATAAAGGTGTTATCGATGAGTAATGTTATACTAAATACTCCCTCCGTCCCAATCTAAGTGTCTTAAAAATGAGTTTGGCGTAAAAATTAAGGAAAGTGATGTAAGAAAGAGAAAAAATTTAAATGTTGTGAGTATGAAAAATTAAATAGGAGAGAGAATGAGTGGGTGGAATAGTTAGGAGAGAGAATGTTGTGAGTGTAAAAGTAAAGTAGGAGAGAGAATAAGTGGATGAAATAGTAAAAAAAACTTTCCTTTTTTAGGTTGAGACATTTTAAGTGGGATGACCAAAAAGAAAAGTTGAGACATTTAGATTGAGACGGAGGGAGTAAAAGATTTGTAAAGTCACATTGCAATGCCATAACACTCCCCCTATCGGATCTAAATGAATATTCAAAATTATTTTGAGAAGCACTTTAGAAATATGTCTATAACAGTATAAAACGAGTATGATCATATGTCTATAATTCAGTTAAGGCCCATGGGTTTGATCCTATGTTAAGAATTACACAACTCTTAAATACGAAATAAAAAATAAGCTTCCCTATCTATGCTTGTCATATCATCTCAACATAATAATATACTGACCAAGGATTAAGGGAAGCTCATCTTTAAAACTATGACGACCATGGAACCAGTCTAGGTCGATCAAGGCTAAAATATGCCTGATATGTCGATCAAAATCATATCTATCACATTTAAGCCTACCAAGGTTATATTTAACATGACAAAGGGAATGAGTTTTCCTACCTTTGGATGTCGACCAAATAAATCAAAGACTATGTCGACCATCGAGCTGACTTGCCCGACATACGTCCAGAACATAGATCTAATTCTAGTCAAATACGTAAACCTTGAAATTAGGATTCGAGTAGGATTCAACTCCTTATTCTCTCCTAACTTCTTTTCCAAGGCAGAAAACTGTTTTCAACTACTATAAATACATGACATAAATCTCATAATTCTGGTAACGCATTTTTTGACTCTGAAATTTTGTCAATTGATTTGCTCTTATAAAATATCAATACTTACTCTCACGCCACAGGGCATTCGCCGGTGAAGCCCCGACTTAGTTTGCGTGGTTGTTCACTTTTTTCAGGTTATTCAAGTCAACAGGAATATTCGAACCACTAGATTTGGGCTGATCCGACATTTTTAGCATTATAAGTTGGTTAAATTACCGAAAACGATCTCGATACCCTTGAATAAGCTAGGAAATTTGTTTCATCGCATCTGATGGAAGACGGACATAATGCCAGTTTAACGGGTGATCCTTAAAATTAGCCTATGAAGGAGAATAATGGCAACGCTGGGGGAGCAATTCCTTAGAACAATGGTGGTCATCTTCCACCTCCTCCGCCTCTCAACAGAGGACTGCCTCCACCACCACCACTGGACATGAATCTGCGTTCCAGTGGGCTACCGGTGGTGGAAGTTCCACTTGACCATAACCATCGCCAGCGACGAGGTGGCTGGCCCACAGCAAGCCAGGCAAGGCCAAACGGAGCCCAAGAGGTTCCATGCCCATCTGATCGACCATATGATCGTAGAACTATACTGCATCGTCAGATGGACACTTTTCAACGTATCTATGAGACATAGAATGCCTTGCTAGAACTGGATCCAGACTATTCCTTGGTTGAATTCACCAGGCCCACCAGAACTGGAATTTCTCACGGAGGGGAAAGGCCCGCTGATAGGCGAGGTAGTCATGGGAATAGGGAAAACCACCCCATTGACCAAAAGCCTCCATTACGTGACGCTGCTGGTAAATGTAGACAACTGGCCGTCAAGGAGGTATAGACACGTGATAGGGCTCCTGGACAAGGGAGTACCCGCCAAGGTAGAGACCTTAGAGACCAGCTGAATCATCTAAGAGACCGGAAGGTCAATTCTGCTGATTTGAGAGCCAGGATTAATCATGCAAGACAAAGGACTCTTTCTCGTCGAGACCCCTCTCCTCAACACATGAGTCCTCCTTGTCGTAGGAGTCCTCCCCGCCGAGAGATTACTCCCAGAAGGAATATAACCCCTCCTCGTCATTCCAGGCCACCAAGTCCACGAAATTGTAGGGCACCTTCTGTATAAGGAGATAACCATGTCAGCCACAGAAGACAAGCAGAACAAGGCCGGGTTAATGGCCACGGAGACAAGGAGAGAACCCATCCCAGTTCCCATTATAGCACGGGAATAGATGCAAGGGAACTTCTTCTCCTGAAGAAATGAATTGATGAAATGGAGTTGGAGAAGAAAGAAGTCGAGGACGAGGACACCAGTGCCACCCATCCCTTCTCCCAATGGATTGTTGACCAACCTCCCAACCCGGCTCTCAAGATCCCCAATTTTGAAAATTATGGAGGAACCACAGACGCACGAGATCATGTGCAAGGCTTTGAGTCGATTATGGCACTCTGTGAGTACGCCAATCCAATTCGCGACCCTTTTAGGTGCATTTTAATGTGATAAAATTGCACTAAGGGGCATTTTGGTAAATTCCCGGTCCATTCCGAGACTTCCGGAAATATTTTATGAGTTTCTCGCGAAGGAAGTATTTTTTAGTATTTTTCCCGGACAAAAGGACCTACAGGGAATTAATTGCTTTGGACTTTTAGAGAATTAACCCGGAATGTTCCAGAATCTGGTTTTGGCGCCAGAAACAGTTACGGGCGTGACCAGTCGTGCGACATCTCGAAGCATGGAAAAGTGAAGCAAGAGGTCGTACGACATATTAAAGCCTCATTCCCAATCAGCGTTTAAATAAGAAATTCGTTCATTTGTCAAGGGGGGACGGCTCACTCCTCTCTCTCTCTCTCTCTCACTAAACGCAAACACCTCTCTCTCTTACTACTCTCTCTCTATACGCAGAAGACCAGGCCCTCACCATTGCTCTCTCCCTCTCCGGCCAAGCCCGTCGTTGATCCCCTCCCTTACATCCAAATCAACCGGCGACCCTCTCCCCTTCAATCTCCCTCACCTTCCTCTGTTTCCCCACCTCCAATTACAATCCACCATCAACACTTCCTTCGTCCTCTTCCTCCGTGCTCTCCCGCTCCACCCAAGCAGCAACCAATCCTCCCTGCTCTAAACCTATTCGCCGGAGCAACCTCTTCCTCACCGTTGGAAAGTCAATCGCCCTCTATCACAAATCGCCCGTCACCGTGCTCTGCCTTCCAACGACGCCAAACTCAAGCAACCGCTTTCCCATTCAATTCTCTCCCGCTCTCTCACCATTGACATCTCCTCCCCTTGTTCCAGAGCCTAAGCCTATTACCCTCACCAAATCATCAACAATTTTCAGCCAATCTCACCTGCTAAGATCCGGCCCTGTTCTAGTCCTGTGCGTATCTCCACCCAATTGACACCGAACTACTTCAATCTGAGTTTTGAATTGTTTTCGGAGCTGATTAGAAGACTCTCTATACCGACGTGGTATAGAGAGTGTGGACTACAAGGGTAACGAATCTCTTCCCTCCATATCTCTCTCATATTTGCCATTGTGTTTGTTTCATTACAATCTGTTCCTTGGACTTGATAATTAGGCTCCATCCGCCTTCAATTATTAAGTCCCAACTGCAATCTCTCTGTTTATTAGCTTGGTTTGGTGTAATTGATGTTCATGATGTGATCTCGTTGGATTTGTTGCTTATTGGCCAAGGGAGTGTGGATCTCCCTATATCCACATTCCCTTGGTCAATTTATTGTGAATTCATTGATTTCTGAGTTGTTTGGGTGTTGTTGTTTGATTTAAATCATTTTCTGGTGGATCTGATTGCAAATTGTAAGATCTCTGCAGAGAGACATGTAGTGTCACGCGACACAACGGGCTATCCAAGTCCTGTGTAGTGCGACATAACTAGTCGCTCTGCAGAGGTCATCTTTCCATATGTAAGTTGTTCATTCTGTTTGCTTGTCACTCCAGATAGAGTGTGGATCTTCAATATCCATACTCATTTAGAGTGATTGTGTAGATCCCTGTCAGTCCTGGGCTTCATGTTGTAAAGTTTCTGCATATGATAGTTAGTGTCACGCGACACAATCTGCAAAACAGATCCTGTGTCACGCGACACTCTTTGTCAATATGCAGAAGCCATTTTTCAGTTGTATGTTCTGTTTGTCCTCTTTGTAATATGGGATGTGGCCTCCCATGGATCAATGGCTCACAAGATGTAATCCCCTTTCTTGAGCAATAAAATGAAGCATTAATATGCATTTTATACATATCTTGTCACACACATTTCACACACACATTTGGATGTTTTGAATGTTGAACATAGAAAGACTCGTCTACGGACGAGGCGTGTTGGGTGAACTCTCTGTTCTTCCCAACACGTAATCTGACCCCCGAACCCATTTTCTCTTTCAAAATGGTTTTCAATGTTTCCTTAAAAACGGCGTGGCGACTCCCTATTTTTTATTTTTTCGGCGAGCGTTCATTCAGTGGCGACTCCGCTGGGGAATTGAAACTTGTTTTTCAAAAGTGGGTCAAACTTTCGTGCTTGTTCAACATTCATTTCATTCACTTGGGTGTGCCTTGTTTGTGACATTATATGTGTTGTTTGCATCTTATGTGCTTTTTTTCATTCCTTTCCCTCCTTGTGTCCCATCTTTGTTGTCCGTGTTGCTGGTGCTGGGGCTTGAGATATTGTTTTGTGCTTGGAAGCTGGGACTGGTTATGCTTCTTTTGTTCAGGTTCTGGCAACGTGACTTCTTCTGTCACGCGACAGAACATGCCCTCCATGTCCTGTGTCCCGCGACAGAAGGTGCCATTCTGCAGGACTTTGAATTTTGATACAGGTTGTGATTGTGGGGCGGTCCCCTATGATCAAATGCATGATCCCTTGTTATTATGCTCTGCGGGGGTGTGTGTGAGTTGTTTTCCTTTTCTTCCCCCTTTTCAAAAAAAAAATAAAAATTATATATATAATAAAAAAATCATTTTTTTGCAAATAAAAGAACATAGTCATCCGCACACTACTTCACGTAGATCTAGAACCCTCGGGAGCGATTGACGGCATCGCGGACGGTGATGATATTCTCCTACGCTTGAGCGCCTAATGTCAAACCTATCCCCCTAGCGCGTTATAGGTGGTGCCACACATTTAAACCTTACCCAAAACGGTTGGTTTTGACACGACATTTTCAAATACACTAAAATGAATTGTTTCGAAATTTATAATAAGCTTTCGTACCTACCCCAAAACCTAGCACGTGTGGGCATGTTGCCAACGCAACATGGTTTCACGAAAGGACATGTCACTCCCGTGGCATGTTCTAACGAGAGATCATGTCTCTTTGTCAACGTGCATCGACGAGAGGTCATGCCAGATTTTTCCTTGAATTTCTTCAGGAATACCCGTTATGCTGCCCAAATTTCTCCAGAAATTGGGGCTGCTCGTCCGTCTCATAAATGCTTTGGTTTTATTTAGGTATCATTGCCTATTATTAATTTTGAATCAACACATTTGGTGTATTTTTGGATGAAGTGTCGTAGGTTCCCCCGAGGTCTAGATTGCGTGAAATAAAGGATTAGCCTTTCCCAACCGTTCCTAGGACTTAAAAGACATCATTTCTACTTCAACATTAATAAGATGTTGCACGAGTCCGTCTCATTTTCCACTCCTCCCTCTCCCATACCATCTCAAAGTTCTATATACTCCACCTTATACACGCTCTCACCTCTTCACCTCCGCAAGGCTACGGCAAGTTGGGTGTGTGCTCTCGTTCTCGGCGCTCATTGGTCCATATTCCCGAGGAGGAAGCAGTTCAAGTGACCGAGTGATCGTCCATATGATTCAGAATCCAAAATGCTCAGTGCAGAGAAGATTATGGCCCACCTGTCTGGAAGTTCATGTCCCACGGGTCAGCAGAGTGCAAATGGTGTGTCCATTGGAAAGTTGCGGGCTACCTTTGAAGCCGTTTTTCCTCATGAGCGGGAGGCCCGGTTGCTTGCTCAGATTACTAAAGCTAAGGAGAGACGACTTGTGAATGATAGAAAGATCGAGAAGAGTCCTCATTCCACCGATGCCAACAATGCTCTTCCTCCCATCCGAAGTTGACGCAGTCGATCACTCCTCGTAGGATCTAGAATGTCCGCTGTTGGACACGAGTCTGTTAAAGTCCAAGTTGGACCAGGTTACACTCAGTTGAAATGGTTTTATTCCAAATGATCACTTGTGCTGCTCACCGATCAATGCTTTGAAATGACTAATGTTTAAATTGATCGGAGCGAGAAAATCGACTGATATCCTTCCCAAATTGGGGCTCACCAACTCCCCACCTCGCATCTCATATGCTCACATATCTTCCTTCGTCCTCACCATCTCGTTGTTCGATGAATTTGCATGGATCTTCTCCAGAGTAAGCTCAAGCAAGCAATGAAGACTCAATCTCGTTCGGAACATCCAGTAGGGACTGCGGTTGAAACCTTTCACCCATAGGAAAGCCATTACATCACCCTCACTAAACAATACCCCTTCGATTCAAGATCGGCATGTTTTGAAACCCATTTAACCATCGCCAGAAGAAGAGGGACTATCCTTGAGACTCCCATGATTCAAAGAAAGATCGACCGTCTCCAAGCTCAAGAATGACGGAAAGCAATGATCCATCCTGGGGACTAGCTGAAATTCTCCTCTCAAAAAACAAAAAAGAGAGAGACAAAAAAAAAAAATACAAAAAAAAAGAAAAAAAAGAAGAAGAGAATAAAAAAAAAAGAGAAAAGAAAGAGTGCCTAGTCCCCAGCAATTCTCTCAAAAGCAAAAGTCAAAGGATTCGGTCGTTACTCAAGAGGAGTCTCAGAGTGAATAAAGAGACAGCACAGATGTCCCTCACCACTACCTCAACCAACTCCGGCCATCCTCTCGATCTTAGAGGATATTCCCACTACCTTGACCAATTCCAAGCCGTCATCTCGATTTTAGAGGATATTCCCATTACCGTTACCCTTGCCTTTGGCCAAAGCCAAGATTGACCTCTCATTCTTAGAGGCATTGAAGATGCAATCATGGATTCCCTCACCATAGAAAACCCAAACACATCCGTGCAAGCCAACCTCTCATCTTTAGAGGTTCAGCCAGCAAAAAGCCTAGCCGACCTCTCATCATAAGAGGTCATGATATTCCGAATCACCCGAGGGCCGATCGAAACCCCGAAACCCAGTCACAGTTCCTACCGGATAGCAGTTTCATTCCAATATTGTCGAGATCTAAAACAGATTATTGCTTAAAGCGGAGCCAAATCCATCCCGGCTCAAAGGACTGTCAAGCGAAGATTGTGCAAATTCCCTCCGTTCATTCGACGTTCCATGTGAGCATATTTCATTTCTCCTCCGCAAACACTTGCCGTGGACGTCCCACTGGGGCTTCACGTCCGTGTCTCCCATTGACACTCCAAGAGGACATGCTTTTAAATTCCCAAATTCCTCAAAGGTCCTTAGATCCTCGAATTTCAATGTTCATTCTCTTCATTCGGGGTAAGCCCGAACTACGGCGACCTGAGCTCCTCCCAAGGAGGGGAACGTAGGCAACCATAACTGGTCCGGTCGAAATCACAAACAGATCTCAGAAGATCCGGTCTCCTCGAGGACCATTCCCATACACTTTCCATCCTTTCGAGTTTGATTCTCGATATCAGTGGGCTTTCTCCTCAGGATTGATTGAAATATTTGTTCATATCGGCTTTGGTGGTTGAATAACCCGAACATCAATAAAGAGTTTTAAGCAGCTTTGTGATCATCACGAATAAGACAAGATTTCAAGTGTCTTGACAAGTCTTCTCTTTCTACATCATAGGAAGATAGAGCCAAACACTGTTTCGGTCAGCAGGGGCTTCCATACACCTTTCCACACCTTGTGATGCTTATACTCTCCCAAAAGAGTCAAACCCAAAAGCGAGAGTGTCATACACGAATTTGGGATCCATTCCCACCCTCAAAAAGATGTGCCCCTGCACACATGCATTTCCGAGTCTTGTCCAGCGACTGATTGACTACGGTTTGAAATGATGAGTTGCCTCTTTGGCCACAAGATGACTCTGTCTGCGATAAAGCTACATGGAATTTCCTTAAGCTGGGGCTTTGGTTAAGGTATACCTCAGGCTCTCCTTACTAGATTCCCCTCCAGGTTTGCTTTGCACTGTCAACTGGGCCTTCGCCAAGCCGGGATCATTCTCTGCACATTCTCTGCTGCTTGCCTCCTCGGGTGCGCGACACACTTTGTTCTCATCAGCAACAACCAACCTACTGCAGCCAGTACTCCCGGGAGCGTCCCCGACTTGCCTGAACTGTACCGTATCATCCATCACTCATACATTTTCCCACCTCATGGGAGAGGGTCCACCCCATCATAAACACTTTCGTTCCATACACAATCCATCATAGCACAACTACTACAGACATATCCACTTGTCAAGCTGTGCGAACTACTCACTTCCCTTCCATCCCCAGCTGAGATGGACTTGTGCAACCAAAGATTAATAATGCATAAGCAAAAGGTAAAATAAAATGCAAGGTACCTAGAGTGTTGTGTTTCCCCCCGCAGGGTACAATAGTCAGGTGATCGTGATTTGATCGTGAGGACTACCCCTTGAATCGCAATTTTGGACAAGGATTCCAAATCCTGAAGGTGGCATCCCCCGCTTTTATTATCTTCATCAGACCCGGACTCATCAGCATCATCTGAAAGAGCCTTAGCTGCCTCAGCCCCAAGCAATGCTTGTCAAAGAAAAGAGCTCCAGTTGCCCCAGAATCCAGGCAATAATGCTCACCAGTCTCGATGACTTCAAAACCTATGTTGCAAGGACCGTCCTGTAAACGGCCACCCAGCAAGCGTCGACAAGTGGTAGCCTCATCCCCAAGCAATGCTTGTCAAAGAAAAAGAGCTCCAGCTGCCCCAAAAACCAGGCCATAATGCTCACCAGTCTCGACGACTTCAAAGACTATTTTGCAAAGAACGTCCCGTGAACGACCATCCAGCAAGCGTCGAAAAGTGTTATAGGTCCCTCCGGCAGCCAGGGTCATCAAGCAGTAGCATGAGACCCTCTGAAAGCTACATCTATCCCCAGCAGGACCAATGGTAGCATGAGACCCTCGACAGCTACCTCCCAACAAGCAGTTACAGCCTAAGACCCTCCGGCAGTTACATCCACCCCCGCAGGTACAACAACCAACTGAGCACCATCGAATCTTAAGGACTGCCCCTCGAAGCGAAAACCGAGACAAAGAATCCAAGTCTTTCAGTCCCCCCAGCAATGTGCATCAAGATCATTGGCCCCGCCGCCAAAGCACCAGCAAAAATCCGCTCCCTAGCAAGCAAAATCCCTATCCTACCGAGAAAAGTTCATGACCCCAAAGTCAACCAACCGTCAACAAGGGCCGCCCCTCGCAAGGCTAAAATAGCAATTCATCAGCGACATTGGTATGAGTCCCTCCGGCATCCACGTCCCACCAAGCAAAGTTCAGGACTCCCAAAGTCAACCAACCGTCAACAAAGACCGTCCACACCTGGCAAACCAGCAATTCAAAAATTACATGAGACCCTCCGGCAGCTACAACTTCCCACGACCAGCAATAGCATCAGTCCCTCCGGCAGCTACAGGTAAGCACAGCAGAGGTATGAAAGCATATCTCAGTCGATTACTTTCCTAAAAGCGTTAGTCAAGTCCTTGGGTGACTCCCCGAACAGTCAAGTCCTTGGGTGACACCCCAAACAGTCAAATCCGTTCCACCGGCTATACGTCCTCTCCCCGAGGCAGCCACCCATTCCACCGGCTATATGTCCTCTTCCCGAGGCAGCCACCCATTCCACCGGCTATACATCCTCTCCTCGAGGCAGCCACCCGTTCCACCAGCTATACGTCCTCTCCCCGAGGCAGCCACCCGTTCCATCGGCTATACGTCCTCTCCTCGAGTCAGCCACCCGTTCCACCAGCTATACGTCCTCTCCCCGAGGTAGCCACCCGTTCCACCGGCTATACATCCTCTCCTCGAGGCAGCCACCCATTCCACCGGCTATACGTCCTCTCCCCGAGGCAGCCACCCGTTCCACCGGCTATACGTCCTCTCCTCAAGGCAGCCACCCATTCCACCGGCTATACGACCTCTCCTCGAGGCAGCCACCCGTTCCACCGGCTATACGTCCTCGCTTCGAGGCAGCCATCCACACCTCATCATGTCTGTTATTCTCGAAAAATCATCTTCCTCAGGCCATCTCACACAACCGGGTTCAGACGCCTCCTAACAGTCTTCCATCGGGTTCAGACGCCTCCTAACAGTCTTCCACCGGGTTCAGACGCCTCTTAACAGTCTTCCACCGGGTTCAGACGCCTCCTAACAGTCTTCCACCGGGTTCAGACGCCTCTTAACAATCTTCCACCGGGTTCAGACGCCTCCTAACAGTCTTCCACCGGGTTCAGACACCTCCTAACAGTCTTCCACCGGGTTCAGACGCCTCCTAATAGTCTCTTTGGGTCAGACACCTCCTAATAGTCTCTTTGGGTCAGACACCTCCTAATAGTCTCTTTGGGTCAGACACCTCCTAATAGTCTCTTTGGGTTCAGATACCTCCTAATAGTCTCTTTGGTCTCTTTGGGTCAGACACCTCCTAATAGTCTCTTTGGGTTCAGACACCTCCTAATAGTCTCTTTGGGTCAGACACCTCCTAATAGTCTCTTTGGGTTCAGATACCTCCTAATAGTCTCTTTGGGTCAGACACCTCTGAATAGTCTGAACTACGATCGGCTTGATTCCCTCCTAGGGATACGTAAGAATCCTTTCTCCAAAGGTCCAGCCACCCGATCTCCCAGATCATCATCCAGCCCCCCACCGTATTTTCCTGCCGCTCATTGGGATTGGGTCCTTTTTATCGACAACCTCACTTCTTCCATAAGTGACGTTGCCGAGGAGCTCTGTGAGTACGCCAATCCAATTTTTGACCCTTTTAGGTACATTTTAATGTGATAAAATTGCACTAAGGGGCGTTTTGGTAAATTCCCGATCCATTTCGAGACTTTCGGAAACATTTTATGAGTTTCTCACGAAGGAAGTATTTTTTAGTATTTTTCCCGGACAAAAGGACCTACAGGGAATTAATTGCTTTGGACTTTTAGAGAATTAACTTGGAATGTTCCAGAATCTGGTTTTGGCGCCAGAAACAGTTACGGGCGTGACCAGTCGTGCGACATCTCGAAGCATGGAAAAGCGAAGCAAGAGGTCGTACGACATATTAAAGCCTCATTCCCAATCAGCGTTTAAATAAGAAATTCGTTCATTTGTCAAGGGGGGACGGCTCACTACTCTCTCTCACTAAACGCAAACACCTCTCTCTTTCACTACTCTCTCTCTATACGCAGAAGACCAGGCCCTCACCATTGCTCTCTCCCTCTCCGGCCAACGTCGTTGATCCCCTCCCTTACATCTAAATCAACCGTCAACCCTCTCCCCTTCAATCTCCCTTACCTTCCTCTGTTTCCCCACCTCCAATTACAATCCACCATCAACGCTTCCTTCGTCCTCTTCCTCCGTGCTCTCCCGCTCCACCCAAGCAGCAACCAATCCTCCCTGCTCTAAACCTATTCGTCGAAGCAACCTCTTCCTCACCATTGGAAACTCAATTGCCCTCTATCACAAATCGCCCGTCACCGTGCTCCGCCTTCCAACGACTCCAAACTCAAGCAACCGCTTCCCCATTCAATTCTCTCCCGCTCTCTCACCATTGACATCTCCTCCCCTTGTTCCAAAGCCTAAGCCTATTACCCTCACCAAATCATCAACAATTTCCGGCCAATCTCACCTGCTAAGTTCCGGCCCTGTTCCAGTCCTGTGCGTATCTCTGCCCAATTGACACCGTACCATTTCAATCTGAGTTTTTAATTGTTTCCGGAGCTGATTAGAAGACTCTCTATACCGACGTGGTATAGAGAGTGTGGACTACAAGGGTAACGAATCTCTTCCCTCCATATCTCTCTCATATTTGCCATTGTGTTTGTTTCATTACAATCTGTTCCTTGGACTTGATAATTAGTCTCCATCCGCCTTCAATTATCAAGTCCCAACTGCAATCTCTCTGTTTAATTAGCTTGGTTTGGTGTAATTGATGTTCATGATGTGATCTCGTTGGATTTATTGCTTATTGGCCAAGGGAGTGTGGATCTCCCTATATCCACATCCCCTTGGTCAATTTATTGTGAATTCATTGATTTCTGAGTTGTATGGGTGTTGTTGTTTGATTTAAATCATTTTCTGGTGGATCTGATTGCAAATTGTAAGATCTCTGCAGAGAGACATGTAGTGTCACGCGACACAACGGGCTATCCAAGTCCTGTGTAGCGCGACATAACTAGTCGCTCTGCAGAGGTCATCTTTCCATATGTAAGTTGTTCATTCTGTTTGCTTGTCACTCCAGATAGAGTGTGGATCTTCAATATCCACACTCATATAGAGTGATTGTGTAGATCCCTGTCAGTCCTGGGCTTCATGTTGTAAAGTTTCTGCATATGATAGTTAGTGTCACGCGACACAATCTGCAAAACAGATCATGTGTCACACGACACTCTTTGTCAATATGCAGAAGCCATTTTTCAGTTGTATGTTCTGTTTGTCCTCTTTGTAATATGGGATGTGGCCTGATCAATGGCTCACAAGATGTAATCCCCTTTCTTGAGCAATAAAATGAAGCATTAATATGCATTTTATACATATCTTGTCACACACATTTCACACACACATTTGGATGTTTTGAATGTTGAACATAGAAAGACTCGTCTACGGACGAGGCGTGTTGGGTGAACTCTCGGTTCTTCCCAACACGTAACCTGACCCCCGAACCCATTTTCTCTTTCAAAAAGGTTTTCAATGTTTCCTTAAAAATGGCGTGGCGACTCCCTATTTTTTATTTTTTTGGCGAGCGTTCATTCACACTCTTGTCCAAGGCCGATGATATACTCTACAAGGCTTTTGCCAGTACCTTTGGTGGGATAGCCCTATCATAGTTTCGTGAACAGAAGAAGGGGAGCATAGACAGTTGGAGAGTAATGAGGAGATAGTTCCTCGATCATTTTGCAACTGCAGGCAAGCGAAAAAAGAGGTTGACAGTTGACTTATTGCTTAAAATTGGTGAGTACCCCTACCAGACAGAAGCCACAGTGACATTCATGGTCATGGACCTAGCTAGCGACTACCATGCCATCATTGGCATTCCAAGTCAAGAAAAACTTAGGAGGGTGGTCTCCTTTCCTCACCAGGTTAAATTTCCAACTCCGGTGGGAATTGGATGCGTGAGAGGAACCCCAGGGACTTCTTGGAACATGTAATGAAAACAAGGAAAATGGTTAGAAAGATGGAAATTGACACGCCAGAAGAAAGATCGACACTTTCAAAGTCTGTCAAAATGACTAGCACTAACTCCAGGATCCATCTGATAACCAAAGTCAAGGATGGGGAGGAGCTCATGGTGGTCGATACGATACCCATTTCCAAGAATGGGATAGAGAATTCGAACCTGAGGTGAACAAGGGAACGATGAAGTGGTTCAATGATACCAATGGGTCCGGATCCCTCACTCCTGATAATGATGGTGAGTTTCAACCAGACCATCACATGCCCGTCAGGACATATATACTTGATAATACTGAGGCTACAATTATGCCCAACCTCGACATAGCTCCAGCTCGTCATCGATAAGAATTTAGGGGCCGACCAGGACATAAGACCGGATGACAAAGCCATGGACGAGTTGATCGAAATAGAAGATCTGGATCTGAATAAAGATGATGGAACAAGGCTTAGAGAGATCATTATCGAAACACTACAATTCAGAGATGGGCCAAAAATGGAGCCCGTAAATCAGTTGGAAGAAATAGTACTCAATCCCGACTACTCGGAGCAAAGAATAAAAATTGGAGGACAAATCTCCCCAGAAGAAAGGGAGGAGATCATTGCACTGCTCAGAGATAACCTTGACGTCTTTTACTAGAGAGTCGAGGACATGAGAGGAATAAAAGAAGAGGTGGACGTCCACAAGCTAGAGGTTGACCCATCTGCTAAGCCTATCAAGCAAACTAGAAGAAGAAGAATCATTGCCAATGATAAGGAAGATGCAATCAAAGAGGAAGTACAAAAATTGCTAAGGGTTGGAATAATTAAAGAGACAACCTATCCTATCTGATTAGCCAATGTCGTGATGGTGAAAAAACAAAACGGGAAGTGGCGTATGTGTGTAGATTTTACAGATCTCAACAAAGCTTGCCCAAAAGACAATTACCCACTCCCTATAATTGACAAGATGGTCGACTCTATTGCAGGACACAACACCCTCAGCTTTCTCGACGCATACTCGGGATACTATCAATTCAAGATGGCCGAGGAAGACATTGAGAAGACAGCTTTTCAAGCAGTTGGAGTAATTTGTTGCTATACCATGATGCCCTTTGGGCTAAAAAATGCTGGTGCCACCTATCAATGTGTGAGGTCTCTCCCCAACTCCAGGACCTATAAACCCGTGTCCCAAGCTAGAGGGTCCTCAAAATACACCCTTAAAAAAAACTTTTCTTTATATTAACTGGAAAAGTATAACCACCCTTTTTTAAATCAATTTAAAAATAACCCCTCTACATGGAGGTAATATATAAACCTGTTTTCAAACCATAACCTGTTTAAACATAAACAGTACAAATATACAGGCTTACACAAGCCCACTTTAACACAAATCAACTCCCAGGTTTAATTACAAAACGACATACTGGAAACCTGTTCATAATAGTTTTATATACAAAACTTTTCCCAAAAGAATAACCTCCACAACGACCCCAACTCCCAGACCACAACATACCCTGACAACCCAAAAGATATCCAAACTCCTCCCCGGCCTCACCGGTCCGGTCCTCCTGTCTCAGCGGGATCTAAAACAATAAAGGGAGAAGGGGTGAGAATAAATCTCAATAAGTTATTATGCATGCAACAATATGCCATATAACATGCAACACATAAATAGGTTGCTCATAATTGGGAAAATAGTAAATACTTTAAGTTACCTTTCCCACCTGAATAATCAGTTATATAGAACATACAAGTGTAGACACCCCATTCTGAACACATCGGATCATACTTATACCACTCTAAGTCTCGCTTTGAGTGTAGAAGTAGAAATCCACCATTTCGTCATGTTTCGTTAAGTTTTGACTAACCATCGTTAGTTTGGGACTAAACTGCATACGAGATAATGAGGAAAGGACGGAATTGTCCACAGAAGCAATATCTCGCCGCGAGATGTCGTGTCTCGCGCGAGATATCGTCCCTTTGCAGCATGCAGAAGGCAGTTTTCTCATCGATTTCAACCTCTTTTCGAGATAAAACTTCATCCATCCGGCCAACCAATAGAATTTGGAGTCTGGACCCATCTTGAAGTGTTTGATCTCATCTTCAAAACTTCCCCAACCCCTATAAATACTTGGTGACTTCCAAGGTTCAAGAGGTCCACAATTTCACAACACACACATTTTATTGGTTTCTCTCCTTGAAAGAATCCTACAAAATCACCCTAAAAATCACCTCAAAGTTTGTTTGTCAACCTTGTTGATAAACAAACATCAAGATCCAAGTCAAGGACTGAGGCGAAGCTCTGTCCGCATCAAGATTCGATTCTAAACTTGAGTCAAAACTCTGCCCAAATTACCTCACGCAAGGTAACCCCCTAAATCCCTTTCTAATTGATTGTTAGAGTGGTATAAGTCCATAGAATCTAGGATCGGCCTAGAGCCTCTCCAAGACATGGAGACGGTCTCGAAGCAATCGATCCTACATTCCGTTTAACCCCGTTAAATGGATCTCTTATTTGTATTGTTTAAAATCTTCTTCTTCTTTTTTGAAAACCTCTCTTTTCTTTAGCAAGACCGATCTTCGGATTGGGTGGAATGGATGCTCCTTGACCTACCCATTCCATAATCTAAGCCCCGAACCCAAATCTCTTTCAAAATGGTTTTTATATGTTTTCCAAATGAATAATATTGGTGGCGACTCAAAAGATAAAATTCTTCTCACAACGCTACAACAAGTCTCCCAGCTATCTGTAAGGCAGATGGCACGATACAGAAGTGGCCAATTATAATATAATAACTCTCATTTATCTGTAAGGCTTTTGGCACGATTCAGTCCCACATCAAGTGGCCAATCCCACATCAAGTGGTCAATCCCACGTCCGTAACCACAGACGTGCCATGTCACACTATCATGTAACATTCCCAGCTATCTGTAAGGCTTTTGGCACGATACAGCAGTGGCTAATCCCATTTCTGTGGCCAAGAGACATGCCAAGTCATAGGTATAATGCAATTCAATCACTTATAGAACAAATCTATACTTGATTGTATCCCACTATACCCATAACAGCAGTTCATATAATCATATTCAAGTACATAAATAGTTACTTGAAAATACATCCACACATTAGGATATCAATATATAACATGTTAATATTAATCATGTCAAAACATTTCCACAATGCAACTTACCTTGTAAACACTGTTGAACAATGCCAAACCAATAACATGGTATAATACTCATGCTCAACAAATAAAGTAGTGCTACGCGTATTTGAACACTAAGTGCACAACCAACCATGAATATGCTATCACATATGGGCACAATATATATATCAAGTAAGCCCTACATATTCATGTCGTACTATTACACACCTTCTATAAAGGTTTCATAACCATTTACCAAGTTTTATCAACTTTGGTTCTAGTTCCACAATTGCCTTTCAACCATTTTTAGGACAATATTTAAAGTCCTTCTCAAGATCAATTTGGACCATTTAAGGTTCCATTGCATAGTACTAAAGTTGTACTAAAAGTATAGTCACAAAGGGACTCAATCCAAGCTAGGTTACTTAATGTTACAAGCTTGCAAAAATCAATACCAAAACCATGTCCTGGGCACGAGTCGTGCCCAAACCCCGCACGACTGTCTCAATTCTCACGACTACCCTTCACGAATTCACCCACAGGGCTATAAGTGTCGCACGACTTGATCACACATAGTCACGACTCGTGCTAATGGGCACGAGTCGTGCCCAACACCAGTTCCCATTATTCTTCTGGGCAACATCAGCAATAATAAACAACTACCAGTTCTCATTTTCCAGCAACTACAAGGTGCCATAACTAACTTCAAACATCAGTATATATAAGTTTTACCTTTACATATACTACCTTCATGCCATAAATCATATATGAACACAACCATATCAAATCCAAACCACTTACTAAGGCCATGGATTCAAGGTTCAATTCAACTCATTTTCTTTTCATTCCAACATCCAAATAAAATGATTCAACATTACCAAGATCATTTATATCACATATTAACATCATTTACTTGGCATGAACAATTATTTGAACAAAACCATAATAACTTACCAAAATAGGTCGAAATGAAAATAGGATTTGATCGGCTCTAAATGATATACTCGCTTCACTGATCAATAATATAAGATCAGAATCAAGAACGGAGCGACGGTTGAATTGATACGATTTTCCGAAGGTAACCCTAGGTTAATGGAATGAAACATAGGAGAGAAGATACTGATTTTACTAAGTGAACCTTCTGGGAGAAATTGAAGATTTATATAAGGCAATTTACACTTTAGCTCCTTCCAGTTTCACACTCCTACAAACAACCACCTTGAGGTTTTATTTAAACTCAAGCTCCTTAATACTTTTTATAACATTTCACTTAAAAATTCAAATGTTATAAATTTAACATATTAATTCCCATTTGGTTCATTTAGACGTTATATAATTCAAATTAATTTAATAACATCTAAAATCACAAAAATGGCCAAATTAACCAAATAAACACATAACCAATCCCATTATCAAAGGGCATTAAGACTTGGATGGGCAGTCACGCCTTGGACCTGAAAGAAACCTTTGACAATCTAAGGGCAAATGACATGAAGCTAAATCCGAGCAAGTGTGTGTTCGGAGTAACGACCGACAAGTTTCTAGGCTTCATGGTCTCACAAAAAGGCATTGAGGCAAATTCGGAGAAAATCAAAGCCTTGGTCGACATGTAGGAGCCGACCAACATCAAGGAAGTTCAAAGGCTGAATGGAAGAGTGCAACCCATGGTAGGTTTATTGCAAAATCAGTGGAAAAGTTGCTAGCATTCTTCAAGGTCCTTAAGGGGGCCAAGAGCTTCAGCTGGACTCCAGAGTGTTCAACCTCATTCAAGCAATCAAAGGAGTACTTGCGCTCCTCACCACTGCTAAGTAGCCTAGTCATGGGAGAGATGTTGTACGTCTTTCTAGCTGCCATCGATAATGCTGTAGCTGTTATACTAGTTCGAAATGAGGGGGCACTCAAAAGCCCATTTATTATGTAAGTGTAAGTACCCAAATCTGGCTCATGCCTTCCGGTTAAATTTCCCGGCAATTTTGGTAAGTTTCCCGGTAATTCCCCGGACCTTCCTAGTGTTCCGGAAATATTCCGGAACTGTTCCAAATTAATTAAGGGCTGAAAGGGAAATTTCCCAATTAAGAAACACGTTTTTCTTAATTGGGAGGAAGTTTCTAGAATTTGCCACCTTGCATGGTTCTAGAAATGCTGAGTCACAAGGGATAATGCCGCACGGCTGCATTAGCTCGAGGTCCCTAGCCGCACGGCTTCATTGGCGATTTCCAGACTGCCTATAAATAGAGCCCTCCTCTACCCATTTTAATCATCCACAAAAGGCATCAATCTCTCAAATTACGAAGAAATCCTCCCAAGGAGCTGCTGGAAGTCCAAGAAGGTGAAGAAGAAGGCCAAGAAGCTACCTCCCTCCTCCTTGAAGATCCAAGATCAACCTCTCCTCCTAGCTCCATCCAAAGAAGAAGGAAGCCATTGGTAACCTCGCACGCCCTAACCTTGCATCCTAATAGCTTTATAAATTGCTCATTGCATTGCCTTTATATTGCTTGGGACTTGGTAGATTAAAGATCATATCTTTATATTCCCCCTTCCCCTTTTGCATGCATTAGACATCATTTGTCATAAAAATGTAGTCTTTCCCCGTAAAGGTGCATCCTTTGCACCTAAAACCCCCATTTTCCAATAAAAATGTCATCTTTATGCATCCTTTGCATATAAAAATCAAATCTTTTTTTTTAAATCAAAATGCATCCTTTGCATTCAAAATACCTTTTCCAAGCATCATTTGCTTTAAAGATCATGTCTTTACCATAAACTAGCATCATATGCTTTTCAAAATGCAATCTTTATGCATCATTTGCATAATGAATTCCAATTTCTTCATAAAAATGCATCATTTGCATAAAAATCATATCTTTATGCATCATTTGCAATAAAGATCATTTCTTTGAATCAAATGCATCATTTGCAACCCAAAAATGTCATCTTTTCACTAAAATGTCATTTTTACATACATTCCCCCATGTCCCCATTAGTAACCTCGGAACGGACCGATGTAAAAGATCCTATCTTTACATCGTTCCTTTCATAAAGGTTTCATAATCTCTTTAGAAAGGGACACCTTTGAACCCTATATCTCCGATTATCACTTAAGATGAGTATGAAGCATCTATATGAGCTCGACCATCTTAAAGTGTAGGATTGATGGGCTAAGGACCCTCCTTTTCTAAAGAACCTCATCTTTGACTATAAAGAGAGTCATTCTCTCGATCACGCAAGTCCCAAGGTCCAAAAATGCGATGATCACAAGTCCAAGATGAGGACGGGATCATAATCCCGAATACATAAAATACAAGAAATCCCAAGCGACAACCAATAAATGGTTTGTACGTCCGGAAGACAACTTGGGACATTCCCTCCTTATTTTCAAACACATGCACACAAGAAAGCACGCAAGCAAGCACGATTAATGGGATCTTGGGAGACTTGCTCCGGCAAGGCACCTTGGGTGAACGACGATCCGTTCTTCCCAAGGGGTAACTTAACCTCCGAACCCATAAAACCTTTTTTTCAAAGTTTTGAGGTAATCAAAATGGCGTGGCGACTCTGTTTTTCAAATTAAACCGGATGTCTTCAAACTCGCGTGAATCCAACAAACACAAAATTTGGGGCACACATTCACAGTTTGGCGACTCCGCTGGGGACATCCCAAAGGAGAAAAGCTTTTTATTTTCAAAACAAAAATCGATACTCGGTATATAGGTGGAAACCACTTGCCCTTCCTGTACACTCCCTGATGTGGGAGTTGGGATAACCGGTGGTTTAACAATCCCACGTACCAGTATCCCTTTTCGAAAATTTTTTTTTTTGAAAAAATAAAAAAAAGCTTTTCCCTTTGAGTGGGTTAGACTCCCGTCGCTGATTTCATTAATCGTGTTTGCTTTCTTTACCTTGCATTGCATCATTTGCATCTTGTAATCCGTGCATACTTTGAACGGGAAACAACCCGAAAAATAGCAAAAGGAGTGGAACCTGGAAAATTGATCCATGCAGTCGTACGGCTCAATCCTCCTTGGATTCTCGACCGAGCGACCTCGGTGGCGATTCCACCAGGAAAAATCATGGTTAACTGGGCAGCCCTAGCAGGCTGGGGTTACTCAGCTCCATGACCGATCGGGGCTCCTTAAAATTTACGTGCTTATGTGCTGCATTTTCCCGTCCCGAAAATCATTCCTTTAAAACACATTATGAAAATCTCTGTTTTAACTCAAAAAGGAACATTTTTAGGAGACCGCACACTACGCGCACTCCGATATATCTCGTACACTTTGCACGCACGTCCTTCAAACCCGAGGGTGGTTCCACTGCAGCCACGGACAGCCTTACGATGCTCCCGGGCGCGCACGGAATCATCCCAACCTCCCCATGGCAGCCAGTGTCGACCAATGCACAGTCCGTGTCACACGTTTCAAAAAACCATGACTTTTGGTTGGTTTTTGGTCTAGTCCATGTCATATAGCCCAGTTGCATACCCTCGTAAAGGTCAAGCCTTAGTTCATAACGGAAGAAGAACTCTGCCAAAATTACGACAAGGAAAAATTGGCGAGATCTCGACTCCGACATTGACTATTGACCTTGACCTGCACGGAATGTGTAGGAGTCAAGACCGAGTCTTTTCCAACAAATCAAAAAAAGATCTTTCGCTCAAGCGAAGCTCTGCCAAAATTCCGACAAGGAAAAATTGGCAAGATCTTGACCCGGCATTGACTTCGATTCTAACTCACACCCGGCGTATGCAACGAAGTTCAATGTGACACTGTGTCATCCGGCTTTTGCCGCCCGACCCATGCCTATTATCTTCTCGGACATTACCGAAAGTCAAAACGTCATTCGCTCAAGCGAAATTCTGCCAAAATTCTATCAAGGCAGAAAGACGAGACTTTCCCGGTATTGCCTTGACTATAATCCGCATCACTCATGCGTTGAAAAGTTCCTATGACCCGCTAGACCCGTTAGGAGCGTTCTTTACTCTCGGTCGGTGGGATCCGCGTGCCCTATAGGACCCTCGCCCGGGGCTGTCCACCCTGGGAGGTCGAAATACAGGTGGAATACGAGGGGCTTATAGACGTAGTGACAGAACCCACTGATCCAGGATCTAGAGTAGTTACGAAAAAGAAGGGCAAACCCCCTTTTCCAACCAAATAGATATTAATAAAAGACACTGTTTTAAGTAAACTGGAAGATTCTAATTTGCATATTGCCCGAGCCTTCACCTAAACACCTACCCCGAGTCTAAACCTTTCCTATCCCTTTCCCGCAGCCGAAAGAAGTGGGTGAGAACACCGGGTCAAGAACTTGTTAGCGTTGTACAAGACGCCGCTGTAATCCTCGCTTTTGCCACTTTCAGTTGTCAAAATGGCCAACATGGTAGTCAACAATGGTAATGACCAAGTAGTCGGAGAGGCCATCCCGCTCACCCCCAAGCCTCACATATGGTATGATGTATGCGATCGTGAGGACCTGCCTGGAGTATGAATATCAAGAATGGATTAATGAAGACGCTCCTTCGAGAAAGAAGAAGAAGAGAAAGTCCACACAATGTAAGTTAAAGGAAAGGTATGAAGCCGAGACAAGAGCGTCGGAACTCTAGGGAGCCTTTCCGGCAAGTTCGATTACTATGTCGCCTATGCCAAATAGCCCCGCCAAGGAACCCATCATTCAAAGCACACCCACTCGATACCCCCATGTACAAAGTGATCCTCTTGAAGCGTAAAGTGCTGAATTTGTGGCCATCGTGAAGTTCAATGAGAAGCTAGCAGATCTAGAAGCGTAATACGTAAAGCCTATCAATACGTAGCGCCCAAGGAAGAATTAAGATCCCCTCTCAAGAAGACTTCATCAAGATTATCCAGGCCAACCCTCCCGTTGGCTATACCGACAAGGTCGTGGTGTCCAAGATCAAGAAAGAGAAAATGAGTTATCGCAGGTGCATTGATAAGATGAGCCGTACTCTTCACCAATGAGCCCAGCTTGTCACTGACGAGCTCGCCGAGAGATTGCATCAAGCTACTCTAGCTCCCCTCACTATCTTTCCACTGCACCGGCCTCGTCAATGATTTCCGGCAAGTTTTTGATCAATTTGAAGTCTCCAACTTTCTAAAGAACGCCGACAAAACTACTACTCCCTGTGGCAACAAAGAAGAAGGAGTGAGATCCCTGGTCCAACCCTTGTCAAGCCACCCTCGAGTCAATAAGTAGTGTAGGGTCCAGAGTCGCAGCGTCTCGTTCGCCGAGTCAGAATCTTTGAATTCCACCTTCCGAGTCATCCGAAGGCCTCACGCCCGAGGACTATCAAAATGTAATCGATGTCATCTTTCCCTTATTTTGAATGAAATGACAGATCTTTCGAGTATCCTCTTATTGCCAACTTAACAAATGATAAATTAACTCAAAACTTAACAACAGCTTAATAATGAATCATTTGAACAAGATGCAAACACACTAAATGAACAATACATTAAAGAAATCTTTAAGGTGTTTCGTAAAAGAGGAAAACCGGGCCCAAGCCGCCGAGGAGGTTTTGACAAGTGTGAACTGGGTACCGTCGAGGAACCTAAAGAGACACGATCGGAAACTTCTTCCAGGGGGTTGAACGGGACAGATCGATCGATCCGCTCAGTGGAATACGTCGACGTGTTTGCATGGTCATACAGTGGATATGCCGGGCTAGACAGCTTCGATAGTAGAGCACGTAATCCCTCTAGCACCGCATGCTAAGCCAGTGAAACAGAAACCGAGGAAGATCAAGCCGTAATGGTCTCTACAGTGTCAAAGAAGAAATTGAGAAGCTACCGCGGGTAGGATTCATCGTAGTCATCGAATATCCGACATGGTTATCCAATATTGTGACCGTCACCAAGGCCAATGGGAAGGTGCGCCGCCGTGTGGATTTCCGAGATCTAAACAAGGCCAGCCCCAAGGACGATTATCCTTTGCCAAACATAGACATCCTGGTGGACTCAATCGCCAACTACGAAGTCAAATCCTTCGTTGATGGCTTTGCAGCAGATACAACCGCATCAAGATGGCCGAGGAAGACCAAGAAAAGACAGCCTTCACCACACCATGGGGAACTTATCGTTATACGCTGATGCCATTTGGGCTTAAGAACGCCGGGGCTACTTACCAAAGGGCAGCGACCGCGCTTTTTCATGACATGATCCACAAGGAGATTGAGGTCTACGTAGACGACATGATAATCCACTCCAAAGGCGAGGACGAGCAAAGACTTTGTTGACCTCGCGGAAGTTCTTTTTGAGAGGGGCCGAGACAACATTCCATGAGACTAAACCCTCGCTAAATGCACCTTCGGAGTTACAAGGGGAAAAGTGCTTGGGTATATCGTCACGGAGCGAGGTATTGAAGTTGTCCCCCAAAAGATCAAAGCCCTTATGGATATGAGGCCACCTCGGACCCGCATAAGTCAAGAGCTTTATGGGAAAACCGCAAAGACATTAGCCATTTCACAATCGCTGACCACTATGTGCGAGCCCATCTTCAAGCTCATGAAGAAGAACGTAGACACATAATGGACCGAAGAATGCCAGGATGCCTTTTGACTGCATCAAGGCATACTTGGTACATCCTCCGTACTATGCCCCCCACATAGACATAAACCTCTTCTCGCTCTATCTCACCGTCACCGATACGGCAGCTTGGGGCTATGCTTGCTCAGAGAAGAAAGACTCTCGGGTAGAAAATGCCATTTACTTTGTCACTGGAAGCCGCAGGAAGCGAGCTCAATTACTCAAGATGTGAAAAGACTCCGTGTAGGACTCGGTCCGGGTAGTCGGCAAGTTGAAGCATTATATGCAAGCCCACCCGTGAATTTGGTCTCAAAAATGGACCCCATCAAATACATCTTTGATAAGCCTTCCCTCTCGATGCGTCTAGCAAAGTGGTCCTTCTTCTTAGCAGAGTACGACATCAACTATGTGACCGTAAAGGCCATCAAGGGTCAAGCGTTGTCGACCACCCGGCAAACTTTCCCAAAGAATGAAGACAGAGGGCCCGAACCCCAATTCCTGCATGAAGGGATCTTTGCAGCCGAGCCCGAAAACCGATGGCAATTGTTCTTTGACGGAGCCGCTAACAAAAGAGGAAACGGTATCGGGATGCTACCGGTCGATCCAAAAGATGAGCATACACCCATAGCCCTCAAGTTGAACTTCCCCGCCACGAACAATTGTCCGAGTATGAAGCCTCGCATTGCCGGTTTGGAAGCCGCCTTAGAAAGGAATGTCAAGGAGCTAGAAGTTTACTGAGACTCAGCTCGATCATCAACCAGGTTTCCAACAAGTGGAAGATCGTGGACCCTAACTGCAGCGGTATCATGCCCATATGGAGGAGTTGACTGACAGTTCGTAGAAGTGACCTTCTACTACTTGCCAAGGGAAAAGAATAGATTCGCAGATGCCCTAGCTACTCTAGCCTCATTGGTAGAGATCCCCGAGGGAAAAGCCATAAAACCCTTCCGAGTGGGTAGAAGAGAAGCCCCAGCCTTCGTCGTGAAGTAGACACGGGACCCGAGCCTATAAAGGAACCCTCTGTACAATCAAATTTACCAGCTTCCTCAAAGATGGAGAGTCAGCTTTCGTAGACAAAGAAGGTAGACCAAAAGAAGGAGTCAGAGCCAAGAGCTTACAAGCCCTGAAAAGGTTGGCCTCCCATTATGTCATTCTAGGAGGCAACCTGTACAAGAAGCGGTACCAAGGACCACTCCTCTTGTGTGTCACTCGAGAAAAGGCCAAAGAGTTGATGACTGAAGTCCACAATGGTCCCTGCGGTCCTCATATGAGTGCCAGAGCCCTGATGCAAGTGATCCTCGAATGGGTTACTACCGGATTTCCATGGAAATAGATCGTGTCCAAGCACGTCCGAGCATGCGACAAGTGCCAGCGGTTTGCCAACCTCAACCATCTCCCGCCTCATGACCTGTACTGCATGACGACTCCTTGGCCGTTTGCAACTTGGGGTATTGACGTGATAGGGAAAATAGCCCCGACAGGAAGCAATGGACATGAATTTGTGCTAGTAGCCATCGACTACTTTACCAAGTGGGTAGAGGCCAAGTCCTACAAGGTCCTCACTTCCTAAAAGTGGCCCAATTCATCAAAGAAAACATAATGTGCAGATATGGGGTGCCCAACGAGATCATTTCCGATAATGGGTCGCACTTTGAAGGGGACTGCGATAGGTTGCCGTCGAATTCGGGAATCACTCGCCACAAGTCGTCTCCGTGGACCTCGACTAATGGAGCCGTGGAAGGCTGCTAATAAGACGCTCGAACGGATCATCCGGAAAATGGCCACCCGTGGTCGTGATTGGCCCGAAAAGCCGCACTTGGCACTCGGGGTACAGAACGTCTGTCAGAACAGCTACAGGAGAAACTCCTTTTGCCTTAACCTACGGGATGGAAGCAGTGTTACCAGTGGAGTTGGAAATCCCGTCATTAAGGGTCCTCCTGGAAAACAGTGTCAATGAAGTAGAATGGTTGCGCAGCCGGCATGATGAGTTAGCCCTGCTTGATGAAAGAAGGCTAAAAGCCATGGAACACACCCGAGCCTACCAGAGGCGGATGGCCAGAGCGTTTGACAAAAAGGTTAAGGCCAGAGACATCAAAGAGGGTGACTTAGTATTGAAAGTGAAGCCCCCTACCAGAGACAACCCCCTGGGAAAATGGGAACCCGTTTGGATCGGCCCTTATGTGGTGCAGAAGATACTATCGGGAGGAGCCATGAAGCTTGCAGACCTGGACGGCAATCCCTTTGTCCACCCAGTCAACGGTGATAAGCTCAAAAGATACTATGTCTAAAAGGAAAATAAAAAAAAAGTGCAAAAAGAGTAATACCCAGCTAGGCTGAAAACCCCAAAAAGGGCGGTCTAGGCAAAAGACAGGGTTGCACATAAAAAAAAATCTTAGTGCAAAAAGAGTAATGCCCAGCTAGGCTGAAAACCCAAAAAGGGCGGTCTAGGCAAAAAACAGGGCTGCACATAAAAGAATAGAAAAAAAAAAAAAGAGAAAAAATATATATAGTTCACCAGAATGAACTACGAAGACCTGAGCCCCTTAGTCTTTCTTGTAAAAGGGGAACGTAGGCAGCCATATATGGTTCGGTCTAAACAATAAAAAGGACAATCAAGCTTCCATGAAGTGCGTCCTAAATAATAAAGGGTATTTCAGTTTTCATAAAACGGGTCCCAATCAATAAGACATTTGAATTTCCATGAAATGTGTCTTGATTAATTTCTAAAATAATATTTCTTGTTCATTACAAGTTAAAAAACTTCTTGATGAGTTCAAGCACGGTCTACCTCTTGACTCTGCTAACCTGCTACAAAGATCTAAAATACAATAAAATGCCTAAATAAACTAATGTGTTTGCAAAATGGCAATAAGAAGATCCTAAGAAAAGATTTGTCAGTCGTCATTCGCTGAGTCTTCTTTGGTCTTCTTCCCTTTTCCTCGGCCCCGTCGAGTCTTCTTCCTCTTTTTATCTATGATGTCGGTATCCCTCATCCCGACCTCCGGTATCCTCACTGGAGCCTCCACCAAACCCGTGTCAATAAGTGCTCTCTCTACCCGAGCACGAGTCCGCACCTCCTCCCTCTGAGCCTCAGTCAAAGGAGCAACCTCGGACAACCTCTTGTACCGAGCCTCCATGTCTCTGATCAGGTCACCCGACTGGTTATGGCGACTCGCCTTAGCCTCAGTCTCCCTCAGAGTCCTACTCGAGTCGCAGTCAGCTCCCAATAAAGCTCGACGTCTCTCCTCCAAGATGACCTGAGTCGCTCCCATTTCCCTCTCGTACCAGTCCAAGTAGACAGTGGTCAAGATGGTACTCTTCCTGCTCCTGAAGATAGCCCTGGGTGGGAAAGCAGCATATGTCCAAGCCCTCGAGAAAAATGAGAAACTGGCTGGATCCCTCATATCCAATGACACCACCTCCATGGTGCGAATGTCCTCCCAATCACTCAATGGCTCCTGTAAAGCCCCAAACTGCCTGGATACTAAGCAGGGAATGTAGAAGGACGACCAGCAGAACCCTGGAACCCTCACAGCATAGGACTCCTGAAATGTCCTCCTGGTCTGCAACCTCCAATGAGGTATCCACCAACGGATGTCCGAAGTGGATAGCCTAGCCATCGTCAGCTCCCAGCTACTCTGGTCCTGTTGCCTAGGTGCACCTCTACGAGAAATCACCCAAGGGCACTGAGTCGGCAAAGCCCCTGGCAAAGCCCCGAGCCTCTCCTGCAGCCATAAGGTCAGCACAGCCGGACTCCCGGATCTCATGAAATGGTCTCCCCGAGCCATCCTGTCAATCCCATGAAGTGTCTCTCCCAAAACCAGCGGGACAATATCCTTCCCAGCCCTGCAGTCTCTAACCATGTCCAAGAGACCACTATAACAGATCCCCACGGACTCAGCGGTGAACAGAGCAGAGAATACGCAAAGGATAAATGCGTCCATAGCCACCGTGGTCGCAGCCATATCTGGAGACCCAAACCTGCCCGGGATATCAGAAAGGTCAATCCTGTCCGGGGCTATCATCATCCCCTCAGCCTCCCCCAAAGGAATCTGCAGAAAAGATGCAAGCTTTACCGCCACCGGCACGTCTCCGACCAGCGGAATAGATATAGCCTCAATCTCTGGACCCCCAATCAAGGCTCGGAAGTCTTCATGCGTTGGGACAATCTCGTTATAAGAAAAGCAGTAAACATGTCTCCGGACGTCCCAAAACCTTGCTGCTGCTCTCAAAAGGTCCCAATCGGGCGGGAGATCCCTCAAATGCCATAAAGACTTGATCTTGAAGGAAGAATCAAGCAGCCCCCTATAAAATTGGAAGTTATGCTTCACCCAAGATTGAAGATCGGACAGAAAACGGTCTCGCTTCCCCCTTTGCAATCTGACGGGCTTCTCCATTGCAAAATGACCAAAGATGGTGCTTTTAGGTCCAAAATGTGCTCTGGGAACAATTGGGACAAGTCTAAGTTGAAAATGAAATGAAATGGCCAAGCCTTGCTTTTATTCAGAAAATAACCAGTTCAGACAGAACTGTGAGCCGCACGGCTTCATTTGCCCTCTGGACAAAACCGCACGGCTACATTAGCCATCTGCAGAAAAAATTCTGCAGCAACCAAGTTGCTGCCCAAGGGAGTTTTCACCCCACTTTTTCAACCAAAACCTGTACAAAAACATATCCAGAAGCCATTCAAGCATTTATATACCATTATAAATCATTTTGGCCCAGTTTCAGCCCCAATTCCAAGCAAAAAACTGCCCCGAGGCTCAGATAATATGCAAATTAAAAAGCATAAATTAGAAAAAGTAAATAAAGCATTAATACAATGTCTTCGCCCCATCGGCGCCCAAATAAAGCAAAAAATAAACAAAGTGTGCATCAAATGTGTTCATTGTTTGTTTTGTTCCTAATTCCACTCTAGAGACCTCCTAGGCCTCCGATTCTTCTTCATCTTCATCACTGCTCAGCTCATAGACGCTAGCCTCCCTCATCAAGTCCTCTTGGTCGCTCACGTCAGACAAATGGACATTATCGTGCCCATACTCAGCCAGCTGCTCCAGAATGTCAGCGTTGGGTCCCCGCCCCCGAGGCATGGCACTGGAAGAGTACTCCGAGGCCGATGAGGTAGACGCTGTGCCCCCGACATGCCGTCTCTTGCGCCCGGGCTCCTGTGCATCCGCTGCTGCCTTTGAAGCGCGAGCCGGCTTCCTCCCGAGAAGGGACCGGCACATGTCCTTCCGGCCCTATTACGCTTTGATCGGCCTATCATAAGTGCGAGTTTGGAACCTAAGAAAAAGAAGAGAAAATCTCGAAAAATCTCGGAAAATCTCGAGAAAATTGCAAAAACGAGAAAAATGCGAAAGCTGAAAGGGAAAGACCTAAAAGTATACTTACGGTCTTTGTCAGGCGGCAGGGTATACTGGGGCTCCCTAGTGTCGGGGACAGGAATCCTCATCCTCCGCGGAACTCCATGGACCACATAAGACAGGTGCGCAGGAGGGATCGGCGGGTCAGTAGGCTCATCCTCCCCATATCCCCGAGTGACCGCTTGACTTCACTAGCTTACGTGGCGTCCTCGAGCGCGCTCCACAAACACAGCGTAGGGGGTATCCATGTCAAAGTACTCCTCGGCGGCCACGCCTGCACAGTACCTAACAATCTCATCCGCGGCTAATCCACAGGCTGTAGCATTACGTCTTTGGAGGATCACGGGGAGTAATGGCGTCCAGTGGAGGGACATGGCCATGCTGCCTCGAGAAACGGTCCCCCAAATATATGACATCACATGTCAGCCCAGTGAGCCATCTCCTCTGCCTCATCGCCTCAATGGCCTCTCCCAGCAAAATCTCCGGATACCTGCCCCACGGGTAGAAGTCCACTCCATCAGGCCCGTCCTTGTTGATGATCGGCCTCACCATCTTGTAATCAAAGGTAATCCGGGTCTTTCCCGTGAACTTATCCCTCGCATCTCCCCTCCAGCGGACCATAGCAGGGAAAATGGTGATATCACTCTGCTGGTTCCAAGGAAAGAACCCGATCACCTCGCAGAACCAGGCCTGCATGTTCAAAACATCAAAAAGGTCATTCTCTCTCTCATAAAAGTCTCAAGACAAGAAAAGAAAGAGAAAAGAAAAGGAGACTACCTCAAGGGCAAATGAGAAGCAGTCCATCGAAGCAGCCTTGTTACGGCTGTACATGTCCAAGGAGAAGTAGAGCTCCGCCAATCCGGCCTCTCCCCAAGAGACCGTCCCTATCCCATCCACATCAACCAAAGAATCAAGGAGACAAGTCATGGCCAGTGTCCCAGAATTAGCAAAAATGGTGACCGACAGCATCAACCACACAAAAGCTCTAGCAAGCTGGTGGGCGGTCACATCATTAGCAGCAAAGTTCTGCATGCAGTTCTGGACTGCCACCTCGACATTCCGCGTCTCCATACCCAGCCCCTTGGGAATCAGCTCAAATCCAACTAAAGCTCGGAACTCCTCAGCTGTAATGTGGTCTCTCCAAGTCACGGGCCTCCCGGTGAACTGTAGGCCAGTAATAGCTGTGAAATCGGCAGGAGTCACTGTCAGCTCTCCCCAGCTCAGATGGAAGCTATGGGTGCTATCCCACCAGAACTCAGAAAGGGCCTGGATCAAGCCCTTGCTCTTAGAGGTGATATGAACACCCCTGCCGATAGCCTCGACGAACGAATCCAGGCCGGTAGCCCTCACCAAATCCTTGGGGTTCACCCCATTCTTCTCGAAATCCGGCATCCTCTGCCAAAGCTTGACTGCAATCTCTGATGGTCCTCTAGACTTGTTCTCCTGTAGACAAGCACAGCAAAAAGAAATGTGTCAGTCCTTCATCTCATTTCAAAAGCATGCATATATTCACAAAAGTGCACATATTTTCAAAAGAAAATCATTCACAAAAGTCTTTCTAGCATCTTTTGCATAGAAAACACGTCTTTCATCACTTGAAACATCCCATTGCTTTCCTAAAGCACAAAATCACAATTTTCACAATTCTTTGCACATAAGCATTATTCTTTCAAAAATGGCATGCATGAATCCTTTTCATCTTCCAAAAATCTTGATAATCAAAATTTTGACCTAGTTCTAGCACATGCAAGAACTCCGTCTCACTTTAGGCAATTATCATTCTTATTTTATTTTCGAGAAAAAAGTGGGTCATTCCCATTATTTTTGTCAAACAAATTGCACATTGCATATTCTTAGCCTCATAGGTTCATCGTCAATGTCTCAAAGTCATTCAAAAATCCTAGGAAAATCCTAGAAAATTCCTAAGTTCGGGTCAAGCCCTAAGTCATTGAAAACTCAATCAAAATCGACGGAATTGAGCCAAATAAGAATGCTTACCCCAACCGGACGCGGGTTCGTCGATTTGTGCTCTCTTCTCCCCGGGTAAAGCTCCGACGGAGGCGTAAGAAAGTCATACTTTCTTTCCGTTCGAATGAGTTCTTTCCTCCTCCTCCGAGCAGCCGCGGAGATATTTCTTCTTGCTTGCCTCGGTATAGGATTGCCCTCCGGATCCATTCCAATCAAAGGGAAGCAAGGGATTTGAAGGAATTCGAAATTTCTCTCCCTCCTCTCTCTCTCTGCGTTCTTGGGCGGCAACACAATGCCAATGTCCCGTTCGAAATCTGTTTTAAATAATCTGAGCAGAAAATTACAATCATGCCCCTGGACCTTCCACTTGGGCATGCAATTCCCGTTATCTTTTAACTAAGATAACATCTTTTTTCAGAAGATATCCCTTATCTCCGAAGCAATTGAGCTTTATTCCCAGTCGCCTCCGTTAATTCCGTTATAACAGGATAACGCTAGGTGACAACCTCCGAATTGTCAAGAACTCTAAACTTAGCTTACCTCTATCACGAATAGTGAAGTATGCTAAAGTTTCTCTAAACTTAAGCTACCTCTATCCCGAATAGTGACGTATGCTCAAGTTCCTCTAAACTTAAGCTACCTCTATCCCGAATAGTGACGTATGCTCAAGTTCCTCTAAACTTAAGCTACCTCTATCCCGGATAGTGAAGTATGCTTGAGTTCTTCTTAACTTAAGATACCTCTATCACGAATAGTGAAGTATACTTAAGTTCTTCTAGCTTTAGCTACCTCTATCTCTGTCAAAAAGAGATAGCGCCGTAAGCTTTAGTCTCCGTTATTTCCGTCATAAAGAAATAACGCCATCTAGCTTTAGCTACCTCTATCTCTGTCAAAAAGAGATAGCGCCGTAAGCTTTAGTCTCCGTTATTTCCGTCATAAAGAAATAACGCCATCTAGCTTTAGCTCCCTCTATCTCTGTCAAAAAGAGATAGCGCCGTAAGCTTTAGTCTTCGTTATTTCCGTCATAAAGAAATAACGTCATCCAGCTTTAGCTCCCTCTATCTTTGTCAAGAAGAGATAGCGCCGTAAGCTTTAGCTTCCGTTGGAATGAAATAATGTCAGGTGACAACCTCCATTAATTGTCAAAACCTCAAGGATCCTAGACATCGTTCCTAACTATCTAGTGATGCTTGAACTACGATCAAGGCTTGATTCCTCCGGGATACGTAGGTAGCCTTTTATAAAAGGTCCAGCCATCCGACCACTTTGGTCACCCTGTTCCTCCGTCACTCCTCAGTGATGAAGTAGTCCCTCATAAGAGACTTTGTTATCCGACCACCTTGGTCACTTCTAACATATCCCCAGTAGGATCAATTGCTTGACCTCCTAGGTCATTCTCTCTTCTATTTCCCCAGCAAGAGACCAGTTTTCTCTTCTCCATTCCTCAGCGGATCCTATTCCGAACTACGGCCTGGCTTGATTCCTCCGGGATACGTAGGTAGCCTTCCAGAGGTTCAGCCACTCGACCACCTCGGTCTCTCAATCCGTCTCGGCATTCGCCAGATCGGATCCTTTTCTATCGACAACCCCACTCGCCTTGCAAGTGACGTTGCCGAGGGGCTTCTGTAAGTACCCAAATCTGGCTCATGCCTTCCGGTTAAATTTCCCGGCAATTTCGGTAAGTTTCCCGGTAATTCCCCGGACCTTCCTAGTGTTCCGGAAATATTCCGGAACTGTTCCAAATTAATTAAGGGCTGAAAGGGAGCCTTCCCAATTAAGAAACACGTTTTTCTTAATTGGGAGGAAGTTTTTAGAATTTGCCACCTTGCATGGTTCTAGAAATGCTGAGTCACAAGGGATAATGCCGCACGGCTGCATTAGCTCGAGGTCCCTAGCCGCACGGCTTCATTGGCGATTTCCAGACTGCCTATAAATAGAGCCCTCCTCTACCCATTTTAATCATCCACAAAAGGCATCAATCTCTCATATTACGAAGAAATCCTCCCAAGGAGCTGGTGGAAGTCCAAGAAGGTGAAGAAGAAGGCCAAGAAGCTACCTCCCTCCTCCTTGAAGATCCAAGATCAACCTCTCCTCCTAGCTCCATCCAAAGAAGAAGGAAGCCATTGGTAACCTCGCACGCCCTAACCTTGCATCCTAATAGCTTTATAAATTGCTCATTGCATTGCCTTTATATTGCTTGGGACTTGGTAGATTTAAGATCATATCTTTATATTCCCCCTTCCCCTTTTGCATGCATTAGACATCATTTGTCATAAAAATGTAGTCTTTCCCCGTAAAGGTGCATCCTTTGCACCTAAAACCCCCATTTTCCAATAAAAATGTCATCTTTATGCATCCTTTGCATATAAAAATCAAATCTTTTTTTAATCAAAATGCATCCTTTGCATTCAAAATACCTTTTCCAAGCATCATTTGCTTTAAAGATCATGTCTTTACCATAAACTAGCATCATATGCTTTTCAAAATGCAATCTTTATGCATCATTTGCATAATGAATTCCAATTTCTTCATAAAAATGCATCATTTGCATAAAAATCATATCTTTATGCATCATTTGCAATAAAGATCATTTCTTTGAATCAAATGCATCATTTGCAACCCAAAAATGTCCTCTTTTCACTAAAATGTCATTTTTACATACATTTCCCCATGTCCCCATTAGTAACCTCGGAACGGACCGATGTAAAAGATTCTATCTTTACATCGTTCCTTTCATAAAGGTTTCATAATCTCTTTAGAAAGGGACACCTTTGAACCCTATATCTCCGATTATCACTTAAGATGAGTATGAAGCATCTATATGAGCTCGACCATCTTAAAGTGTAGGATTGATGGGCTAAGGACCCTCCTTTTCTAAAGAACCTCATCTTTGACTATAAAGAGAGTCATTCTCTCGATCACGCAAGTCCCAAGGTCCAAAAATGCGATGATCACAAGTCCAAGATGAGGACGGGATCATAATCCCGAATACATAAAATCCAAGAAATCCCGAGCGACAACCAATAAATGGTTTGTACGTCCGGAAGACGACTTGGGACATTCCCTCCTTATTTTCAAACACATGCACACAAGAAAGCACGCAAGCAAGCACGATTAATGGGATCTTGGGAGACTTGCTCCGGCAAGGCACCTTGGGTGAACGACGATCCGTTCTTCCCAAGGGGTAACTTAACCTCCGAACCCATAAAACCTTTTTTTCAAAGTTTTGAGGTAATCAAAATGGCGTGGCGACTCCGTTTTTCAAATTAAACCGGATGTCTTCAAACTCGCGTGAATCCAACAAACACAAAATTTGGGGCACACATTCACAGTAAGCAAGGCACTATCAGATGTAGAGAGTTGATATTTTAATGCAGAAAAGATAGCCTACGCTTTGATCATTGCTGATAGAAAATTGAGAGCATATTTTTCTGCACACCCCATAACTGTGTACACTTATGAACCCCTCAAGAAAATCTTGCATAAGTTGGACTACTCTAGTGGTCTCCTCAATTGGTTTATCGAACTGACTGAGTTTGACATCAGATACCAGCTGAGGAATACACTCCTAGCACAGCGTCTGGTCAACTTTTTGGTCGAAACCGCCTTTACAGGCGAGCATGACCCCACCTCTCGTAAGTGCAAAAAAACCTGTGGGGGAATAGACGACTATCGAGCTACCACCTAACAACTTGGTCCTATACACAGATGGGTCAGCCCCCAAGTAAAGAATCGAAGCTAGAATAGTACTGGCAAGTCCTAATGACGAGTACACCATCCAGAACATAATCAGATTCAAGTTTCCAGCCTCCAACAATCAGGCCGAGTATAAGGCCTTAATCTTTGGAATGGAACTACCTTTCTTCTACGGGGCAAAAAAGTTGGCCGGCTTCTGTGACTCCCAACTCGTAGTCAAGCAAGTAAAAGGTGAATACAATACCCATCATCCCATCTTGATAAAGTAGAGAGACGTCGCCCTCGACATGGTGAAAAAGCTTGAATTTTGGGAGATAAGACAAATAGGTCGAGAAGACAACCAAGTGGTAGACATCCTATCCAAACTTTCCACCATCGACGTGGCCGACCCAAACACTAACCCCCTCATTATGTATGCCGATGTGTCAGCCTATGAAAGGATGCAAGTAATGCTCATCAACGAGGAAGAAAAATGTTGAATAGACGAGTACGTGGACTATATTGTAAGGGATCAACTACCAGAAGACGAGGAATGAGCAAGGGTCATCAAGAAGAAGTCAGTGAGATTCAAAGTATAGAATGGGGTCTTATACAAAAGGTCATTCACGAAACCTCTTCTCAGATGTGTTCACCCCAGAGAAACAGAGAACCTCTGGGCTAAAGTTTACAATGGCATATGTGGTGGTCACCCGAGGCCCAGAACCTTAGCTGATAAGATCATCACTTTGGGTTACTATTGGCCTACCCTAAGAGATGACGCCCAAACATACGTCAAAAAATGTGACAAGTGACAGAGGTATTCCGACATCCCCAAAATCCCAATAGTCGAGCAAACCCCCATAATCCCTACTTGACCATTTAATATGTGGGGAATTGACATCATCGAACCCTTCCCCCCTCTCGAGGTAACTGTAAGTATGCCATCATGGCGGTCGACCATTTTCCCAAATGAATATATGCAAAGGCCTTAGCCAAAATCACAAAGGAAAGCGCAATTAACTTCGTCTACGACTTCATCTGGTGTCGCTTTGGGTCCCTAATACAATCGTATCAGATCATGGTCTCCAATTCTCTAGAGCCTTTACAGCTGAGTTGAACAGACTGGAGTCAGACATATAAAGTCATTAGTAAGTCGATCTCAATGTAATAGACAAGCTGAAGTTGCAAACAAATTGGTCCTAACAACCCTTACTAAGATTCTGGAAGGAAGTGATGGTAGGTGGTTGAACAAAATCCCCCTGGCCTTATGGGTAGTTCGCACAACCACCCTGAGGCCAATCGAGAAAACACCATTTGCACTAAATTTTGGATCAGAATCCATGACACTAGCAGAAATGGCCATCCCTACGGCTAGAGGCACCAACTATGACGAATTAATAAATAGAGTAAACCAGCTGCTCGACCTCGACTTAGTCGATGAAAGGAGGTTGGCTGCCGAAATGAGAATGGTGAACTACAAGTAAAGGACAAAATCCTACCATGACAAGAAGGTCAATAAAAGAGTATTTGAAGTTGGGGACTGGGTACTCAGATTAAAGCAATGGGAAGAAAGGCCGAGAAGAACAAGCTCTCTCCTAATTGGGAAGGTCCTTACTTCATCACTAAAGTCATTAGAGAAGGGACCTACATAATGAAGACCCCTGATGGACAAAAGCTAAAGCACCCATGGCACTCTGACCACCTTCGAAGATACTATCAATAGTTTATAGCAATGTTCAATCTTTGTTAGTTGATTAGGATTAAATTCTCAGCAATGTCCTTATTTTTAGTTAGAGTAGGATTCCAGTTCTATGTAATCACGTTTTCAATAAACAATTTAGTATTTGCTACACTAAGATGAGCAAGCACTACAACGAGCAGCACAACCCACTCAACACTTAAGAAGAGCAACCATGCTCGAACCTAAATGGGTGAAATGCTCATCTCCTTAAGCCGAGCACCACACTCGTACCTAAATGGGTGAAATGCCTATCTCCTTAAGATGGGCAACCTAGCTCACACCAAATGGATGAAATGTCCATCTCTTAAAGACGAGTATCATGCTCGCACCTAAAGGGGTGAAATGCCCATCTCTTTAAGATAAGCAACCTAGCTCGCACAAAGTGGATGAAACGTCCAACTCTTAAAGCGAGAACCATGTTTGTACCTAAATAGGTGAAATGCCCATCTCTTTAAGATGGGCAACCTAGCTCGTACTAAATGGATGAAATGTCCATCTCTTAAAGATGAGCACCATGCTCGCTCCTAAATGGGTGAAATGTCCATCTCTTTAAGACGGGATACATAGCTCGCATTAAATGAATGAAATGTGCATCTCCTAAAGACAAGCAACCTTGCTCGCACCTAAATAGGGAAATGCCCATCTTCACAAGACGGGCAACCTTGCCCACACTAGATGGGTGAAGTGCTTATCTTCTTAAGTCGAGCACCAAGCTCAACTTAAAGGGACAAAATGTCATTATAAGACGGGCACCTAGCTCGTACTAAATTGATAAAAGGTTTAACTCAATAAAGCAAATACAAGACAAACGAGCAGTTCAAATAAGTAAGTAGAAGAGCACAAGTATGAGATAAAAATTACTTCATCATAAAAAGGAACTAGAAATGCCTCCCTAAAAATGGGCTAAGGAATTCTAGCCAAAATACATCGTAATGCATCCCTTAAAACAGGCTTAGACATTTAAAAAAAGAAGATATAACTTGTTCATTACAATTACAATACAAAACAAAAGACGATCACGGATGGTCGGCATCCATGAAGAGATCCTCCTGCTCGACCTCGGCGCCGAGAATGATAACTTGATAAGCATTGGCTTCTGCCTCCTCATCCTCGTCAGATGCTTCCTCCTCGTCTTGGATTTTCTCCATAAGAACGTGTATATTATTGGGGTTGACGGGAGGAGTGGCCCAGGTAGGACGGCCATCACGAGCATCCCGAGCAGCAATCACCTTTAAGGCATTTTTTGAGTAAGGTACCAAAGGATGGTCAAATCGAGCAAGATCATCATAGACGTCCTAGCTTATAAGACGGGCAGGCATACTGAGGTCGGCATTGAGTCGGGTCCACTTTGGCTCTTCTAGCAAGTGTAAATAGCCATCTGAGTACATGGTGGCTTTCTTATCAGCCAAGGCCTTCCTTAAGTCCGGGCTGGCCTTATACCTAGCAATGGCGCCATCCTCCCTAGATGGGATACTCTCCTCCAACTGCTTTAACCGGATATCAGCTTCTTCAGCTCTTTTCTTCAAGCTCTTATTCTCGGCCCTCAGCACCTCAAACTCCTCCTGTCCGGCCTTAACAACATCCCGAACCTTCACCAATTCATCCTTGGCCTCCTTCTCGTGCTTTTAGGCCTGAGTTTTGGCTCTCTTTTTCTCTGTGACCTCCTCCCTTAAGGACATAAGGAGCTCCACGGCTTTGTCCAAGCTGGCCTTGTCTCTTTTAGCCCGCTTCTCCAGCTTCCTCTCCAGCTCGTCGCCGACTTTGCTCCTAATGATCTCGTAGCAGGAGACCATGGCAAGCTTCATAAAGGAAAACAAATTATCAATATAAATACAATGGAAAACAAAGGAATTGAAAAGACGATTAACCGTACCTCACACATGAGAAGTCCCTTCTTATTAGCCAGGTGTTCAGGACTGGGATTGGACTCTAAGAGACGGTCAAGATGGTCTTCGTCCATAGCACGATGGAGAACATGCCAACCAAGCCTTAACTTTGAGCCCTTCAGGGCAAGGACATCCATGCCCTTGAGAGTTGGGGACATGCAGAAGTCATCAGCAATCTGCTCGGCCTCATCATAAGTCATAACGTGATGAGCAAGTGCCTCAGACAAGGAAGCACTGGTCATTGTCTTCTTAAGGACTGGCTCTTCAGGGATGGTCTCCTCCTTAACCCTCATCCTTTTATGCCCGACCTTATGACGCTCGTCCCGGCTTCCTCGGCATCAACTAAGCTGACCTGGATTAAGGCCTCTCTAGCCTCAGGGGGCAAGTACCCAGCACCATGGGCATCCCCAACATCAACACCATGCCCGACATGGCCTTCCTCAACAGCTTCTTCGGCCCTACCGGCCGACTTTAATGGCAAGGTGCCTGCCTCTTTGGTAGACAAGACCGCTTGGCGAGCAACCGCGTCTCCCCGACACTTAGTTCTGGCTGAGGACTTGGAGGGCCTCCTTTTCAGCGTCATGAGCTCCTGGGGTCAAGGATTTCCTCTTCCATCCTCTTCTCTTGCTCGGGGGTAAGATCTGCAAGCAAGGAAATAGTAAAGTCATTAAGATGAGCATGAAAAGCAAAAAATGGTACACAAGTCTAACATATAAGAGAAAGAGAATTACAGCTGATTACACCATCCTCGACCTAACACTTGTTATTAAACAAGCGAAAAATATCACACTGGGAATGGAAAAAAAGCCCATGATGCACTCTCTAGTCGGTATAGAGATTCCCCTGTACAACGGGAACCATTTGCACTAACCCGTCAAGAGGGCCGGGCATTATGCCCGCCTGGATATAGTAGAGGTAGTCGGCTTCTAGACTTGACCAAAAAAGGGTACCTACCTCGGCAAATCTTTCCAATCTCTCAACTAGATGATCACTCCATTTCGGCCTCCACACCTCTTTCAGCACCGATAGGGCCCTAGTACGAGCGGCAAACACCTATCCTTGCCTACTCTTAACCCTTATCACATGATTGTTCCAGCCTAACACCTTGCTCGACACGGGATAAATAAGTTTGGGATGATTGGGATCACTCCTAATGATGATTACATTAGTCTCCTACTTATAACCGACTTGGAAGAATTTATAAAAGGCCGATTGGCATGGATCAAAGCCCAGGCTATGGCACAAGACTATGAAGTCAGTAAAATACCTCACAACATTGGTTCCTATCATGGTTGACACATCCTGCATATCTTCTAGGAACTCACAGATGAAAGGATCAAGTGGGAGACAGAGGCCCAACTGAAATTGCTTATAGAAAAAGGAGACATGGTTTAGGTTATATAAGAAGTTACTCAAGGAGTCCTCATCATCCAGAGGCAAGGTCGGAGTATAAGAAAGGCAATACTCATCCTTAGATACCCCATAGTTTTGGTGCAAGTCTTGGATCATTGGGTCACCAGCCTTAGCTTGCCTACCCCTGGGCGTGCCTGATCTCCCCCTTTGAGATCGACCACGACCACCATGATGATGAGCACCAGCATGTGCCCCTTCATCAAATGCATCCAATATTATGCCCGACGTAGAGGGGCTAGTGTGGGGACGGACAACATGTTGTTCTCTCCTTCCCCTAGACATATCTGCAGACGAAACAAGGGTACCAGTACTAGACACATACAAAATAATGACGAGGACGAGGAGGTACCCTCTCCCTTCGTCTCATCCATGAAATTCGAGGAAGGACCCTCACCTAACAAAGGTCGCTCCAAATTCTCAGATTTTAGGTAGTAGAGGTTAGGACTGTTGATGTCGAGACGCTCAATCTTAAACCGACTAGGGTACGCCATGTCGATTTTGGGTGATTGATACCTAGTCAAAATTTCCCCTATTTTTGTCAAACCCACCATCAACCATGGACCATCAATCCTCTTATAGTCGGATCCAAGAAAATTGAATCTTATATGCTCCTTCTCAAACACAATGAGGATAAAAGAGTATGAAAAGGGTTTTGCCTTTTATACCCAGATTCAACCAGGTACGGGTCAAGAAAAATGGGTTGCACGATCTCCCACTACCTGAATTAAATGCTGGTGCGTGTTCCCAAGAGGAATGTCGCGTTAAGGATAAGCGTGCCCATCAATGTCCAAATCCATCGGTTAAAATGATTAGCCACCTCGAATTTTGAGAAAACCCCTTCGTATACGTAAGTCGAGGATGAGATACACTTTCTCCACGACAAAGTCAAGCTAGAAATTCGGGTGTCACTCAACAGTATAAACTGAGTACGACCATTGGCCCATAAGACGGGTAAGGCCCAATGGGTTTGATCCTATGCTAAGAATTACACAACTCCTATATATGACGTATGGAATGGACATTCCTACCTATGATCGTCAAGTCATCTCGACATAATAATATGTCGACCAAGGCTTAAGGGAAGCTCTTCTTTAAGACTATGACGACTATGGAACCAGTCTAGGTCAACCAAAGCCAAAGTATGCATGATATGTCGACCAAGACCATGTCTACCACATTTAAGCCTACCAAGGTGTAAGTACCCAAATCTGGCTCACAGCCACCAATCTGAGTTTCCTAGCAATTTCCCAAACTTTCATGAAGTTTAGGGGCAATTCGGGAACTTTTCTTTACTTCTGAGCAAGGAAGGACCTACCAGGAATTACAAAACTGGATAGGACCTCGCTGGAAAGAAGCTTCCAAATCTGCCACCTTGCTTGTTCTAGAAATTGTACCTGTTTTGGAAGTGAACGGAATAACAAATGAAGAAATTGACTCAAATCTCTGAGAAATCAAGTCGGATCCAAGAAAATTGAATCTTATATGCTCCTTCTCAAACACAATGAGGATAAAAGAGTATGAAAAGGGTTTTGCCTTTTATACCCAAATTCAACCAGGTACGGGTCAAAAAAAATGGGCTTCACAATCTCCCCACAACCCGAATTAAATGCTGGTCCGTGTTCCCAAGAGGAATGTTGCGTTAAGGATAAGCGTGCCCATCAATGTCCAAATCCGCCGGTTAAAATGATTAGCCGCCTCGAATTTTGAGAAAACCCCTTCGTATATGTAAGTCGAGGATGAGATACACTTTCTCCATGACAAAGTCAAGCTAGAAATTCGGGTGTCACTCAACAGTATAAACTGAGTACGACCATTGGCCCATAAGACGAGTAAGGCCCAATGGGTTTGATCCTATGTTAAGAATTACACAACTCCTAAATACGACGTATGGAATGGACATTCCTGCCTATGATCGTCAAGTTATGTCAACATAATAATATGTCGACCAAGGCTTAAGGGAAGCTATTCTTTAAGACTATGATGACCATGGAACCAGTCTAGGTTAAACAAAGCCAAAGTATGCATGATATGTCGACCAAGACCATGTCTACCACATTTAAGCCTACCAAGGTGTAAGTACCCAAATCTGGCTCACAGCCACCAATCTGAGTTTCCTAGCAACAAAACTGGATAAGTCCTCACTGGAAAGAAGCTTCCAAATTTGCCACCTTGCTTGTTCTAGAAACAGGTTGAGTCGACAGAAGATTGGGCCGCACGGCCTCTTTTAGCGCAGGATCCCGCCGCCCGGCTTCATCCGTAGTATGCATCATGCCTATAAATAGAGACCTTCTCTATCTCATTTGATATACACAGTTTTCATAGCAAAGTTACTCTACAGAAATACCTACTCGAAATACTCTCTCCTAAGACATAGCAAACTTGTCTCTCTCCTAAATTAATTCAAACCTAATCTATCCTAATAGATCTAGTCCAAAAGAACACTCCTAAGAAGATAGAGAAGCACCAATATTGGTAATCTCTCCTTTTTTCCACCTCTAATCCATTCTTATATTTTCTCATTCTCTTGCTACTTGTTGATTATTTTCTATTATGCTATCAAGTTTCATTCTTTATTCATTCAAGATGTAGGTCTATACTTCCCTTCCCTAAACACAAATGACTCATGGGGATCCTCTCCCTAGGATGAACAAGATCCCACAAGTGGCTTGTTCTAGGGATGATCTACCAAAAGAGGATGTGACCCCTTTTATATTTGTGTCTAAAAATATAATCTTTATGTGTTAAATGTTCTCCCCTTCCCTAGATGTAGCTTTTTCTATGATTGTCCACCTATTGAGGTATTAAGGGCATAGGGAAAGTCATAATGATCCAATCTTTATACATTTCTCTCTTAGATTCATAATCTCCCTTGGCCCTTTTAGCATCTCAAATGGGGAAATCAATGTAAAGACTCAATCTTTACATTGATTCCACCACATTGATGTTACAATTTCTTTATTCCTCCCCCATGTCCCCAAGGTTGGAATCTTTCTCCTATGATTGCCTAAAGACTATACAAGGCTTCAAAGGCATAGGATGAACCATAACGATCCAACATTTATGTCTTATTTCCATAGATTCATGGCTCGTGAGCATTCTTGGAGCAAAGATTGGTTAAGACTCAATTTTTACGCCAATCTAACCATAAAATGCCATAAACCTTGTTCCTTTGTAGAGATCAATTATTCTTAGTCCCAAGCTCCTATGATCACTTGAGATAAATATACCAAAATGTCCCTACGAATCACAAATATCTCAAGATGTAGGATTAATGGCCAAAGATTCATTCTTCTTCAAATACCTCATTATTGGACTTAAATTTGACACTTTGATCACATTTGACTAAGTTCCCAATGAAAGTTTGGTTAAAAACATGCCAAGGTTCATATGCCTAAATTGGTTGATTAATCTAATGGGAGGGTAGAAAGGTCGTGTAATGATGATCCCAAGTTAAAAAATGAGTAGGGCATCAAATCCCTAAAAACATTGAAGTTCAAGTCATCCTAGACCTAGAACCTTCTAAAAATGGTTTCTATGTTCGGATAAAGACTTGGCACATTCTTTCCTTCACTAAAAATCACACACACACACTTGCACAAACTTTGGACCCTTTGGAAGACTTGCTTTTACAAGGCCCCTTGGGTGAACGCCAAACGTTCTTCCCAAGGGGTAACTTAACCTCCGGACCTAGTATCTTTTTCCTTTTTCTCAAAGTTTTGAGGATTATCAAAATGGCGTGGAGACTCCGTTTTTCATTAATTTGGTGTTTTCCAACGATGAGGTGACTCGGCCCTCGAAATGATTCGCAAACTACCCATGCGGCATGCGGTATGGCATGCGCGATTGTGGGGTAATTCACAATTGGCGACTCTGCTAGGGAAGGATTAAATTCTTTCCAAACTGCTTCTCTCATAAGAAGCGTTGGAACATTTACGAGGGTTAGCCTTCCGTCCCGGGTCCAATTTTTGTGCTTGTGCGAATCTTTTTGCCTTTTTATGCATTCCTTGTGCTATTTTTTGGCTTTTATATATTCTGAACAATAACATGTACAGTTCTGAAGCTGAAAATTGCCCATAATCTCTGGCTAAACATTCTGGAATTGCAACAGTTTGGAACCTGGAAAATTGCTGGATCAAGCCGTGCGGCCTGATCTGCTCTGGACTAAGCCGAGCGGTTTTATTAGCAGTTCCAGTAGGAGAGTTTTTTCTAGCATTTAATCTGGAAACTGTGGCAACTTTGGGACTATTCTGTCCAGAATCTGGACTGGTTTTGCAGACCAGAAAATTACGTGCTTATGTGATGCATTTCCCCGTCCTAAAACATTCTTTTAAGACACATATTGAAAATCTCTATTTTAACTCAAAAAAAAAGATTTTTTAGTGACCGCACACTATGCGCACTATATACTCCTGTACACTTTTGAACACTACGTCCTCAACCCGGGATGATTGTTCAGTTGCAGTCACGGAAAGTGTTACGACGCTCCCGAGCGCGCACGGAACCATCCCAACCTCCCCTTGGCTTAACCCCGTGTCAACCACTGCACTTGTCCGTGTCACACTCTTTAAACCGTGACTTTTGGTTGGTTTTGTCTAGACCGTGTCATATAGCCTTGTCGTATATCCCTGTAAAAGTCAAACCCGAGCCCATGCTAGAGTCAAGATTCCTCGCGCAAGCAAAGTCATGCCAAAATTTCGTTAGGCAAAATTGGCAAAATCTTGACCCCCGATATTGACTTTGACTTTAACTTGCACGAAGTATGCAACAATGCTCAAGGTTGTAAGTACCCCAATCTGGATCACCCTCTCCCGAGCACATGGAAAACACCGCAGACTCACAAATGCAGTCTCGAAGACCTCTGGCACTCAAAACCCTCAAAAAACCCTCAGCCAAACCAAGGGATGAACTTTTCTGGGATAAAAAGAGACAAAGGGACCTTTTGGGAAATTTCAGGAAATCAGAAAAGCAATTAAGGTCCGTACGGACCTCTTTGTTTCAATGATTACTAAATCCCCTTAAAGTCCACAATATTCCCTCAAATCCCGGAGAAATCATTACCCCCCCCTGCATGGTTGGTCCGTACGGACCTCTTTGCATGCTGAGATGGTCCGTAGGGACCTCTTTGCAAAGGGGACACCATCATTCCAGAATATTCTTAATTATTACAGATTCCCTCAAATCGAGGAAAACTAAAATTCTGGATAACCTAGGAGGTCCGTACGGACCTCTTTGCAATTTTCTGGCACTATAAATAGAGGGCTCCCCCTCCCTCATTTAGACACAGTTTCCTCTTCTCTCCTCTCCCCCCAGCCTTCAGGCACCCCTCTAAGACCTTCGGGGCAATCCTGGCCCCTTTCGGATCCTTCCGAGCCCCCTCGAGGTGCTCCGAAGCCTCTCCGAGCGCTCCCGCGATGCTCTCGCGCTGCCCCGAGGCACTCTCGAGGTACTCTGAGGCCCCTCGTGGTACTCCGAGGCCTTGCCTGGTCTTTCCCAAGGTGTCTCGACTCTTTCCGAGTCAAACCGGTAGCTTGAACGCACGCCGAAACTCTGCCCGAGTGACTCCTGCCATCCCAACGCACGCCGAAACTCTGCGCGAGTAATCCCTGCAATCCCAACGCACGCCGAACCTCTGCCCGAACGCAGCCTACAATCTTAACTCACGCCGAAACTCTGTCCGCAGACAACCGGCCCCTTCCGAAGCAATCCCGGTCCGTGCCGGAACACTATTCCATCCTCAAACACTATTCCCCAGCGGAAGACAGACACGAACCAACATTGGTAAGGCTTCCTTCCATTACTATTTCAATACATTTCAATACGTAGTGTACAATATAGACATCCGATACATCATGCATTTTTAAAAGCACACACACACACACAACAGTTAAAGAATATTAGGGGTATCCGAAAGACTCGTCTTTACGAGGCGACTCGGGTGAGCTCTAAGATTCTAATATTCTCTTCCCGAGGAGTCATCTGACCTCCGAACTCAAAATCTCATCACACAAAAACAGTTTATTTCTAAACTGATGCCCTTTTTCAATGTTTTGGGCTTAATAAAAACGGCGTGGCGACTCTACAACTGCGAAAACAACGGCGAGACACCTCCAACACGCAAAATGGAATAAAGCCAGATGCCGAGGCGCGAACGCGCTGCCTCTCGGATCCTGGCAACTTCCGAAAGTGACAAATGCGAGATGCACAGGGCTCCGCGCGCGAGCCGGATCCCGGGTAATTTCAGTTGGCGACTCCGCTGGGGATATTTTTGTTTTAAAATCTTTTTAAACAAAACAAAAGATTTTTAAAACAATGATGAGGGTCAAACTTTCATTTTACCCCCTTTCTTTAACTGTTATGTGTGTGTGCACGTGCTTTACTTTTTTATTTTACAAAAAAAAAAAAATACAAAAAAAAAATGCATCAATATACATCTGTGCATACATTTAAAATTCTTCAAAAACTTCTGTTTTACTCAGAAAAAGAATTTTAGAGACCGCACACTACGCGCACTGCTGCCTCGGATACACTGCACACTACAACCCTCAACCCGGAGTGGTCTCAGTTGCAGTCCGTTTGGTCTTCCTAGGCCTCTTGGACGCGCACGGGATCATTCCAAACATCCCATCCTAGCCAAGCGTCAACCCCGCACGTTTGAGTCTTGAGTCACACTCTGTCCAGACCCGGTTGGTTTTTACCCAGTCCGTGTCATACAAGCCTGGATACATATCCTATGCCGGCCATTTTCTGAGTCGAAGCTCGGAACTCAAGATCCCTTGCGCAAGCAAAGCGATGAAAGGTCATGCTAAAATCTTGACCTGATCTTGATTTCCGAAGCTACACCCAGACGATGTTCCGTCCCGGATGTACATCCATGCTCACATGACACCATGTCATCACGCCTTTGATACGTCAGCCATGACGATATGACCCAGCCAACGCCTAACGTCACAGATCCCTTGCGCAAGCAAGGTAAAGAGAGGTCATGCCGAACTCTTGACCTGATCTTGACTCAGTGGCCGGCTCGATTCACTATTCACATGGCTAACGCATCAAAACAAACATGACAGGCTCGGTCCTTAGGTTCGATTTTTCTTTTAGGCCGGTGGAAACCGCTTGCCCTATAGGACCCTCGCCCGGGGCTGTCCACCATGGGATGTCGAAATACAGGTGCAAAATGAGGGGCTTATAGCCGCACAGATGGTCTCCACTGACCCAGGATCTAGCATAGTTGCGAAAAAGAAGAGCAATCTTTTCCAACCTACCTAGGACTCTGAGAAAATATGTTTTAAGTAAATTAAAACAACAAAAAAATATATAAAAAAAATGTAAAAGAAGCAGAAACCGCATGCCACGTAAGCTTTCCCCCTTTTATCCCGAGAGACCATTCCTGTGTCTAAACCTTGCCCGTCACCCCCTCCAGCTAACAGAGAGTGATCGAGAGTACCCAGGAACCCGTCTCCCAGTGTCAAAGCCGCAAGGTCCAACTTTCTTCCCAGCTCTGTCACCAGGATAGTCCGTCAATTCCCCATGGCCAAGTCAGTGGATAACAACGATGAGAACGGGACCTTACCCCCAAGAAATTTCCCAATATTGGAAGAAATTTGGCAGGTCCTCAGGGCTATTGTGAAACGCCAAGGTGAACAACAAGCCTGGATCGAAGGCGCCATGCACCACTTCGGGACATTAGCCACCCAACTACCTGGGGCTTCCAAAGTCATGACTGCTCCTGCAGCTTCTAACGCCTCTCATTGTCTCCCAGAAGTCAACCTGTTGCCCTCGTACGAACCATGCAGTTATGACATAAGGCTACAGGACCCTCCGGGGGAAAGCCTGCCCATTCGGCCTCCCGAGGTCCTGTGAGATTACCGCCGAACAACGAACACATATCCTGGTGGGACGTCTGCATTGCGGTGCTTGTCTGGAAATGGAATTCCAGGATGAAATGAACGAGGGCCGTCCTCGAAGAAAGAAGAAGCCATCTTCTCAACAAAAACAGAAGAAGAGGTATGAATCCGGTGATCCCACAGCCGGAACCCTTGGAGAACCCTCAGAAAGTTTGACTACTACGTCATCTACTCCAAAGAAGTCTCCCTGTGCCTAGCTCGCACAAGGCCATGGCAACGTATGCTCCATGATCAGCCGGGACGAGCTCCGCACCGCCACCGAAGGCCCGAAGGTCCAGATACCCCAACCCTGTCTTGGGAAGATCTCAAAGCCACTATTGATGCTTCAGTAAAAGCTATGACGGTGAACGAATTGAAATGCGCAGTCTGGCCTTACGCCAATCAGGGCCCTCCCACTACAGAAATAGGCGAGACAAGCAAAATAGTAAGGCCAGAAGTGAACGTTCTGACATGTTCCGGTCAAATCCCAGTGAATCCTCTACGGGCAGACAAAAGGCCAGCCATACCTAAGCCACGAACTGAAAAGGGGCCCTACGCCAAAGAAGCTGAAACCTTGGACCCAAAGGCTGAAGATCTTGTCTTAACTCAGCTCAAGCGTACTCAGGCTAACATCTCGCTCTGGTCCTTACTCACTTCATCTTACCCGCACAAGCTCAAGTTGGAAGAAAGCCTGGCCTAGACCATGGTTCCCATCACGGTGACACCTGAGGAAGCAGTTCAGATGATTGGCAACGTTAATTACAGCAACATCATCACTTTCACAGAGCTCGACCTTCCAAAATTTGGGGCTGACCACAATGAGCCTCTCTACATAACAGTTCAACTGGACGAGCGCTTTCTCCCTCGGGTTTTGGTAGATGGGGGATCATCCATGAATGTCCTGCCATCCAAAATGATGGATCTGCTAGGGATCAAAGCGATTGATCTAAAGCCCTCAACTCAGGCAATCAAGGCATACGACTCAATGTCCCGCCCAGTCTTGGGAATAGCCACCTTGAACCTGTGGTTCGGAAAACAAATGGTCCCGACGGATTTCCAAGTCATCGACATCCCGATCACATTCACTGCCATTTTGGGACGCCCTTGGCTACACCAGATCAATGGGGTGGCATCCACTCTCCATCAGTGTGTAAAGTTCGTCCAAGGACCAGATCTAACCATCATCTACGGTGATAGCGTAGTCACCGAAAGGACCGACACAAACGGCGTCCCGGTCTTAGAGATCAAACACGACGATGATGGCATGATGTTAACAGGGTTCACCATCGAAAGCTCAAAGGCCCAGGTGTGCCACATAGACTTGCCTTTGATTTGGGACAAGATCCCTCCCCCGATGAAAATGATGAAGCACATGAACTACATCCCGGGGCTCGGTTTGGGAAAATGCCATCAGGGTACCCAACAAATCATCAATATCAAAGAGCAGAACACCCTCCATGGCTTGGGATACTTTCCTACTCCCAAACACATTGCGAAAGACAAGCGAGCTGCACGGAAACGCTCCACAGATAACAAAAGAGGCTTGCATGCAACCTCCGATCTTCGCCCTTACAGCTTCGACATGACCAAGTACTTCATAAAGAAAGATGACAACTTGAACACAGGAAAGGGAACAGAGCTGATCAATGCCAAACAAAGCTGGCCGACAACCATGGACAAGCTCCAAGAGAACATTGCAAGACTCAGGGGCCTCAAGGCAAATCCCGTCCGAAGAGCATTTCTCGACGAACCACCTCTGCCAGGACCCATGACCACCACTATTTACAACGAATTTTGGTTCGGGAAAACTCCCTCTTTGGCAGAAGAACTCGAAAAACTCTCTGTCAACACTCCTGCCTTCAACAAGCGGGACGAGTCTGCATTCGAGCTAGTAATGCCCAAGACAAAAGCAAAAGATTCCGCAGATGATGCTTGGAACGAGCCACTGCTCCACCTGCTCTTCAATGAAGAAATCGAGATGCCAGACCTGATCGATTTTGTTTCTGATAACTCTGTAATAGCAATGATTGGGAACGGTGACACAAAGCCTTTCAAACCCCGCTTCCTATCAAGCTCATTGCCACTCAATAACTGGGCCACCTTCTCCGGACCCACCGCCAGCAAGAAGGACATGATCGAACAACTTGGTCTGACCCCTCGAGTCCTAGAGTCCAGTGTCAAAACCCATCCCGAGTCCATTATCTTTGAATTTGAGTCTCTCGAGTCATCTGATGGCCTCACGCCAGAAGATTACGAACTCATTGCCAATAATGTATTCCCGTATGCTCTTAATGAATGCTTTGATCTTTCCGAGTATCCTCTCATTGCATCTTTAACAACTGATAAATTAACTAACACCCAAACAGTTAATGACGATTCACTTGATAAAGAAGCAGACACATTAAACGAACAATACATTAAGCACATCTTTAAGCATGTTGTCAAACGAGAGAAAAACCGGGCCCAAGCTGCCGAGGAGGTTTTAACCAAAGTGAATTTGGGAACTGCTGAAGAGCCAAAAGAGACGCAAATCGGAAGTTTCTTCACCGGCACAGAGCAAGACGCATTGACTGCACTGCTCAAAGAATTCGTGGACGTGTTCGCTTGGTCTTACCAAGACATTCATGGACTTCCGAGATCTCAACAAAGCAAGTCCCAAGGACGATTTTCCACTACCCAACATCGACATGTTGGTGGACACTACAGCCAATTTCGAAGTCAAGTCCTTCGTGGACGGGTTTGTCGGCTACAATCAAATCAAGATGTCCGAGGAAGATCAAGAAAAGACAGCTTTCACAACCCCCTGGGGAACCTATTGCTACACAGTAATGCCGTTCGGACTAAAGAACGCTGGGGCTACCTACCAACGGGCAGCAACCGCCCTCTTCCACGACATGATCCACAAAGAGATCAAAGTGTACGTAGATGACATGATCGTCCACTCAAAGGGATCAGATGGAAAACACCTCACAGACCTGAGAAAGTTCTTCAATCGCCTCCGAAAACACTCAATGAGGTTAAACCCTGCCAAATGCACATTTGGAGTCAGTCGAGGCAAGGTCTTGGGATACATGGTCACCGAGAGAGGTATCGAGGTTGATTCTCAAAAGATTAAGGCCATCATCGAAATGAGACCACCGCAAACTCAAACAGAGGTGAAAAGTTTCATGGGCCGCCTGCAGTATATCAGCCGCTTCATCAATCAATTGACCTCCATATGCGAGCCAATCTTCAAACTGATGAAGAAGAACGCCGACATCGAATGGAACTCAGAATGCCAAGATGCCTTTGAAGAAATAAAGGCATACCTTGTGAGTCCTCCGATTCTCTGTCCTCCCCATGAGGAGAAGCCACTGTTGCTATACCTAACTATGACCGACACCGCAGTGGGAGCCATGCTCTGTCAAGAAAAGAAAGAGTCACGAGTCGAAAACGCCATCTACTTCGTCAGTCGAAAGCTTCAAGGCAGCGAACTCAATTACTCAGCCCTCGAGAAAACCTGTGCAGCTCTGGTATGGGTTGTCGGAAAATTACGGCACTACATGCAGTCGCACACGGTACACTTGGTTTCCAAAATGGACCCAGTCAAATACCTTTTCGACAAACCATCTCTGTCAATGAGGCTCGCCAAATGGTCCTTCTTCCTAGCTGAGTTTGACATCAAGTACGTAAACCAAAAGTCAATCAAGGGATGGGCAATGGCTGAACAACTGGCTGATTTCCCAACCGACGAAGCTCAAGGCCCCGAACCACAATTTCCAGACGAGGGAATCTTTGCACTCGAAGGCGAAAATCGATGGCAACTGTTCTTCGATGGAGCAGCCAACAAAAAAGGAAACGGCATCGGTATGCTCTTGGTCGATCCCAAGGACGAGCACACCCCAATCGCCATAAAGCTCAATTTCGAGGTAACCAACAATGCCGCCGAATATGAAGCTGCTTGTTGCAGGACTACAAGCCGCACTCGAGAGGAATGTCCGGAAACTCGAAGTTTATGGGGACTCAGCCCTGATCATCAACCAAGTTTCCAACAAGTGGAAAACCATAGACCCAGGCTTACAAAAATACCACGCCTGCATGGAAGACCTCATCACACAATTCAAAGAGGTCACCTTCCACTACTTGCCGAGAGACCGAAACTGGTTTGCAGACGCCTTAACCACCTTGGCTTTACTCGTGGAAATCCCTGACGGAAAAGCAATCAAGCCCTTCAAAGTCGGATGAAAGGAAATTCCTGCCTACTGTTGCGAGATCGAACCAGAACCCAAGCCCATCAATGAGCCATGGTACAACCAGATCTTCCAATACCTCAAGAACGGGGAAACCGCCTTCATGAACGAAGAGGGTCAACGCAGGGAAGGAGCCAAAGCCAAGAGCATCATGGCCCTAAAACGCCTCGCCTCTCACTTTGTCGTCCTTGGGGACATGCTATACAAGAAATGCTACCAAGGACCACTCCTACGCTGCATCAGCCAGGAAGAAGCAAGCAAGTTCATGAACGAAGTCCACAATGGGGCTTGCGGTCCCCACATGAACGCTAGAGCCCTGATGCAAATCATTCTCAGGATGGGCTACTACTGGATCTCCATGGAGGCAGATTGCATTCACTTTGTCCGAAGCTGCGACAAGTGTCAACGGTTCTCCAACCTCAATCATCTACCTCCCCACGATCTCTACTGCATGACTACGCCTTGGCCTTTTGCCACTTGGGGAATTGACGTCATCGGAAAAATTGTTCCGCCAGGCAGCAACGGTCACGAGTTCATCTTAGTAGCCATCGACTACTTCGCCAAATGGGTCGAAGCCAAGTCCTACAAGATACTCACCTCCAAGAAGGTCGCGCATTTCCTCAAGGAAAACATCATCTGCCGATACGGCATCCCAAATGAAGTCATATCCGACAACGGTTCACACTTCGAGGGGGAATTCGACAGACTGCTGGCCGAATTCAAGATCACACGCCACAAATCTTCTCCCTATCGGCCACAAACAAATGGCGCCGTAGAAGCAGCAAACAAGACTCTCGAACGGATCATCCAAAAAATGACCACCCGAGGACGAGATTGGCCCGAGAAGCTGCACCTTGCACTTTGGGGCTACCGAACATCAGTCAGAACAGCCACGGGAGAAACCCCATTCGCCCTAACATACGGGATGGAAGCAGTCCTTCCCATTGAACTGGAAATTCCCTCACTCCGAGTGCTGCTGGAAAATGACGTCAACGAAGTCGAATGGCTCCGAAGCCGACATGACGAATTGGCTCTGCTAGACGAGCGACGACTAAAGGCCATGGAACACGTCCGAGCCTACCAAAGCAGGATGGCGAGAGCTTTCGACAAGAAAGTCAAGTCCCGAGACATCAGGGAAGGCGACCTTGTACTCAAAGAAAAGCCTCCCACTCGAACCAACCCACTGGGAAAATGGGAACCAACATGGATCGGCCCTTTCGTGGTTCAAAAGATCTTCTCCGGAGGTGCCATGAAGGCAGCAGACCTAGATGGCAATCCCTTCATGAATCCAGCCAACGGAAGCAAACTTCGCAGATACTTCGCCTAAAGAAGAACAACTGTGCATCTATTGGCACTCCATGTAGTGTCGAACTACGCAGACCTGAGCCCTCTAGTCCGGGGGAACGTAGGCAACCTTAATTGGTCCGGTCTAAAAACACACAAAAAAGTCAAAAGTTTGAATGTCAACAAAGACCTCCATCAAGCTACGCACTTTTCAAGAGCACGCCCCCAACGTCACCTTGACCAAGTCAAACGAGGGCGGCAACATCAAAGAACATCCGAAGGTCACTCAACGTCAAACGACTGACCCATGTCTGCTTCCAAGCCAGGGGCTTGTCTTTGCCCTCACGCGCTTCAAAAAAAAAAGAGAGCTCGAGCAAGGGCTCACAAAAAAAAACAAAAAAAAGAGAGCTCGAGCAAGGGCTCACAAAAAAAATAATAAAAAAAAACTCTACCAGAAGCTACGAAAAAGAGGTCAAGAGCCCGACGCCAACAAAGGGCAAGGAAGCTCGGAAAAGGCCGTCAAAACAACTTGTCAGGGGATCATCCAACCCCTCAAACACAAAGCCCAAGCAAAGGGGATTGACGTCAGGGCCCAGGCCACTTCAGTCCGCAAATGCAACAGAAAGGTCCAAAGCTGGACGCCTCCAAGGTTCACAAAAGAAACAAAAAGCGAACAAGAGATCTTGCGTCTCGACAAAGCTTTAAAAGTAAATCACAAATCACTAACGGTTACAACATTTCTTGATGAGTTCAAGCATGGTCTACTCTCAAGTTCACAACATGCTAAAAGACAGCTTAATACATTTAACAAATAATGTGTTTACAATGCAATGAATGGATACCTAGGAGGTCATTCCGCGCCATCTGCGCTTGTCCCCTCGCCATTCTTCCCTTTCTTCCCTCGTCCCCGGCGAGTCTTCTTTCGCTCCACGCGAACCAACTCCGCGTCTCTCAGTCCGAGATCAGGGGTCCTCCCCGTAGAGTCCAATAATCCAGCAGCTCTCAGGGCTTCATTCGCCCGTGCTTCGGCTCAGATCTCCTCCCTGCGAGTCTGTAAAAGAGGACCTCTCCCCGTCAGTCGGTCAACTCTAGTCTCGTAGTCAAACAAAGTGTCTCCCATCACACCCTGAGGGTCAGACCAGGCTTCGGCACTCCTAAGGCAATAGCTACTATGGCACCTAGGTCCCAGAATCGCTCCGCGCCTGCTCCCCAAACCCGCTTGGGACTGCCCAACACGCTGCTCATACCAGGCCAAGTTCTGAGTCGTCAATACGACACTCTCCCGACGTCTAAGGAGCACCACAGGAGGGAAAACAGAATACTTCCATACCCTCAGAAAATACAAGAAAGCACCTGGAGCTGCCATACAAAGAGGAGCTATCTCCGCAGTAGCAAGGTCATCCCAGCCCAACAAAGGCTCCTGCTTCATCCCAAACTGCCGGGAAACAAGCGATGAATATAGAAAGAGGGCCAAGACAAACCTGGAACTCTGACAACATATGACCCTTCCTGAAAGGCCCTCCTAGTCTCAATCCCCCAGTGCGGAACCCACCAACAGATCTGATGCGTACCAAGCCGTGCCATCCATCTCTCCCAGGCGGACTGATCCATATCTAACACAAGAGGTCGCTGAGCAAATGACCACGAGATAAACGACGTCGGAGCCTCGGGCATGGCCTGAAGTCTCTCTCGCAGCCACAAGGTGAGTATAGCGGGGCTTCCCCCTCTCATGAACCGATCCCCAGTCGCCAGATGATCAATACCATGAAGAGTCTCCCCCAGCACCAACGGGACAATATCCTCTCCAGCTCTGCAGTGCCCAACCACATCTAGCAAAGCGCCATCGCAAACCCCGAGGGAGCTGACCATGAAAAGCGTCGCTATCACGCACAAGGCAAATGCATCCCAAGAGACATCACTCTCGTCATCAACCATGAACCGCTCCGGCAGTGCAGAAATATCAATATGACCCGAATCAAGGATCATGCCCTGCACTTCTCCCAACGAAGTACGAAGAAGACCTGCAAGCTTCACGCTCACAACAGCGCCACCAATTAAGGGAAGCGAGATGGCCTCCAACTCCGGTCCTCCAATCAAAGCCCGAAAATCCTCAAAGGTAGGCACCATTTCATTGTAGGAGAAGCAATACACATTTCTCCTAACATCCCAGAACTTCGCGGCAGCCCGCAACAACTCCCAATCAGGAACCAACTCCTTAAAAGACCAAATCGAGCAAAGTCGAAATCTTACCTCGAAAGCCCGCCTCTGATGCCTCATACGGCGTTGCATCCACATTTTCAGCTGCTCAAGGAAGTGTGCTTGCCGCTCCTGCGAAAGCCTTGGCAAAATTCTTGGAACGTACGAAGAATCCATGGCAAAAATGGAGGTTCCTAGAGAAAATGGGGAAGAAAGCTCGAAAATGGCTGCAAATGGGGAATGGGGAAAGTCCAGACACTGGAAAGCATTTATTTCCTTCCCAAAAGCAAGGCTGGTCCGTACGGACCTCTTTGCAACCAAGGTCTGTCCGTACGGACCTTATTGCATCTTGGCCCCACTTTCTTAGCAAACTGGCCAATAACCACTGTCCCCAGCAGGACCTTGCTCCAAACTGCCCAAACACTGGTCAAAGCCATTTCCGGCAAGCATACACTACCCACAAACACTCTCTCAGCTCACGTGGCATGCAAAAAAAATAAATAATAATAATAGCAACAATTCCTAGGACAATTCCCGGGAATCACAAATACGACATTACATCTTAAAATAAAATACTTTTGCCATGCAAATACAAGTGTTTTATTACAGGTACCCATAAATGTCTGTTGCTAAACAAAAAAAAAAGAAAGGGGATATGGAAAGAGGGAAAGCAAATGAATCCTAATTCGACTCCTCAGCATCATCATCACTGACATCCTCAAGCGAGAAGTCGAGCATCCCGGTAAACTCGCCAGTCACATCCTCATCATCGGAGTACTGAGCCCCCTCCTGAGACTGGTACTCAAGATACTCAGAAGGATCGAAGCCGAAAAAAGGGTCAAAATAGGCATGCCCTGACGAACCCTCACCCTGTGCATTCGCCGGAGGAAAGAACTGATGAAGGGTCTGCGGTCTCTGAGCTCCCGAGGATGTCCCGGCATCCATGCTATGCCGCCCCCGCGAAGGTTCCTCCTGATGTGGCTCCGGCTCGGCTCTCGGTGGAGGAACATCTACAGAATGCCTTGAAGGCATCGGCTCGTACGCCGGCGCACGTCGCGAAGACCGGCAAGACAGCCTCGACGCCATCTTCTTCGCGAAGGACCTCATCGCCACATAACGGCGGGTCAACATGTCATAGGCTCTCCCCGGGACCTGCACAAGCAAGCAGCCAAAGAAACGCTCAGCAATACAGTCATACTAAAAAAAAAGAGAAAAATACAGAAAAGATGTCAGGATGGAAAAGAGTAAGCACACTCACCGGCCTATCAGGATCCACTCGGTAGGCAGCAGGAGCCTGCTCAGGGACGGGTACAGACACCCTCCTCCTCGACGAGTCCCCACGAACATACGTGAAATCCGGCCCAGGCACCGAAACCTCTGGGGGACCCTGCGGACCAGCCTCCCTCTCCCTCGCCAACACCTGTGGCGTCCTCAACTTCCTCCTCACGAAGGCTCCATACTCCTCTCGATACAAGACAAACTCATGGGCACTCACGCCGCCCAAATACCTCTCAAACTCCAATACATCCATATCCCGGGAATCCAACATCCCGAAAGGTGGGTCCCTCGGAGCCAAGGGAAGCATACCCGGGCCATGCTGCCAAAAGACCCGCTCTCCCAGGTACATTACGTCGCAAGTCAGGCCTCGCAGCATCTTCCGCTGCGCCGTCACCACAGGAGCCCCCTCGAACTCATCAGCCTCGTACCGAACCCAGGGATACAGAACAAACCTCTCCGGGCTATCTCTCTCCAGATGCTCCTGCACCTCCCCATAGGAAATGGTGAGCTTACCCCAGCTGGTCCTCCTCTTCCTCATTGGGCGTGCCAAGCCTAACATAGCGGGATAGGCCGCTATGGCCCCAGGATCTCTATCCCACGGGAAGCACTGAAAGATCTCGTAGAACCACACCTGCGACAAAAGCGGAAAAGGCTCAGTGCAAGAGAAAACGGAGAAAATGACAGGTTGCTAATCAAAAGCAGCAATGAACTCATACCTCCAAAGCAAAATCAAAACAGGCCAAAGAACTGGCCACACCCCTGCTGAACCGATCCAAGGAGAAGTAAAGCTCGGCCAGGCCCGCCTCGCCCCAAGCTATGTCACAAACTCCCTCCAAGTCAATCAAGCTCTCCAACAGAGCAAAAGGAGCCGTCGTCGCATGGTTCGAGAACAAAGTCTCGGAAAGGGCAAACCACAGAAAGGAGCGCGCCAGCTGCTCCGCCGTCACCTGGCCGGTACCCCGACAGTAGGCCCCAATACTGGCCGTAATCCTCGTCTCCACATCGCTATACAGCATGCCCAGGCCCCTGCGAGGAAGAGGCGCAAAGCCCAGCAGCTCAGTCAGCACGTCCTCGGCAATCATATCTCTCCACCGCACCGGCCTTCCTTTGAAGGAAAGCCCGGTAATAGCAGCAAAATCTGTGGGCGTCACTGTCACCTCGCCCCAGCTCAGATGGAAGGTGTGGGTGGTATCCCACCAATACTCAGAAAGGCCCAGGAAGACGCTCTTGTTCTTCCTCGTGTCAGAAACCCCGGCCAAGTTCTCCACGAACACGCCCAGGCCAGAAGCATAGACCAGCCTCCTAGGGCTCGGCCCGCCATCCATAGAGAAATTCGGCATCTGCTGCCATAACTCGACCACAGCCTCGAGCGATCCCCGAGTCTTCATCTTCTTGGCTTTCCCAGCCAAAAGCCCCTCATCCTGCAGGTAAACACAACAAAGGTACGTCAGTCACAGTACTTAATACCAAAGCATAAAAAAAAATCCGTCATAAAACACGGCACACAATGCACAAAATTTTCACATGTAATCCGTCACAAAACACGGCATGCATTACACATAATTTTTCCCATGCAGTCCGTCACAAAACACGGCACACACTGTACAAATTTTCTCAACAAAGGGATCAAGCACTACACGACACATTTTCAAAAGACCCGTCACAAAACACGGCACATATTGCACATATTTTCCCCACAAAGTCCGTCACCAAAAACACGGCACACACTGCATGACACATTTTCAAAAGAAAAGTCCGTCCCTACACGGCAAATACTTTCAGACAAAACCCGTCACAAAACACGACACATGTCACATTTTTCACAAAATTTGTCCCTACACGGCAATTTTCTCACAATGTACATACAGAAATAGCATTAGGTACAAAACACCAAAGCATGCATTTCAAAAGAGAGGCACTTTATTTTTACAAATAAGAGCTAATCTACACATTTTTGCACAAAATTCACATACCCACAATTTTTACATGCTCAATTTCAACAATTCATCGCGAATTTCACCAAAAGCATGGCAAATAACAAAAGCCCCAAATATGCGAAAAACTAAAACCTAGTTCTAGCATTCAACAATTCAAGCGAGGAATCAAGACGAAATTGATTTCTTACCTCCCCGACGTTCCTAGCTCGCCGATTATGCACCTCCGGATTCGGATACAACACATCCGGATTTTTTGAAGAAGGCACGAAGGAGATCCAATTTCTTTGAAGCTCCATCCTTTGTTCAATCACTTCTTGGCTCCGTTGTCGACAACCTCTCCGAGATCCTTCCGCCATTGTGAGCAATTCAAGCGAAAAATGGAAGATTTTGGTGTAACAATGGAGGTTTTCTCCTTCTCTCTCTCTCTCGGATGCACGAACTGAAGAAGAAGAAGTGAAGGGGGCCTCGGTTTTTAAACCCAGTCAAAATCTGGGAACTGTAAAAAGCCAATATGGTTCGTACGGACCTCTTTACATCCCAGGTTGGTCCGTACGGACCTTCTTGCAACGAGGGGCCAAATTACTTTTCTGCCCTTATAATCTTTGCCCCTGGCTGTCCAAAGGCCTATTTTAGCAAATTCAATGCAGTTTGGTCCTTAACCCAGCAATTCAACCACCGGCCGTCAGTGTAAGCCCGGACTTCGCCCACTCAACGGCAATTCAACCACCGGTCGTCAGTGTAAGCCCGGACTTCGCCCACTCAATGGCAATTCAACCACCAGCCGTCAGTGTAAGCCCGGACTTTGCCCACTTAACGGCAATTCAACCACCGGCCGTCAGTGTAAGCCCAGACTTCGCCCACTCAACAGCAATTCAACCACCGGCCGTCAGTGTAAGCCCGGACTTCGCCCACTCAACGACAATTCAACCACCGGCCGTCAGTGTAAGCCCGGACTTCGCCCACTCAACGGCAATTCAACCACCTGCCGTCAGTGTAAGCCCGGACTTCGTCCACTCAATGGCAACGCAACCACCGGCCGTCAGTGTAAGCCCGGACCTCTCCCACTAAACGGTGAAACAAGCACAAGAAGGAGCCCACAACTCCAAGTACAAATCTCAAGGCACAAAATGCCTCCAAAATGCTCAACGACAAGCACCGGCCATCAAAGTAAGCCCGAACTCCTTCCCCAGCAAGTCAAAAGGAAGTCGTACAAGACTACATATCCCCAGCACCGGCCGTCATCGTAAGCCCGGACCTCGCCTACTAAACGGTAAAACAAGCGCAAAAGGAGCCAGCACCTCCAAGTACAAATCCCAAGGCACGAAACGCCTTCAAAACATCAAACGGTGAAGCACCCACCGGTCATCATCCTCGCCTGCTCAACGGCAAGTCAAACACCGGCCATCAAAGTAAGCCCGAAGTCACCCTCTCAGCAGAAAAGGCCCCTACAAGGCCACGATGATCCCCAACAGACGAACACCGGCGGCCATCGTAAGTCCAACTTTCTCCCCAGCAGATAAAGCACGAGGCATCTACACCTATCCCAATCAAAACTTAAGGCAACCATGCCTCCACAACCACAGCCAGAAGACGATTCAAGTCCTCACGCATGGCAAACCACAGTCAGAAGACGACTCAAGTCCTCATACATGACACAACCACAGCGAGAAGACGATTCAAGTCCTCACGCATGGCATAACCACAGCCAGAAGATGATTCAAGTCCTCACGCATGGCACACCCGCAGCCAGAAGACGATTCAAGTCCTCACGCATGGCACACCCGCAGCCAGAAGACGATTCAAGTCCTCACGCATGGCACACCCGCAGCCAGAAGACGATTCAAGTCCTCACACATGGCAAACCGCAGTCAGAAGATGACTCAAGTCCTCATACATGATGTCACTATCTCCATCCCGGAAGGCTTTAAATTACTCGGTCCGGAAGACCGTATAAACCTCCCAAATCACTATCTCCGGCCCGGAAGGCCTTAAACCACCCGATTCGGAAAATCGTAAAATTTCCACCCCAGGACGCCACCACGTCCTCACAATCGACCTCGGCGGTCACAAACCATCTTCTAAGTAAGATTGCACACCCTGGACACCACCACGTCCTTACCACTGACCTCGGCGGTCACACGACACTTCAGGGCACCACCACGCCCGCATACACTCACAATTTCACGACCTCTGAACTACGACCAGGCTTGATTCCCGCCAGGGATACGTAGGAATCCTATCACAGGGTCCAACCATCGACCTATACGGTCACCCAGGACACCACCACGTCCTCACCATCGACCTATGCGGTCACCCAGGACACCACCACGTCCACCCATAGAGTCTCAGTCAGAGGACATCTCCCGTCCTCATGCACTACAACACTCACCCCACACACGAACTACGATCAGGCTTGATTCCCGCCAGGGATACATAGGAATCCTATCACAGGGTCCAGCCAACTGACCTAAACGGTCACACAATAGGACACCGCCACGTCCTCACACCGACCTTCACGGTCACTTCCTCTCCCAGCACGCGATCCAGATTAGGACCCTTATCTTATCGACGACCCCACTTCCTCCGTAAGTGACGTCGTCGAGGGGCTTCTGTAAGTACCCCAATCTGGATCACCCTCTCCCGAGCACATGGGAAACACCGCAGGCTCACAAACGCAGTCTCAAAGACCTCTGGCACTCAAAACCCTCAAAAAACCCTCAGCCAAACCAAGGGATGAACTTTTCTGGGATAAAAAGGGACAAAAGGACCTTTTGGGAAATTTCAGGAAATCAGAAAAGCAATTAAGGTCCGTACGGACCTCTTTGTTTCAATGATTACTAAATCCCCTTAAAGTCCACAATATTCCCTCAAATCCCGGAGAAATCATTACCCCCCTGCATGGTTGGTCCGTACGGACCTCTTTGCATGCTGAGATGGTCCGTACGGACCTCTTTGCAAAGGGGACACCATCATTCCAGAATATTCTTAATTATTACAGATTCCCTCAAATCGAGGAAAACTAAAATTCTGGATAACCTAGGAGGTCCGTACGGACCTCTTTGCAATTTTCTGGCACTATAAATAGAGGGCTCCCCCTCCCTCATTTAGACACAGTTTCCTCTTCTCTCCTCTCCCCCCAGCCTTCAGGCACCCCTCTAAGACCCTTCGGGGCAATCCCGGCCCCTTTCGGATCCTTCCGAGCCCCCTCGAGGTGCTCTGAAGCCTCTGCGAGCGCTCCTGTGACGCTCCAGCGCTGCCTCGAGGCACTCTCGAGGTACTCTGAGGCCCCTCGTGGTACTTCGAGGCCTTGCCTGGTCTTTCCCAAGGTGTCCCGACTCTTTCCGAGTCAAACCGATAGCTTGAACGCACACCGAAACTCTGCCCGAGTGACTCCTGCCATCCCAACGCACGCTGAAACTCTGCCCGAGTAATCCCTGCAGTCCCAACGCACGTCGAACCTCTGCCCGAACGCAGCCTACAATCTCAACTCACGCCGAAACTCTGTCCGCAGACAACCGGCCCCTTCCGAAGCAATCCCGGTCCGTGTCGGAACACTATTCCATCCTCAAACACTATTCCCCAGCGGAAGACAGACACGAACCAACATTGGTAAGGCTTCCTTCCATTACTATTTCAATACATTTCAATACGTAGTGTACAATGTAGACATCCGATACAACATGCATTTTTAAAAGCACACACACACACACACACACAATGCTTAAAGAATATTAGGGGTATCCGAAAGACTCGTCTTTACGAGGTGACTCGGGTGAGCTCTAAGATTCTAATATTCTCTTCCCGAGGAGTCATCTGACCTCCGAACTCAAAATCTCATCACACAAAAACAGTTTATTTCTAAACTGATGTCCTTTTTCAATGTTTTGGGCTTAATAAAAATGGCGTGGCGACTCTACAACTGCGAAAACAACGGCGAGACACCTCCAACACGCAAAACGGAATAAAGCCAGATGCCGGGGCGCGAACGCGCTGCCTCTCAAATCCGGGCAACTTCCAAAAGCGACAAATGCGAGATGCACGGGGCTCCGCGCGCGAGCCGGATCCCGGGTAATTTCAAAGGTGACACCGTGTTATTTGACTTTTAACGTCCGACCTATGCCTATTATTTTCCTTGGACCACGCTGAAGTCAACGTATCTCGCGCAAGCGAAGCCATGCCGAAATTCCGTTAAGGCTAAAGACTTGACTTTGATGGCATTGACATTGACTATAATCCGCATCGCTCGTGCATTAAAATTCCTATGATCCACTAGACCCTAGGACCATTTTGTTCTTTTCGGTTGGTGGGATCCGCTTACCCTATGGAAACCTTGTTTGAGGTTACAGATTGAGGGGTCCATAGACGTAGTGACGGAACCCACTGATCCAGGATCTAGAGTAGTTGTGAAAAAGAAGGGCAACCTTTTCCAACCAAATAGGGCTAATCAAAAGACACCATTTTAAGTAAACTTGAAGATTCTAAATTGTATGTTACTCGAGCCTTCAGCCTAAACACCTACCCCGAGTCTAAAACTTGCCTATCCCTTTCCCGCAGCGAGAAAGAAGTGGGTGAGAATACCGGGTCAGCGGCTTTTTAGTGCAGAAATCTCTGGCCCAGACAATTCATCAGAATCATCAGTTTCATCTACTCAGTGGTTTAGAATGGCAGATATGACATCGATGACTAGAGAGGAAGAGTTAGCCCTTGCCTTGGAAAACAACTGCAAGTTCATGAAGAGCAACAAGCCATGCTCATCGATGCTCTCCGCCGTCATGGGGTTCAGATAGTAGTTGAAGCAAATGGTTCCTTGGTCATGGTTGAAGATGAGACTCAAGAAACAATGACTTCAGCCCCTCCATCCTACAACCAATGCCCTCCTCCTTCGACAAATGATCCCCCACCAAGGACTACTGCCTTTCAGTTCCTCCCAGTATCTTAGGCCATCAGGGCTCCATCACCCTCAGCTCCTCAGAACAGACCAAGCTTCGTTCACTATCAACAGCGACTGAATGCTACAGCCACCCCAGTCTCTCAATCTCAGCAGTATACCCCCAGGATTCAATCCTCTTCCTCAGTACGGTCCATCCCAGTTGACTTCAAAGCCTCAGAACCAGTTAATGATCTCCTCAACACTTGCCCTGTAACAGCAGATCTCCCATTCTAACTTTGCTAACAGGTCCCCACGAGGCTCCTTACTCCTTCTTTTACCCCGGTATCTATAGATCTAATCCCTATGCCTCCGGCCTAACTTATGGAAACCAGGAACAAGGCCAAGTCTATACCTATTTCCTTCAAACAGATCCTCAGGTCGTGGTGCCATCCACCAGTGTGCCACCTACTGTACTCCCACTCAAAAATGATAACTCTACCCCAGAACCAAGCAATCCGAGAATGTCAGCTGACCCTAACATGGCCTGGCTTGTGGAGCAGGTCAAATCCATGCAAGAGAAGTTTGGTGAACTGAATACTAAGAAAGCAGCCTATCAGATCACAGATCCGAGCAAGATTGTTCCTCTTCCTCTGAAGTTCCGGATGCCTGAGATTGAAAAGTTTAATGGCACAGACTGCCCCCGAAGTCACATCGAGATCTACCTTCTGGCTATGAGAGCCAAGGATTGTACTTATCAGCAGATGGCTGACCATTTCCAACTGTCATTAACGGGTTCAACTCTCAGATGGTTCTTGCATGTAAAGCCAGAGGCCCGAGCCACCTGGGACCAGATTAAGGAAGTGTTCATGGAAAAGTACAAGGCCAATTTGAAATGGGAAACTAGCAGAAATGATTTGCAGGGGACTTTGCAGTGCCAAAATGAGCCGATAGGTGAATTTTACAAGAGATGGAATTGGAAGCTTAGTGAGATGATGACCCCATTGAACGAAGAAGAATAAATGGAAATCTTCCAGTTCGCCCAGTTAAGGGTCCAAATTGGCAACTACTATTATCCCGATCTCTGAGCAATGGTGAATGCGGGCACCAAATTTGAAAATGCCTTCAATATGGCACCAGCAACAGGAACCAGCAACTCCTACTGGTACAGGGCCTTAACCTTGAACACTCCAGCCAGTGCCGTGAAAGGAAAAGAAACAATGGGGGCGGTCAATTACATTCAGAATGAAAAAGTCAGACAGAGCTCAGGTCAAACCGCTGCAAAGCCAAGGCCTCGCCTCTGCACCGCTGAAGACTTTGGGATGCCGTTGGAAAATTATTTGATGGCTTGGTAGCCGAGGGGCTTATGAGGCCTCTGGAGAATTGGAAGCCCAAGAACCCTAACATTCGGTTGGATGCGTTTAAGCGTTGTCGGTTCCACAGATACCATGGGCATACCACCAATGATTGCACTTATTTGAAGCACCTGATCTCCCGTTTAATTGAGGAAGGCAAGCTTGAACCGCCTCGGGACCCCAATACAGTCAAAAACCCTCTTCCATACAATGACCGAGTAAATGTGTTTGAGTTTGGAAATCTAGAGCAGGCGAATGCAGTCGGGTTCGGGGATCCCAAGATTATAGACATCATAGAGTTTAACGTTCCTTACGTTGAATTGCATGGGAAATGGAAGGATCTAATTGATGCCTCAGCTAGGGAAGGGCAGTTTGGCCCTATAGTGGGGACGAATTTTATTAATGTCATTGAAGCAAGATCTCTTTTCAGCAACACTGATCCAGTTACCATAGTCAAGATTACAGAGGAGAGACTCACTTATAAAGATTGTGAGGCCGAAGTGAACCAATCTATGGTGGTAGAAGTTTTCCCAGAACCCTTCATCACCCATAGTGAGCATAACGTGTTTGTGATGGCCCTTACTGCTCAGGAGGATCAGTCCCAACCGCCGGTATGGAGAAATGTGGAAAGGAGAATGAATGACCAAGGAGACTCCGATGGCAGAGAAAGTTGTCTATCAGATGTCGAAAGTGTGATTGGCCTCAGTAGCTCAGAAATGCAGGTGAATGTGATTGAATTTGAAGAGGAAGCAGCACCAGCTCAACCAAAGCCACACATTTGGTATGATATCTGTGATTGCGACGATTGTCTAGAGGATGCATACCAGGATTGGATCAATGAGGAATCTCCCTCAAGGAGGAGAAGAAAGAAATCCTCCCAACAAAAGTTGAAAGAAATATATGAGGTAGGAGATACCAGTGTGGGGACGCTAGGAGAACCTTCTGGCAAATTTGATTATTATGTTAGCTACTAGAGAGAACCCGCCAAAGCCTCAGCTAGTCAGAGCGAGGTTTGTCCCGAAAACTTCCGCCCGGTCGATGTTCTAGAGGCAGAAAGCTCCAAGTTCATAGCTATCATATGTTCAATGAAAAGTTGAAAGATTTGGGAGATGAATACAGGGTCCCCATAGAATACATGGCCAGTCAGGGCAAAATCAAATTCTCACCTGAGGAGGATTTCATCAGTGTAATCCAAGCTAATCCCCTTGTCGGCTACACATATAAGGTGGTGGTGTCAAAAATCAGCAAATAGAAAATGACTTACCAGTAATGCATAGACAAAATGAATCGGACCCTTCAGTCTCTGAGCCCGATTGTTACATAGGAGCTTTCCGAAAGATTACATCAGGCCTCCCTTGATCCACTTACCATCTTTCCAAGGTATCGACCCACAAACGACCCCAGTAAGGCTTTTGATGAGTTCGAGCTCTCCAACTTTGTGAACGCCTGTGAATTTGCTTCTCTCCCAGACAGTGATAGTGAAGAGTCCGTCGGAAATGAGAACAGGAATGGGTTGATTTTCAGTGATGATGGCAGTTCAGAGGGCATGGATATAGAGCCAATGGAAATGAAATCCGAAGAATCAGATGGGGTAGAAAGCCATAGGCCTGAGAATGAGGATGAGATTACCTCAAAAAGCGACTGCAACTTTTGCAAGAGCTTGGAGGAGAAAATGGACGAAAGTTCAGATGAGTTCAGCATTTTAGAATTCAATACCCCTTACAGAGATCTAGTCAGTGAATGGAGAGATTTGATTGAAGCCTTAGCCGAGCAGGAAAACTGGGCTCCCCCTATCGACCCAGAGTATCTAAATGTCATCGAGACTGTGCCTCCGTCAGAAAGGGTGGATGCTATTGCAGTATTAAGGGTCACCACTGAGCCATTGTCAAAAGAAGAATGTATGGAAGCCCTAAAAAGGGTCTTGAAGCTTGAAACGACCCCGGTCCCATTTCTATCCTATGATAACAGTGACATTTTCCTAGTAGTGCCAACCCCAGAGGAAAAGCCCAGAATGCCTCTTATATGGCGCCAAGTATCTCGGCCATCCTTTGTCACAATTGGCCACCAGGGTAAGGATGAAGACTCCGAAGGAAGTTACTGTAGTGAATTTGAGGAAGATACAGTTGAAATGCCAGAGGGAACAATAGAAGAATGGCTCACTCAAAGGCCAATTAGACCCGAAAACCTATCCAAAGATGATGACCTGGAGCCCGTCAAAAGGTTTGAACCCAAAGAACTCCTTATTGATGATGGAGTCGCCCACTTCAGGAAGTGTTTGGCTAATTTCAGAGAAGCTGTCAAGAGGTTGACTCCAAAATAAAGGAAAGATATGCTTGACATTGATGAGGAGTATGATCCTACATTGCTAAAAAAGTTGCTAGGGCAAAATGATGAAGCCAATGGCAAGCCTCCAAGTCCAGGGAACGATGGCTTATGTTGTATGTTGACTCTAAAAATCCTGAATGAAACTGTCAAAGCCTTGAGTGAGGAAGAGGAAATTGAAATCAGTAAGTTGTTGAATCGGTGGGGGACCCAGAAGCCGGAAAGATCCAGAAAGCCTGTAACCTTGGATCAGATCCGTGAAGCGACTTATACCTCTAGTGATACTGTGAACCAAATCAGCCAGCAAGGTTGGCCATATGCCAGCAAAATCCCACCTCTAACCCTGAAAGAACTGAAACAATCTTCCAAGAGAGCCAATGACTCAGGAAATTCAAATGTCTATGTGATGACTCGTTTCGGGCAGATGAATGTAGAACCACCCATGGCTGACAAGAAAAATACCAGCTCCGAACCAAGGGCAGATAAGAGGCCTTATAAGCCGGAAACAGAAAAGGTGGAATCTGAAAAGGAAGATCCAGTGCTGACTCAGCTGAAGTGCACCCAAGCCAATATCTACCTTTGGTCCCTGTTAACCTCTTTCTACCCCCACAAACTAAAGTTAGAAGAAAGCTTGGCCAAGACCATGGTACCTATAGATGTCACCCCAGATGAGGTCATCCAAATGATCAAGAACATATTTACTATGGAAACATCATCACTTTTACTGACCTGGATTTACCAAAATATGGGGCTAACATCACTGAGTCGCTCTACATCATTGTCCAGTTGGAGGAGCGCCAGCTTCCGAGGGTGTTAGTCGATGGGGGGGGGTCTGCAATGAACGTCTTGCCAGCAAAAATGATGGACCTACTAGATCTGAAGGCGACAGACTTAAAGCCGTCCAGTCAGACTATAAAGGCCTATGTTTCCACCACTCGATTAGTCTTGGGGATAGCAACTTTAAATATGTGGTTTGGGAAGAAGGTCATGGCTGTTGACTTCCAAGTAATTGATATCCCCATTTCATTTACTGCTCTACTGGGACGACCCTGGATCCACCAGATAAATGGGGTGGCCTCTACCCTGCACCAGTGTGTCAAATTCCAGTCCGATGATGGAACTATCACTACTATCTATGGAGACAGTGTGACTGTGGAAGGGACCAATACCGGGGGTATTCCGATAGTGGAAATCAAGCATGATGATGAAGGGCTTACCTTAACTGGTTTCTCCTTGGCTACCTCTAAAGTGCAAGTTTTTGTGCAGACCTCACTATTACCTCAGACAATATACCTCCTGCCATGCGAATAATGAGAAAGATGAAGTATCTTCCGGGGCTTGGACTGGGTAAAAGGCTTCAGGGTCGTCATACTATCATTGATGCAAAGGAACAAACCACCCGACATGGCCTGGGCTACAAAGCAACTCCTCAGGATGACAGGGAAGCTAAGGTAACAGCTCAGGAAAGACTAAAAGTTGGTACTAATGAAGGGGTCTATCTCCGTTCTTATAGCCGTTGTCTGGCCAAATACTTCACCAAGGGCGAGACTCAGTATGATGAAAATGACAGTCAGAAGTCCATGAGGAAAGATCTCTTGAAAAGCCCCGTGGAAAGCCAGCCAATCCCATCAGGAGGATGTTCCTCGACCTGCCGAGTATTCCTGGGGCTACCACCACTATTCAGAACAAGTAAGTCTTCAAAGGGAACCCACACTGCCTCAAAGAGCCAGCACTCTTCCCAGCAGGGGTAATGGATTTCTCCACCTTCGAGCTAGCTCTCCTAAAGATCAGCAAGGTAGAAATTGCCAACAGTGAGGATAATGGGCGGGCATTACAGAAGCTGTTTGATGAAGAAATACAGATTCCCGACCTGATCTACTTCAACTCAGATGACAAGACAGTTGCCGTAATTAGGAACGGCAGTGAAGAACCTTTTGATCCCCGCACTCTAGTGACTGAAACAGAGATGCCACTGAAGAATTGGGAAACATTTTCAGGCCCAATAGCCAGCCGACAGCAAATGATCACAGATCTTGGATTGGTCCCCCGTCCCTCTATGTCTAGTCTTGTTAAATACCCTGTCATTCGTACTATAGAGTCGGGAGTCTTTGAGTTCAAGTCCTCTGAGTCATCGGCCTTACGCCTGAAGATTATGAATGTGTCGCCAATGTGATCTTTCCATTCGCTTTAAATGAAATGATAGATCTTTTTGAGTATCCCCTTATTGCCAACTTAACAAATGATAAATTAACTAATAATCTAACAACAGTTAATAATGATTCATTTGAACAAGATGCAGACACACTAAATGAGCAATACATTAATGAAATCTTTAAGCAGGTTATTGATAAGGAGGAAAACCGTGCCCAAGATGCCGAGGAGGTTTCGACTAGTGTTAACCTGGGTACTATAGGGATGGTCAAACCGGACCGGAACCGCAAAAGCCCGAAACCGGAGCGAACCAAGGAGAAAACCGGAATCGGGGTTAGGCCGGGCCGGTTAAGGGTTACAAAAATACCAAACCGAACCGAAACCGGAACCGTGAACCGGATGAAATTTCCATGTTTTCCAAAGAACCGGACCGGAACCGGAAAAGCCCGGAACCGGAGCGAACCGGGGAAAAAACCGGAACCGAACGGACCGGAATCGGGGTTAGGCCAGGCCGGATAAGGGTTACCATTTGGCCGAACCAGAATCGGCGGTTTTCGGCCCGGAACCAGAACCGGACCGATTTTGGCCATCCCTAGGGTACTATCAAAGAACCTAAAGAGACACAATCGGGAACTTCTTCCAGGGAGCCGAACGGGACAGACTGATTGATCTTATCAAAGAGTATGTGGATGTATTTTCCTGGTCGTACAAGGACATGCCAGGATCGGACAACTCAATTGTAGAACACATGATTCCTTTGACACCTGATGCTAATCCTGTGAAACAAAAATTGAAGAAAATCAAGCCAGAATGGTCTCTGCAAGTCAAAGTGGTAATTTAAAATATTCTCCATGCCGGATTCATCAGAGTCATCAAATATTCGACCTGGTTGTCAAACATTGTGATCGTGACTAAAGAAAATGGGAAGGTGCGCTGTTGTGTGGATTTTCGGGATCTAAACAAAGCCAGTCCCAAAGACTACTACCCGTTGCCGAACATAGATATTTTGGTGGATGCCACAACTAACTATGAAGTCAAGTCATTCGTTGATGGTTTTGCTGGCTACAATCAGATCAAGATGGCAGAAGAGGACCAGGAGAAAATAGCTTTCACCATGCCATGGGGGACATACTGTTACACGGTGATGCCTTTTGGGTTAAAGATCGCTGGGGCTACTTATTAGAGGGCAGCAACTGCGCGTTTTCATGACATGATCCACAAGGAGATTGAGGTCTATGTCGATGATATGATTATCCATTCCAAAGGCGCAGATGGACAACACTTTGTTGATCTACAGAAGTTCTTTGAGAGGTTAAGGAAGCATTCCATGAGGCTGAACCCTGCAAAGTGCACCTTCGGAGTGACGAGGGGAACGGTACTTGGGTATATGGTCACAGAACAAGGAATTGAAGCCGACCCCCTAAAAATCAAAGTCATTATGGACATGAGGCCACCTCGATCCCAGACAGAAGTCAAGAGCTTTATGGGCAGTCTGCAGTATATTAGCAGTTTTGTTAATCAACTGACAACCATGTGTGAGCCCATCTTCAAGCTTATAAAGAAGAAGGAAGATAGGAAATGGAATGAATAATGCCAGGATGCCTTTGACAAGATTAAGGCATACCTAGTGAATCCCCCAATACTATGCCCCCCGCATGGGTAAAAGCCCGTCATGCTCTATCTCACGGTCACCGACACGGCAGTTAGGGCTATGCTGACCCAAGAAAAGAAAGATTCTCGGGTAGAGAATGCCATTTACTTGTGAGCCGAAAGCTTCAAGGGAGTGAGCTCAATTACTCAACGTGTGAAAAGACATGTGCAGGACTGGTCTGGGTAGTCAAAAAACTGAAACACTACATGCAGGTGTGAGTACCCCGACCCGAACTTGTGTTTTTGGGCTTGCCTAAACTTATTTATTTATATGCATTAGTTTTGGGCCTACTTTAGCAATGGACTTGCCTAAGTTTTTGGGCCTGCCTCCCTTCGGCCCATTCTGCCCGTAGGAAGACCGGTGTCGTCCGACACAGGACAACCCTAAGGCGGTTAATGCCCCATGTCGTACGACATGGAAGTCCCTCTCCAGCAGCTTATAAATACAGGCCTTTACTGCTCATTTAAGGGGGACTTTTTGGAGTAAGGTTACTCTGCTGAAATATATACTGAGACACTCTCTCACATACACACATACTCACCTCCCTCCTAATACACACACACACACATCCAAATCAAGGAGAAAGGTGATCATCTTTGTTGGAGGTTTGAAGAGACAAACACCATACTATTGGTGCTTTGTCTTGTGGACTACAATAGGTAGACCCTAAATCCCTCCTATCTCTCTTTATCTTACTTGTTCATTTGCCATGCTTGTTTATGCTATTCGATTATTTGTGACTATTTGGGTTTCTTATGTGATCAAGATGATGGAGATGTGAATCTTCAATATTCACATCTCCTCATCTTAGATCTGGACATTTAGTAAACTTAGTTTTATTAAAGTTTGAATCTTGATCATCTTTGTTTGAGTTAGGAGGTGATGGCCCCTTGATCATGGCCCAAAATATGTGATCATTCACATTTGGCCATCAAAGCCATATGATCCTCCCACAATACTCACTTATTATTGTCATTTTACTGTTTTAAGTTGGTATTTTAGTCTAATTTTATCATTCTGGGCAGTGTGGGATCAATCTGGTGAAGCTCACTGACAGAGGATGTATCTGTCGTACGACATAGACTGCCTAAGGCGTCCTGTGTCATACGACATAAGGATCCCAGAAAGTTGGTTTGACTTCAGTGACTTCAATCAAACCCAGATTGACTCCCTTTGTAGTTTCAAGCTCTGTTTAGTGTAGTTCTATAGTTTAATTAGCTTTAGATTAGCTTTGGTGGCCTGTCCACCCCCCTTTTTGTAAAAGACAGTCTGACCAGGTCATCCTGTGTCATACGACAGACCCTCTCCTGAGGAAGTCCTGTGTCGTACGACACTCAAGTCCCTGGACAGACTGCCTCATCCCTTCCTTGTAATTCAAGTTCATCAATTATAAGGGTGTGGCCCCCATTTTAATGGCTCACAAGTTGTATCTCATTTTTGTTATCATTTATAAAAATCCAAATTTATATGTCTTGATTGTTGACACGATTTGCACACACCTAGAATGATTTACGTTGTCCTTATTTGATTGAAAGTCTCGAAAGAGGCGACGTGGGTGAGCTCTATATTCTCTTCCCACGTCGTAACTTGACCCCCGAACCCAACTAAGTGTTTATGGTTTCTCAACGTTTTCCTAAAAACGGAGTGGCGACTCTCATTTTATTAAAACCGCGTTTGTATTCCCGTTCCTTTTCAAAATTATCAGTTAAAACCTTTTTCAAACTTCCCATGCGTTCGGCATGCGGATCGAGGTATGTTCAGTAGGCTCACTCGGTGAGTTTGGTCTCAAAAATGGACCCCATCAAGTACCTCTTTGACAAACCATCCCTCTCAATGCGCTTGGCAAAGTGGTCATTCTTCCTGGCAGAGTTTGACATCAACTATGTAACAAGAAAGGCAATCAAGGGTCAAGCACTCTCAGATCATCTGGCAAATTTCCCTAGTAATGAGGACCGAGGCCCTGAACCCCAGTTCCCGGACAAAGGAATTTTTGCTTTTGAACCCGAGAATCGATGGCAACTCTTCTTCGACGGAGCTGCTAACAAAAGGGGAATTGGCATAGGGATGTTTTTGGTGGACCCAAAAGATGAGCACACGCCGATAGCCATCAAGCTGAAATTCTCTGTCACAAACAATGCATCGGAGTATGAAGCCTGTATAGCCGGGTTAGAGGCCGTGTTGGAAAGAAATGTCAAGGAACTTGAGGTCTATGGAGACTCAACCCTGATCATTAACCAGGTCTCAAACAAATGGAAGACTGTGGATCCTCACCTACAGAAGTACCATACCTATATGGAAGAATTGACAGAACAATTCAAAGAGGTGACCTTCCATTATCTTCTAAGGGATAGAAATAGATTTGCAGATGCCTTGGCTACTCTAGCCTCACTGGTAGAAATCCTCGAGGGAAAGGCAGTAAAACCATTTAGAGTGGGTAGAAGGGAAACACCAGCCTTCTGTTGTGAAGTAGAAATTGGACCTGAGCTCGTCAAGGAACCTTGGTACAATCAGGTTTATCAGTTTCTCAAAAATGGGGAAGCAACATTCAAAGACGAAGAAGGTAACCTGAAAGAAGGCATCAAAGCCAAAAGTTTGCAGGCTTTGAAGCGACTGGCCTCTCACTATGTCATTCTGGGAGATGATCTATACAAAAAATGGTACCAAGGACCACTCCTATAGAGTGTCACCAAAGAAAGAGCAAAAGAGCTAATGAGCAAAGTCCATAATGGTCCTTGCAATCCTCACATGAATGCCAGAGCATTAATGCAAGTTATCCTCAGAATGGGCTACTACTGGATCTCCATGGAAACAAATTGTATTCAGCATGTCCGAGAGTGTGATAAGTTCTAGCTGTTTGCCAACCATAATCATCTTCCACCTCATGACTTGCACTGCATGACGATGCCTTGGCCGTTCGGAACTTGGGGTATTGATGTAATCGGGAAGATAGCCCCAGCCGGAAGTAATGGGCACGAATTTATGTTAGTGGCAGTGGATTATTTCACGAAATGGGTGGAAGCAAAGTCCTATAAAGTCCTCACATCCAAGAAGGTTGCTTAGTTTATCAAAGAGAACATCATGTGCAGATATGGGGTACCAAACGAGATCGTCTAAGATAACGGGACACATTTTGAAGGAGATTGCGATAGATTGCTGTTAGAATTCAAGGTCACTCGCCACAAATCATCCCCGTACCGGCCTCAGACCAATGGAGAAGTAGAAGTTGCAAACAAGACACTTGAGAGAATCATCCGAAAGATGGCCACTCGCGGTCATGACTGGCTTGAGAAACTACATCTGGTACTCTGGGGCTACAGAACTTCTGTCAGAACAGCCACGAGAGAAACCCCTTTTGCTTTGACTTATGGAATGGAAGCAGTGCTACATGTAGAGTTGGAAATTCCATCATTAAGAGTTCTTTTGGAAAATGGCATTAATGGAGTTGAATGGTTACGCAGTCGGCATGATGAGCTCGCCCTGCTTGATGAAAGGAGACTAAAAGCAATGGAACATACTTGAGCCTATCAGAGGCAAATGGCTAGGGCATTCGACAAAAAGGTCAAAGCCAGGGACATCAAGGAAGGAGACTTAGTACTGAAAGAGAATCCCCCTAGGAAAATGGAAACCTGTTTGGATCGGCCCGTATGTGGTACAAAAGATACTATCAGGAGGAGCAATGAAACTTGCGGACCTAGATGGCAATCCTTTCATTCACCCTGTCAACGGTGACAAGCTTCGTCGTTATTATGTTTAAAAAAACAAAAAAACAATTAAAAAAAAAGAGAAAAGAGAGTGCAAAAAGAGTAATACTCAGCTAGGCTGAAAACCCTGAAAAGGGCGGTCTAGGCAGAAAACAAGGTCGCACCTAAAAAAAACAACAACAACAAAACAAACAAGTTCATTAGAGTCGAACTACGGAGACCTGAGCCCCTTAGTCCTTTTTGTAAAAGGGGAATGTAGGCAGCCATAAATGGTTCGGTCTAAACAATAAATAAACATCCAGATTTTCATGAAATGTGTCTTGAAAAATTCCAAGATAATATCCCATGTTTTTACAAATTAAAAACTTCTTAATGAGTTCAAGCACGATCTACTCTTGACTCTCCTAACCTGCTATGAAGAAAATATGTAAAATAAAACACCTAAATAACTAATGTGTCTGCAAACAAAGCAATAAGTGGATGCTCAGAACATCTCTCAAATCTATCAACCGTCAGTGGCGGCATCATCCTTGTTCTTCTTCCCACGAACTCGACCTCTTCGAGTGTTCTTCCTCTTCTTCTCGATGATGTTTGTCTCCCTCCTACCTATTTCAGGTGCCCTCACTGGAGCCTCGACCAAACCTGTGTCAATAAGTTTCCTCTGTACCCTAGCACGAGTCTCTATCTCCTCCCGCTGAGCCTCTGTGAGAGGAGGAATCCCCGACAATCTCTCATATCTAACTTCCATGTCCTTAATGAAATCGCCTGATTGGTTATGTCGAATGGCCTTTGCCTCGGCCTCCCTCAGAGTCCTGCTAGAGTCACTATCAGCACCTAATAAGGCCTGGCGCCTCTCTCCCAAAATGCTCTGAGTCGCCCCTATCTCTCTCTCATAATAATCCAGGTAAACTGTGGTCAAAATAGTACTCTCCCTCCTCTTGAGAATGACTCTGGGTGGAAAAGCAGCATATGTCCATGCCCTCGAGAAAAAGGAGAAACTACCGGGATCTCTCATATCCAAGGTTGCCACCTCCATGGTACGAATACTCTCCCAGTCATCCAGTGGCTCCTGTAAGGCCCCAAACTATCTCAATACTAAGCATGGAATGTAGAAAGATGACCAAGATAGCCCTGGGACCCTCACTATGTAGGACTCCTGAAATGTCCTCTGAGTCTGCAACCTCCAGTGAGGCACCCACCAACGAATATCTGAAGTAGACAGCTGAGCCATCATCAGCTCCTAGCGGTCCTGATCCTACTGTCTTGGTGCACCTCTCCGTGAAATCAACCAGGTGTAGACACCCCATTTTGAACCCATCGGAGCACATTTATACCGCTCTAAGTCTCGCCTTGAGTCAAGAAGTAGAAATCTACCATTTCGTCATGTTTCGTTAAGTTTTGACTAATGATCGTTAGTTTGGGACTAAGCTACATACGAAATAATGAGGAAAGGGCAGAATTGTCCACTGACTGCCTTATCTCGTGCGAAATAGCGTGTCTCGCGTGAGATAAAGGAGTTCTGCAGACCTGCAGATGGCAGTTTCCTCGTCGGTTTCACCTCTTTCGGGATAAAACTTTATCCATCCGACCATCCAATGAAGTTTGGATTCTAGAACCTTCCCAAGGTGTTTGATCTCATCTTCAACACCTCTCCAACACCTATAAATACCTGAAGACTTTCAGTATTTTAGGATCCCAGAATTTTCAAGTCAAAACCCCCACATTTACTGGTTTCTCTCCCTGAAAGATTCCTGTAAATCACCCCTAAAATCACCTAAAGTTTGTTTGTCAACTTTGTTGATAAACAAAAACTCTCTGTCTTTCTTTTATTTTTCAAAAAAAAAAAAACTCTCTATCTTACTCTATCACCTAGATTGACTATCACACATGCACACTCATATTATATCTGTCATTGCACTACATACCCCAATTAACCCGGGACCCACACTAAGGACGGATGATGGTAACCACCTAGTCTCCGGTCTCTCCGAAGTTGGATCATCCCACTCCTCATATTCAATCCATCTAGATTGTCATATCGCAGGGAGCCTAGCCTTCCAGCCCTGCATCGCCACATATCATGTAGATTGTCTTTTTAGGATCACTCCGTGACCGGTCGGTTTGACTCGGTGATCTTTTCTTGTTTTTGACCAAAATAAAGCCATGTAAAATTGATAATAAAGGACTCGGAATAGTCCCTTCGGAAAAGTCCCTTTGGAATGTCCCTTCGGAATGACCCTTTCGGAAGTCCCTTTAAAAAGAAAAAAAAAAGAATCCTTCAAACAATCTTACATGGCTTTGTTTTACAAAAATCGGACTGGTTACTTAGTCGTTAGGTTCTGATAAAGGCCTTAGAAACCCCTCAAAACGGATTCTCCGTTCCGACCAAAAATTAGGTCTAATAAAAAATCGACTTTCCATGTGATTATCTCGTGCGTTACTACCTGTCTCACGCGAGGTAATGTCTCTGTTTGCTGTGTTTGAGCCTGAACCATTTAAGCCTTCTTTCGACTCGTTGGGGCTAGATTTGATCCTGACACCATCTCTGCATCTCTTCTGTCAGTTTTCCGAAGCTACTCAACCTCAAGACTCCTAACACAATGTCTACAGAAAAGTACTTTGTCACTGAGAAAGACCTTAAAGAGGAGGACTTGAAGAGCATGACCAAGTACCTTGTTGCTGAGTTTGAGCACGTAGAGGGTTGGAGAGAAGCTTTTGATATGCCTACCACTCTCATCGCTAGAGATTTCCGGAAGATGGAAAGTGACTCCGACAGCGGGTGATCCTCTGTGCAAGAAGAGCTAAGTGACATCAAAGCTCAACTTGCCAAAGCCCTGCAGCAAATTGACAACAATGATGCATGGCACAACTTGGAAGAATCCATCCAAGCTGATAAAACAAAGATGCTGATTGAAGAACTCGAGGAGGTCAAAAGCGAACTCGAGGATATGACCCAAAAGTGTAGCACCCTCGAAGCTCACATTGAAGATGACATTGATGAGAGGGTCAATTATTGCCTCAATACTCTTTACCGTGACCTCAAGGAGCAGAATATCAGTCTCACCACAACGTCTTCGTGCAGCACTACGAGAACCATATCCGAGACCTCCATAATCAAATGGCTAAACGAAGGAAGGGTAGGATTTTCACTGACATTGGAAGGATCTCCCTCGGTCATCTCTTCATAAGTCTTCACAAGGATGGAAAGATGAGCCCAATGGAAGGTTACATGCCCAAGAGAGAAGGACGAGCTCCACACCTCTACTGCTACTACCATCAATGCTATGGCCATCACACCGACGATTGCTCAAACCTAAGGAATGCAATCCAAGATTTAATTGACAGCGTCCTCGTTAAAGTTGATCCTAGCGGAGGCGCCATAAGTTGGAAGAGTTAGAGAAATGAGATCTTTTTTTCCTTTCAGTCATTTACTTTTGTTTGCAAAAGAAACGATTAGTAGTCTAGTTTAGTTTGGGTACTACTTGCCTAAAATCCTCATTTGTGGGCAATAGTATCAAGTTTGCTTTTCAATAATAGTTAGTCAGTATTTTTCCTTTCGTTTCTGATTACTTATTTCAATCGAGAAAGCAAGCACTGTGAATGTCATAGAAACTTGCAACGAAAACGATTACTCCAAAGCACTTCGGTTTTTTGGAAACCTTCCTGTGTGGAGAATGATGCAAGCAAAAGGATACTTTCCAGGCTTGGGACTTAGAAAACACTTGCAAGGGGTAACGGAACCACCACCGGTTCCCCCACCACACACGAAGCATGGCCTAGGATACATCATTTCCATTCGCGATGGAGATGACGAAGAAGAGTGGGACTTCACTCAAGTCAAGTGGGAAGGAACCGCGTACAAAGACCACAATGACCCAAAGGTCAAAAACTGCAACCTCGAGTCATATCAAAAGACACCCAATGGCTACTTTGTCCGGGAAGGGGAAAGCATCCCATACTTTATCTTTTCAGAACCATGGACTGACGATAAAGGAAAACGCCAACCGGGCTTTGAAATCTTCCCGATCGCGACTCTTCGCGACGAAAGCATGTAACCCGTCCCAATAATCCCTAAAGATTTATGGGGCACGAAGGCAGAAATCACCAGCAAATGGGACTTTGTGTTGGGAGAAGATATGCTACGACAGTTTGAAGACTTGTGCCGGTTAGAAGACAGCCAGATCCATGCAATCTCCAAGGGGGACGCTCCAACTACCGATTACACAAAACTGATACAGAAATGTGATGAGGCAATTCTAAAATGGCACGTCACCGGAGGACCAGTTGTTAATGAAGACTTCATGATCAAAGAGCTTGGTTGTACTCCCCATCCCCGCAGGAAGATAGGCCCTGTAACTTTCACTTTAGAATCAGGCTCCACCTCTGATGAACTCACTCAAGAGGAAATCAAGGTGGTGGCCGAACATGTATTCCCTTACTTTCTTAATGAAAACTTTGATCTTTTCGAGTACCCTGAGATTGCTAACATCGTAAATGATGAATTAACTAATAATAATCAATATAACGAACAAGTTAATAATGAATCATATGATGAGATAGACCAAGAAAACGAACAAATTTTAAAAGAATTAGCAAAGCAAGTAGGTCGTTGTGGAAAGAATGGCCCCATTGACGATGAGAAAATGCAAACGGTTTATCTCGGGACAACAGAAGATCCCAGAGAAACAAAGATCGGCAGCTTCTTCAAGGGGGAAGACAGAGAAACCTTAACGCATCTCCTCAGAGAATTTGTCGACGTCTTTGCTTGGTCCTACAAAGATATGCCTGGGTTAAATCAGTCGATTGTAGAACACAAAATACCGTCGCTACCCAACGCCAAGCCAGTCAAACAGAAACTGCGCAGAATCAAGCCGGAATGGTCAATGCAAGTGAAAGAAGAGATCATGAAACTCTTGAACGTAGGATTTATCAAAGTGATTGAGTATCCGGAATGGCTGGCAAACACAATACAAGTAGCCAAGTCGAACGGGAAAATACGAGTCTGTGTAGATTTACGAGACTTGAACAAGGCATCCCCTAAAGATGACTTCCCACTACCAAACATAGACATGTTGGTCGATGCCACCGCAGCATACGAAGTCTGCTCATTCGTCGATGGCTTCACAGGGTATAACCAAATCCTCATGGTAGAGGAGGATCATCACAAGACAACATTCACCACACCTTGGAGGACGTTCTGTTATACAGTCATGCCGTTTGATCTCAAGAACGCTGGGGCTACTTACCAAAGGGCAGTCATGACACTATTCCATGACATGATCCACAAGGAAATAGAAGTATATGTGGACGACATGATTATCCACTCAAAAGGGACAGATGGTCAGCACTTCAGAGATCTCAGAAAATTCTTCAATCGACTAAGACAACACAAGATGAGGCTCAACCCCGCAAAATGCTCATTCGGAGTGGTCAAAGGGAAAGTCTTAGGGTACATGGTCACCGAGCGTGGCATAGAAGCAGACCCCGACAAGAGAAAGGCCATCATAGACATGCCTCCACCCAGAAAACAGAAAGAAGTAAAGGGATTCATGGGCAGACTCCAATACATCAGTCGATTCATCAATCAATTGACCACAATGTGCGATCCTATCTTCAAGCTACTTAAGAAAAACGCACCTCAAGAGTGGACTGAGGAATGTCAAGAAGCATTCGAGGAAGTTAAGCACTACTTAACTTCCCCACCTATCCTGGTTCCACCGCACAAGGAAAAGCCCTTAAAGCTATACCTCATGGTTACTGACAACGAGCATAACAAGGCCGAATTAATGGTCATGGAGACAAGGAGAGAACCCATCCCAGTTCCCATTATAGCATGGGAATAGATGCAAGGGAACTTCTTCTCCTGAAGAAATGAATTGATGAAATGGAGTTGGAGAAGAAAGAAGTTGAGGACGAGGACACCAGTGCCACCCATCCCTTCTCCCAATGGATTGTTGACCAACCTCCCAACCCGGCTCTCAAGATCCCCAATTTTGAAAAGTATGGAGGAACCACAGACGCACGAGATCATGTGCAAGGCTTTGAGTCAATTATGGAATTCTTGTCCAAGGCCGATGATATACTCTACAAGGCTTTTGCCAGTACCTTTGGTGGGATAGCCCTATCATAGTTTCGTGAACAGAAGAAGGGGAGCATAGACAGTTGGAGAGTAATGAGGAGATAGTTCCTCGATCATTTTACAACAGCAGGCAAGCGAAAAAAGAGGTTGATAGTTGACTTATTGCTTAAAATTAGTGAGTACCCCTACCAGACAGAAGCCACAGTGACATTCATGGTCATGGACCTAGCTAGCGACTACCATGCCATCATTGGCATTCCAAGTCAAGAAAAACTTAGGAAGGTGGTCTCCTTTCCTCACCAGGTTAAATTTCCAACTCCGGTGGGAATTGGATGCGTGAGAGGAACCTCAGGGACTTCTTGGAACATGTAATGAAAATAAGGAAAATGGTTAGAAAGATGGAAATTGACACGCCAGAAGAAAGCTCGACACTTTCAAAGTCTGTCAAAATGACTAGCACTAACTCCAGGATCCATCTGATAACCAAAGTTGAGGATGGGGAGGAGCTCATGGTGGTCGATACGACTACCCATTTCCAAGAATGGGATAGAGAATTCGAACCTGAGGTGAACAAGGGAACAATGAAGTGGTTCAATGATACCAATGGGTCCGGATCCCTCACTCCTGATAAAGATGGTGAGTTTCAACCAGACCATCACATGCCCGTCAGGACATATATACTTGATAATACTGAGGCTACAATTATGCCTGACCTCGACATAGCTCCAGCTCGTCAACGATCATAGGGGCCGACCAGGACATAAGACCGGATGACAAAGCCATGGACGAGTTGATCGAAATAGAAGATCTGGATCTGAATAAAGATGATGGAACAAGGCTTAGAGAGATCATTATCGAAACACTACAATTCAGAGACGGGCCAAAAATGGAGCCCATAAATCAGTTGGAAGAAATAGTACTCAATCCCGACTACTCGGAGCGAAGAATAAAAATTGGAGGACAAATCTCCCCAGAAGAAAGGGAGGAGATCATTGCACTACTCAAAGATAACCTTGACGTCTTTACTTGGAGAGTCGAGGACATGAGAGGAATTAAAGAAAAGGTGGTCATCCACAAGTTGAAGGTCGACCCATCTACTAAGCCTATCAAGCAGACTAGAAGAATATTTGCTATTGACAAGGAGGATGCAATCAAAGAGGAAGTAGATAAATTTCTAAGGGTTGGAATAATTAAAGAGACAACCTATCCTATCTGGTTAGCCAATGTTGTGATGGTGAAAAAACAAAATAGGAAGTTGCGTATGTGTGTAGATTTTAAAGATCTCAATAAAGCTTGCCCAAAAGACAGTTACCCACTCCCTATAATTGACAAGATGGTCGACTCTATTGCAGGACACAAAACCCTCAGCTTTCTCGACGCATACTCGGGATACTATCAATTCAAGATGGCCGAGGAAGACATTGAGAAGATAGCTTTTCAAGCAGTTGGAGTAATTTGTTGCTATACCATGATGCCCTTTGGGCTAAAAAATGCTGGTGCCACCTATCAATGTGTGAGGTCTCTCCCCAACTCCAGGACCTATAAACTCGTGTCCCAAGCTGGAGGGTCCTCAAAATACACCCTTTTAAAAAAACTTTTCTTTATATTAACTGGAAAAGTATAACCACCCTTTATCAAATCAATTTAAAAATAACCCCTCTACAGGGAGGAGAAATCTTGAGTTTTTCAATTTTTGGGTGAAGATCATCTTGGAACAAGGTATTAATCTATTCCCTAGCATTTAAAATTATTTAATCTTAGTTTAATGTTAGATTGGTAACCTAAAATCAAACTAGGGTTTAAAGGTTATTAGGAGTATGAATATATTTTATGATGGAGAAATTTAAATCCTATGAATGAGTATTAAAATAGGATTATGTATGAATCAATAGATGTAAATCTAGGATTGTTCATACCAAGAAAGATTAAAACAAAAAGAAATATTTTGTGTGTTGTGATGTGTTGTGCCGTGTTCATGTGTGTGTTGTACCGTGTGTGTATGTGTGTGTTTGTGCCGTGTGTGTGTATGTGTTTTGTATGAATAATTTTGGTGTAAAATTGTTTTACAAATTGTTTTGGGTATAATATTTTGGTATCAAAAGGTTTTGATTTTGAATAAAAATGTTTTTGGGTTAGAAATCTAACCAAGATTAAAGCTGAAAATCAGTTTTCCAAAACCCTAGTGACCAAACTGAAAATCTGGAAATTAGGGGCTGTTTTGTAAATCCTGAAAGTCAAGGGACTGTTCTGTCATTTTTGAAAGAAGAAGGATTGTTCAGTAATTTTTGAAAGTTGAAGGACTGTTTTGCAAATATTTAAAAGTGAGGGACTGTTTTGCAAATACCTAAAAGTTGAGGGATTATTTTGCAAATATTCAAAAGTTGAGGAACCACTTTGTAATTTCTTGAAAGATGAAGGATCTTTTTGTAAATACTCAAAGTAGAGGCTTTTAAAAGTAACTTCTAAGGAAAGAAAGACTTTTAAAGGTTAAAGAAGAAGAACCAAAATAAAATAAAGGCAACTTCTAAGAATAGGAAGTGTAAGCCTAAGAATAATGGAAAAGTCTTCAAACATAGAAAGGTAAATATTTTAGGAAGGTTACCTAAAATAGAAAAGATACTATTTAAGGAAGGATCTTAAATAGAAGGTAAATATTTTAGGAAGTTTACCTAAAATAGAAAGATACTATTTAAGAAAGATACCTTAAATAGAAGGTTACTATTTTAGGAAGGTTACCTAAAATAGAAGGATAATATTTTAGGAAGTTACCTAAAATAGAAAGTTGTCATTTTAGGAAAGTTACCTAAAATAGAAGGATAGTTAACTAGTAAGATGAGTCCAACATCAACTCATAAGTTAACTAAAGATAAATCAACTAGGGTACATAAGAAGTAATAAACAATTACTTGTACCTAAAATGATATATTTGCATGACTGTAGGTTATACCAGAAGTGCAAAGGAAGCAAGCTAAGGTAAGGAATTACGTTCCTAAACACTCTTGTGTATCGATTCTTTGGAAAATCTATCGAGTCTTTTCAAAAGTTATACTATCATGTGGCGATAGTGTTTTATAAAATATTCCCTGGACATGAAACGTCTTTTGGAAAATCTTATCTATGATATGTATTGTTCATGGATATCTAAAGTATTGACTTTGCTTATGTGTATTCTTGCTTTAATATGAATGCACTATATGTTAGACTTGTATGATATTGTTACATGCATGTCAAGATAATATGAAATAATATGGGACTCGTATGATATTGTTACATACTTGTCTATACTTTTATGCGCACTCGACATCTAAAGTAGATGATCGGATAGGAATTACTCAATGTAGGGTATATCCTGAATAACAACTATAATATGGAATTGTAATGCCACACTTCCTTGATTGAATTTTATTATTATAACCTTTCGTTGAAATGCTTCGATTGAACCGTCATTCAGGTCATCTCCTCATAACTTCAAGGAGATCACGTAATGACTTACTGGGCATCTTTCGCTCATTCCTTCATTCTTATTTTTCCTCCAGGTATGGGGATAAGGATGGAAGATCGTTGTAGGAAAGACGGCGATCAATGAAGAGTTATAGAAGAATTATCGACGAGCCGGAAGTTTAGTTTAGTTGGATAAAGCTAGTAGGTTTTACTAGTCGTTACATTTGATACTTACGTACTTATGTAACGTTGAATACTTTAGTTACCGTTGGGTTTGAATAAGTTTGAATATTAAGTTACCGTTTGATTTGAATATTTAAATGTTTAGTACCCGTTGGGACCCTATATTGGGCATTTTTTCATATTGATGAATATTATTATATAAAGGAAATTCTGGGTCGTTACACATGAAGCCGACTGACATGCCCCCAAACTAGGTTATTTACAATTACTTAATAAGAGGACTTGAGTTTAATAGTTAATCAATAAAAAAAACTTAAATAAAAATCAAATATCCAAAATATTCAAGAACACTTATCTCTAATCCAACAATAAAATCCATCTGCCACCAAATGGTTCAAGGCATTTTATTACGGTTCAAAACTAATATCTAGAACGGGCAATAAAAGAAAAAAAACTATTCTAATTTCTTTCCGGCTGTCCAGTTACGCTTCAGATTGAAAACCCCCTTTCTATTTATTACATGGAAGAAAAAGAAAATAAAGAAGGATGAGCGAATGACAACTTAGTAAGGTCTTACGCCGCCAATTCGGTTCTAAGAAGGTGTGACGTCAAAACGTGTCAATAAAAGATAACAATGAAGCGGACTAATTTAGTCAATACAATAGTTTCCTTATCAATTATGAAATATGACTAAGTCAATATTCAATGATTTCGAAATGATCACATATCAGTCAATATGTGTCAATGTCTACCCCGAATAAGGGTTCAATTTATTCAATGTTTCAATTTTGGTATATCCGGATAACCTAACCACAATTTCAGTGGTATCAATATTCAATGGGTAATGCGCATGTCATGATTTTACCCCATAGTGGCATTGTCACTCCAATCCAGCAAAGACTCCTGCCTCATCCCAAACTATCTGAAAATAAGGGACGGAATGTAGAAAGAAGACTGAGATAGCCCCGGAGCCCTGACAACATAGGAACCTTCCTGAAGAGTCCTCCTAGTATCTATCTTCCAATGAGAAACCCACCAGCGAATTTGATGTGTGCATAGTCTAGCCATCCTACCCTCCCACCCGGACTGGTCAGCCTCCAAGACCAAAGGTCGCTGAGCAAACGTGTACGGACTAAAAGATGTTGGAGCCACAGGCATAGCTTGAAGCCTCTCTCTCAACCACAAAGTGAGCAAAGCGGGACTCCCTCCGCGCATGAACCTGTCCCCCATAGCCAGCTGGTCTATGCCAAGAAAGGTCTCTCCCAAGACCAAAGGAACGATGTACTCACCCGCTCGACAATGAGCAGGGTGATGTGACATATACCGAGAGTGCTAACCATGAACATAGTGGCTATCACGCATAGAGAAAACACAACCCATGAAGTGTCACTCTCACCATCACTCATACTCATGAATCTATCAGGCAGCTTAGAAATGTCAATATGCCTGGAGTTGAGTATCATAGCTTGTGTTTCCTCTAAAGGGACTCGGAGAAAGAACGTTAGCTTCATGTCAATGGTCACCCCTCCAACTGAAGGAAGAGAGATTGCCTCCACTTCCGGTCCCTCAAGCAAAGACCTAATATCCTCCAAAGTAGGAGCAATCTCGTTGTAGGAGAAGCTATAAACATGCCTCCTTGTGTCCCAAAACCTTGCGGCAGCTCGTAACAACTCCCAATCCGGGGATAACTCTTTGAGATACCAAATGGACTTGATCTTGTATTTTGCCTCAAAAGCTCGCTTGTTATGCTTCATATGGTGCCTTATCCACGTCTTGAGCCTCTCAAGAAAGTATGCTTGCTTCTCCTTTGAAAGTTTTGAGAAATTTCCCATAACTAGTGTTGAATTCATGACTTCAAAGGAGGATTTCGAATTGCAGTTTGCTGAGAAAGCAATATGTGTTGTTTTGAAATTTGGAAGAATGAGCAAAAACCAGATTTGCTTCAGAATTTATTCCCCTTCTGAAATGTCAATCAAATCCGTACAGACCTCCTTGAATGCAAGGTATATCCGTACGGATCACTTTATTTCCCCACCAAAAAAATCTGCAGCAACAAACAGTTGCTGCCCGCAGCAGGATTTTTCACCCAAACTCCTCAAAAAACCTGTCAAACTTGTTTCAAACCCATATAACACAAAGAAAGCATTCCAGACTCATGCAACATACACAAAACATTTAAAGCACGTAGAATCAACTCTTAAGTTATTACAAATAAAATGTAAATAAAAGAGCTCATTACATGTGAGTAAATTGTGCATGAAAGTACAAATGTTCTGTTACTCTAACAAACACAGGAAAAAGAAAAAAAATAAAAAAAATCCTACTACGAGTCCTCATCAGCACCGCTCGGTGAAGGCTCCCGCATCTCCGCGCCTCTGCAAACCACCTCATCATCATCCAAAAATTCAGTGCCTTCCTCAACCGAATACTCCATGAAGTCTGCAGTGGTAAGACCGGAAAAGGAGTCAAAGAAGGGAAAGGGAGACGAGCCCTTGGCCTGTGTACTGGACTGAGGAAAGAACCGTGGAAACGGCCATGCACCTCTGCCCTCATCGAAGGAGCTCCCATCATGACTGTAACTACCCTGGGTTTGTATATCGGGCTGAGAGGTATGCTGTGGATCTGTGTCCGAAGTGTGAAAATGAATGTCCATCGATCTCCTCGAAGGCATCGGCTTGTGAACTGCTGCACATCTGTACGACCCGTAAGACATCCCCCGCACAAGCTTCTTCGCAAAAGCTTTCATCCCCATATATTGGCGGGTGATCAAATCCATGTTTGCCCCAAAATCTATATGACAAAGAAAAGGGGTCACAAAAGAAAAAAAGAAGTAGAAGACAAGAATAAGATGCTAAAATTCGAAATAACACTTACAGATGCAACCAGATCAACTCGATAAGCGGGAGGAACCTTCTCTGGGATGGGCATAAAGACCCGTCTCCTGGATGAGTCCCCATGAACATAAGTAAATTTTGCTCTCGATACTGGAATATCCCCAGGTCGTGATGGGTCACCCCTCATCTCCCTATCCAGCACCTGTAGTGTCCTGAGCTTCCTCCTCACAAAGGCCTTGTACTCTTCACCTTCTAGGGTGTACTATGAGGCATCCACCCTGGCTCGATATCTATCAATATCAAAATAACTCATCTCCAGAGGGCTCAGCATGTGAACTAGAGGATCCCTCGGAGCACGAGGAGTAGCACCGTCACCATGCTGCCAAAAAACCCTCTCTCCTAGGTACATCACATCACAAGTAAATCCCCGCAAGGGCTTCCTCTGCCTTTTCACTCGAGGAGTATCACCGAGGTCATCCACTTCGTACCGAGACCTAGGATGTAGCTGAAAACCCTCTGGGCTATCCTTCTCCAGGTGCCTCTTCACGTCATCATAATTGAGTGTGGCCTTCCCTCTGCTACCCCTCCTCTTCCTCCAGGTCCGAGTCCAACAGAGCATGGTGGGATACACCAGCAGGACCTCATCATGACGATCCCACTCGTGGCATTGGAAGACCTCGTAGCACCACACCTGCTACAGAAACAGATAACATTCAGAAAAGAAAGGGATGATAATGACATAAAAGGGCAAAAACAATAAAGCCATACCTCAAGAGCAAACTCAAAACATCCCAAAGTGCTGACAGCACCCCTGCTAAACTTATCCATAGCAAAGTAGAGCTCAGCTAAACCTGCCTCCCCCCGGGCAATGTCACACACCCTCTCTAAGTCAACCAATGATTCAAGAAGAGGAAAGAGAGCCGTGGTAGCATGGTTCAGAAAGAGGGTCAAACAAAGGGCGAACCACAAAAAATGAGCGGGCCAACTGCTCCGCAAACACTTCACTGGGATCCCGCTGATACCTCCCAATGTTCGTCGTGATCTCCGCTTCGATGTTGGAATACACCATGCCCAAGTCCTTGTGAGGCATAGTCACAAACCCCAATAATTCAATCAAGCGCTCGTCGGACATACGATCTCTCCACTTCATCGACTCTCCCTTAAAGGACAGACCGGGGATAGCAGCGTAATCCGTCGAAGTCATCGTAACTTCCCCCCAACCGAGATGGAAAGAATGTGTGGTGTCCCACCAGAACTCGGACAAAGCTATGAAGATGACCTTGTTCTTCTTGGTCGAGACTACCCCAGCTAGATTCTCCACAAATACGTTCAACCCCGTATCAATGACTAGTCTCCTAGGACTAGATCTCCCCTCCTATGAGTTATCTTGCATACTCCTCTAAACCTCCACTACAGTCTCAATAGACCCCCATCTCTTCATATTCTTATCCCTCCCCAACAAAGGCGCATCATCCTGCAGGTAAACACGGCAAAGTTATGTCAATAAACTCCGTACCATCGTACGATGCAATACTAGCAATAATAAACGCTAAATGAAGAAGAATGGCACATATCATTCACATTTTACCTCAAAAGTACGTTCCCACATGACACATTTTATCTCAGAAAGCCCGTTCCCACACGGCACATTTTATTTTAAAAAATGGCCTGTTCCAACACGACACATTTATCTCAAAAAGCTCATTCCCACATGGAACATTTTACTTTAAAAGCCTGTTCCCACATGTTACATTTTTACCCCAAAAGCCCATCCCGGCACGGCACATCATATTCGAAAGGGCCGTACCAGGAACGACATGTTTTCTTTCAAAAAATTCCATCATATTTTCAACGACTTTTGACGCACTTTGATGATCACATCCAATCTTTTTCAAACAAAATTCCATGCACTCATGCTTCATATTGAATACAAAAAACATGTCATACTTATCAAATCACCCTAAGGTACAATCAATTCAAGCATATAATACACCATTTCAAAAGAGGTACACTGTATTTTCACAAATTATAGTAAACTTCATATTTTCAATAAAAATCACATTCCCATAACCCATACACATTAAATTTCAATAATCCATTATTAATTTCACAAAATAATCATGGCAAGAACAAAACCCCCAAATGGAAAAACTAAGCCCTAGTTCTAACATGCCATCCTTCAAAACCAAAATTAAAGACAACATTTAGTTTTTTACCACCTCTTTCGCCTTCCCTTTTGAGTTATGCTTGTGTACATCCGGATACAATTCATCTGAATTGATTGTAGAAGGCTTGTAGATAGAAAAATTTATTTACAAATCCAACCTCCTTTCAATAACTTCTTGGCTCCGTTGGTGACGAACTCGCCTGATTTCCTCCGCCCTGGTGAAGATTTAGCAAAAACGGATGAGGTTTTGGTGAAGCTTGGCTCAACAATGGAAATTTCTCCTCCTCCCTCTCATCTCTCTCGATAGAAACTTGGAATATATGGGTTGAATGGCGATTTTTTCAGTCTGAATCAGTTTAAACTCACCTGTTTTCCTCTCAAATCCGTACGGACCACCTTGTAAAATCATGGTGAATCCGTACAGACCACATTGCACACTTAAGGAAATTGACCTTCCTACCCCTATGATCTTTACCTTGGCTGCCCAAAAGCCATCCCCTACAAATTTATGCATTTTGTTCCCCAAAATAACTTCGGCAGTTATCGTAAGTCTGAGCCTTTTCTTGGCAGTTATCGTAAGCCCAAACCTTTCTTCAGCCGTCATCGTAAGCCAGAACCTTCTTCGACAGTCATCGTAAGCCCGAGCATTTCTTCGGCAGTCATCGTAAGCCCGAACCTCTTTTCGGCCGTCATCATAAGCCCGAACCTCTCTTCGGCCATCATCGTAAGTAGGGATGACCAAAACCGGTTCCAGGCCCGGTTCCGGTTCGAAACTGCCGGTTCCGGTTGGGCAAAAGTGGAAACCTTAATCGGCCCGGCTGACTCACGGATCCGGTTCCGGTTGGTACAAAACGGTTCCGGTCCGATTCCGGTCCGGTTCGGAGGTTCCTTTTTTTTTTTTAATTTTTTTTTCTGACTCTGACAGTCTGACTAATTGTCTAATTCAAAAAAAATGATGGGGAATTCCGATTCGAATTTGAAATGAAACCACTCAAAATTCAAATTTTAAACCAACCAAATTCTAAAAACTAAAAAGCATTTTGTAGGGAGGGACTAGGGTAGGGGTGGGTACTGGATGCCTCAGCCTTGCCAGTTGCCATATGAAACAAAAGAATATGTATGTGTCATTTGCAGCTTTATAGTTTATAGACTCGAGATTCTTTTCTTATGTACTAATACAAGACAAAATTATCATATATAACCAAAATATTTATTTATAATTATATAGGACAATTAAATTATGGAGTTTACATTACAAGTAAAAGATTCCATAATTTGAAAACATCAAACAGAAAGGATTTAATTTTGGCATTGTGCCAAATGAGGATTAGGAGTGGGTGGAATTTGAATTTGAATTTGAAAATGCTTTTTAATTTTTAGTTACCTTCTTTTTTCTATTTCTTTCTTTCTATCTACTATTAATAAAATTATTTCATAAGTGATTTATTTTTTTTTAAAAAAATAACCTAAATCAACATTATATTGAAAAACAAACATAGAAAAAACACTACAAGAAAACTGTCATTTAGCGACGGATTTTAGCGACGGACACAATTCCGTCGCTAATAGTGACGGATTAGCGAGGGAATAGTGAGGGATAAAAAATAAAAAAAATAAAGTTGAAAACGACAACTTTACCGACGGATTTAACGACGGACAATATTCCCTCACTATTTCGTCGTAAAAGTGGCGCAAAAAAATTGCGCCTTTTTTACCGACGGTTTACCAACGGATTAGTGACGGATTGCAAATTTTTTTACCGACGGATGTTTTTCGTCGCTATAGAATTAAAAAAATAAAAAAATATTATTTCATTTTCATTTAGCGACGGATTAACGACGGATTGTAAAAAAAATTTACCGACGGATGTTTGTCGTCGCTATAGAATTGGAAAAAAAAAATTCATTTTCATTTAGCGACGGATTAGTGAGGGATTAGCGACGGATTTTTTTTATTTTTATTTTTTGTATATATACAGTCTAATGCATGTTTATTAATACCTAATTGTTAAGTTTACCTCAAATATAAATGAAGTAAGGCTAAATATGATAAAAATATGTGACATTCTTAAAATGTTAATAAGTTAATTATATTATTTAATTGTAATTTATATTTTTAAAATGAATATATATCTTTTGAAGAGTGAATATCAAATATTAATTTTATAAAGTATAAAATTATTTGAATTCATATTTTATTTGGAATATAGTGTATATGGTATATGAATGGTATATTGTATATTGAGTATACATGGTGTATAAAACTTCAATACTAAAAAATGTTCAAAATATTTATTTATATTCATAAAAATTAAAAAAAAACCTATACATTTATAAATAAAAATTAAAGAATTTTACCCGTCTCTGATTTCTTTATTATACTTTCATTTGTTTATTTTTTTTTTCTAACTTTTTTTATATAACTTTTATACCCCATACCCTATAGGGTATACCCTATATCCTATAGGGTATACCCTGTACCTTATACCCTATAGGGTATACCCTATACCCTATAGGGTACCCTATACCATATACCCTATAGGGTATACCCTATAGGGTATACCCTATACCCTATATCCTATAGGGTATATCCTATACCCTATACCCTATAGGGTATACCCTATACCCTATAGGGAATACCCTGTAGGGTATTGGGTATAGGGTATACCCTATACCCTATAGGGTATACCTTATAGGGTATATGGTATAGGGTATAGGGTACCCTATAGGGTATACCCTATAGGGTATACCCTATACCCTATAGGGTATATCCTATAGGGTATACCCTATAGGGTATAGGGTATATGGTATACCATATAGGGTATAGGGTATAGGGTACACCCTATAGGGTATACCCTATACCCTATACCCTATAGGGTATACCTTGTAGGTTATTGGGTATACCCTATAGGGAATACCCTATAGGGTATAGGGTATATGGTATAGGGTATACCCTATACCTTATAGGGTATACCCTATACCCTATAGGGTATACCCTATACCCTATACCCTATAGGGTATACCCTATACCCTATACCCTATAGGGTATACCCTATACCCTATACCCTATACCCTATACCCTATAGGGTATACCCTATACCCTATACCCTATAGGGTATACCCTATACCCTATAGGGTATACCCTATATCCTATGCCCTATAGGGTATATCCTATAGGGTATAGGGTATACCCTATACCCTATACCCTATAGGGTATACCCTATACCCTATACCCTATAGGGTATACCCTATACCATATAGGGTATACCTTATACCATATACCCTATACCCTATAAGGTATACCCTATAGAGTATAGGGTATAGGGTATAGGGTGTACTCTATACCCTATAGGGTATAGGGTATACCCTATAGGGTATAGGGTATACCCTATATCCTATACCCTATAGGGTATACCTTATACCTTATACCCTATACCCTATAGGGTATACCCTATACCCTATACCCTATAGGGTATACCCTATACCCTATAGGGTATACCCTATACCCTATACCCTATACTCTATGTCCTATAGGGTATACCCTATACCCTATAGGGTATATCCTATACCCTATACCCTATAGGGTTTACCCTATAGGGTATAGGGTATACCCTATAGGGTATAGGGTATACCCTATACCCTATACCCTATAGGGTATACCTTATAGGGTATATGGTATACCCTATAGGGTATAGGGTATACCCTATACCCTATGCCCTATAGGGTATACCCTATACCCTATAGGGTATACCTTATACCATATACCCTATACCCTATAAGGTATACCCTATAGGGTATACCCTATACCCTATAGGGTATAGAGTATACCCTATAGGGTATACCTTATAGGATATAGGATATTGGGTATAAGGTATAGAGGATTTAGGGTATATGAGGTTTAAAAGTATAATTATTATTTTTTTAAAATTTACTAGTATTATTATCAAGTATTTTTTTTATCAAGATCTAAAATATTTTTTTATTTTTATCTTTATTATTATGTTTTTTTTAAATCAATTATACTTTCATTTGTTTAGTTTTTTTCTAACTTTTTTTATATAACTTTTTGAAAAAAAACTTCAATACTAAAAAAGTTCAAAATATTTATTATATTCATAAAAGGTATTGGGTATAGTATATATAATATAATATTATTTTATATTTAATTATTATTATTTTTTGAAATATAAATTATAAATTTTTGTTATTTATTATTTTTGCTAATTATTATAAACATAAAGAGAATTTTGATGATAAATAAATAAAAATAAGAGGTGGCAATAAGTCATTGAACCCAAACATTCACATGGATTATTAGGTTTAGTAAAATCTTAACCATTAAATACATAACAAATAATTAGATCTAATGGCCCAAATTCATCCAAGGAAACACAAACACATTTTTCACTTGATTGGTTGTTTTATGTTCACATGGATTGACATTCTAATCAATCTGAACCATTAATCACACACAATCCTATGGTCCAAATTCATTCTAGCAAAACCCTATTTTTTTTTTCTTTCTTTACTCTCTGCGCCTCCATCCCTCCCTCAAATCTCTCTCTCTCCACAACTCTCTCTTTCTTTCTCCCTTCTGTTCACTGTTCAAGCTCACATCCCCCAACTCCCCCTTCCTCCGTCTACACCACCACCACCACCCACCCCGCCTCTTTACCCCTCCTTTTCTTCGTCCATATTACTCAGCTCAAACAATGGCAAAACAATCCAACCTCTTCCATCTCACAGCTACCCTCATCTTCATTTTAGCCACCGTTTGTCAAGCTAGACCATTAACTAACAGCGCCTTTCCGGCCAAAGCCGCCTCGTTAAATCTAGCTCTTCCCGGAGCCACCGCAGCCTCACCGGCGAAAAGTTCCGATTCCGTCCTTCCATGTGAAATGGGTTCTACCAGTTTTGTTGCTTCTCAGTTGAGTCAAGAGGAGAGATTTTACGAAGAAGGCGATGGATTTTTGAGCTTAGATGGGAACTTGGAGGGATCGGAGATGGCGTTGACGTTGTTGTTGCAGAATGGTGGGGATGGAGGGGGAAAGCTGAACGAGTTCTTGAACTCAGATTGTGATATTGGGATATGCATATTTGTTAAATGAAATACTAGGGAGTTTTATATAAGGGGGGATGGATAAATAATTATACTTAATTAATAGTTTGGTGTTTAAAGGGGTTGATGGTCATGGGAAGTATAATTTATTTGTAAACAGATACGGTTTTGAGAGAATGCAATTACTCCCAGTTTTGTTTCTCAGATGTAAATTATATTTGTATTTTTTATTTTATAATTTTTTTATTCATTATATAATTATTTATTTCTATGTATGTAATGATTTTTTTAATTGAATGAAATAAAATTTTATTGCTTAAAAAAAGAAACATTTAGCTTTAGTATAAATATAATAATGCTACTAAAATAATATATATATATATATATATATATATATATATAATTATTTTTTTTAATAAAAAATATCAAATTAGCGACGGAAATATCCGTCGGTAATTTGGTATATCAAAAATAAAAAATATTGAAAAAGGAAAATAAAAAAAAATAAAAAAAATTGTGAAAATATGTAATAAATTTTAGCGACGGATTTTAAACAATAACGACGGATTATTCCGTCGCAAAAATCATAAATTCGTCGTCCCATCCATATTATTAGCGACGGTTTGAAATCGATTAGCGAGGGATTGGTCCGCCGTTAAATTACCGAGGGACATGAAATTCCGTCGTTAAACAATAGCGATGAGGTTTTTAGCGATGGAATAAATCCGTCGGTAATCCGTCGGTAAATCGTTTTAGCGACCGATTTTTGACTTTTAGCGACGGATTTTTCCGTCGCTAAAACCTGTTTTTCTTGTAGTGAAAATAAAACAAATGATAGTATATAAAAGAAAAAAGGGACGGTACCCTTTAAATTTTATTAATTAAAGGCAAATTTACAATGAGGGGGACAACCAACCTTACCCTTTTATAATTAAGGGAGGACATTAGGAGCCTTTACCTCTTTTTATTACAAATATATATCTAAATTCTAACCTATAAAAATAAAATGCAATAACAATTAAATAAATTACATTTTACTTACCTTAATCGCTTCTCGATTTAGTCTCATCAAAGTACTCGTCTAAAACATATTTTGGCGTCTCATCTTGCGTTCTTTTTTTCGATCTAACCCAATCATTCAACAAATTACAAGCTTCGAAACTATCGGATGATAAATTGTGACGATTATGCTCAATATTTCCACTAATGCTAAACATTTGCTCCACCGAAACCGTTGATGCGGGACTAGCAAGTACTTCTTTTGCAATTCTAGCAATGATAGGAAATTTTTTTGCTTTGCTTGCCCACCAATTTAAAATATCAAAATCATCTTCATCTTCAAAATCAACGGTTAAATATTTATCAAATTCTCCATTAGCACCGGTAGTACGAGATCGTCCACTAGTTCCATAGTAGTTTTTAACAAATGATGGTCGTGCTTGTGATGAAGTGGTGGTAGAGGAAGGTTGAATATGAGTACTAGTAGTAGCACTTGGAGTTGGAGTAGCATCGCCATATATTGACTTGTATTCCACAAAAATTTCTAAAAATGCTTGTCTAACATTAGCAACTTTTTGACCAACATTAGGAAAATTAGGATCATTTAACAAATAAAAGTTTGAATAATAATATTCCAAAAAAGTTGTTAAACCCGCCTCTCTAACTCTAGGATCTAATAACTTAGCAATTAAAAAAAGATCGGGGATGTCAAGCAAATATTTAACCCAATTTGATCTCATTCTTAAAACCGCATCTTTAAGAAATATATCATTTTGAAACTCAGAAAATACACTAGAAATTTCTAGACAATGATCAAGAACTAAATTAGAAGTGGGGTAATACGTACCGGATAACGCCGTGGTTGCAATCTCGAATTTCGTCAACAAATTCATCATAGTCTCACATTCATCCCATTGTTGAGTATATAAATTTGCACCATAGTTAATGGATCCCAAGAACATGCAAATTTCATTTCTCCAATTCCAAGTTTCTTGTAATACATTAAGGGTAGAATTCCATCGCATCGGAACATCCGTTGGGAATTTTTTTTGTTTTTTCCCTTGACTTGTGCAATAATGCCTCTATTGCCTTGTGATTTTTGAATTTTTCATAATAGTATGAACCGCATCTTTAATTAAAGTAATAGAAGTTTCCAAAGCATGCAAACCATCTTGGACACACAAGTTTAAAATATGACACAAACATCTAATATGAAAAAATCGACCACCTAGTGATGGTTTACAAACTAAAATTAATTCGGGCAAACTAGCGGTATTAGCACTAGCATTATCAAAAGACATTGAAAAAACCTTTTCAACTAGATTATATTCTTTCAAAAATATTTGTAACATATGAGCTATATTATGTGCGGTGTGTGCCTCATCAAATATTCGATATGCAAGTAATCTCTTTTGAATTCTCCAAGAATCATCTATCCAATGGCATGTTACACCCATATAAAAATGTCTTATTTTGCTATCGCTCCATATGTCAGAACAAATAGAAACCTTAGATGACAAATGACCAAATGTCTCAAATAAAGCATATTTCATTTCTGCTACTAAACTTTTAACATCACGAGTGAGGGTTGTACGAGCTACTTTCGTAGCGGAAGGATTAAGAGAAAGCTTAATTAATTATTCGTAGTCTTCGTTATAGGGAAAACTAAAGGGAAGGGATTGCGCACAAACAAATTTAGCCATTTGTTTCCTATGGTTTAAATGATCATATGAAAATAAATTAGAAGAAGTTTGAGAACACGTACCTTGATTGGGTTGTTGCTCAAATCCTTGCAATTGTGTTTGCTTTGAATCTATGCCATATTCTCCGGGATGATGGTTTCTTATATGTCGATCCAAAGTACCGTATCCACCCCCTTTAGAGAATGGAAAAGATTTTTCACTCCCCTTTGGACAATAGTTGCATATTGCCATGAAATTCCTACCCGTGCCATCATTGACGGGTATTTTTCTGTAGTGTTTCGTGAAAATTGCGGATTCTTGTCTTTTGGCTTTAGGAGGTATCGGGATATTACTTCCTTTACGACGACGCCCTCCCATTGCTATCACTTCCATATTATTGGCATCACTTTCTTCAGTATTTGGAGTTGAACTTGGACCATCTTCAAATGGTGGTGGTGGTGACGGTACAAAATTTGGAACTTCTTCTAGTACTTCGTCGCCTTCATTCCATTCCCCCCACAAATTTTCATTTGCTCCCGCAGCTCCCCCTTCAAATTCAAAATAGAGACCTTCGGGATCAACAAATAATGGTCGTGGTTGATCAACAAATGATGGTCGTGGTTGATCAACAAGTGATGGTCGTGGTCGATCAACACATGATCGTCGTGGTGGATCAACAAGTGATGGTCGTTGTGGATCAACACATGATCGTCGTGGTGGATCAACAAATGATGGTTGTGGTGGTGCTTGGGGTTGGGGTGATAAAGATGAGACTTTCTCCTTACCGGATTTATTCTTGGGGCTTGTCAATTTTTTAAGAAAATTACTCATGATGGAAAAAATATGTCGTAGAGAGAAATGAAGATGAAAGGAACTAAGGTTGAAAGTCTTGAATCAGATTATTTTCGTTTGAGAGAGTTGAGAGAGATAACTGAGTTTTGATGAAGTAATTTATTTGGAGAGGGAAATAGTATTTATAGTTAGGAAATTTAATTCGGATAACGGGAATAAAATAAACGGTCAAATGGCTTTTTTCCTTTTGTTTTTATTTTCTACCCCACACAAAACCACACCTTTACCTTTTTCATAATAACAAAAAATGAATTTGAAATTAAAAGAGAAGAAAAGAAAGGCTGGGGGGGAGTACCGCATAGGGAGGGAGTAGGGACTAGGGAGTACTAAGTAGAGTAGGGGGAGTGGGGGACATGTCAGGAGGACACCACACCACACCACTCACGTCTCACTCACACAGTCACACTCACACGGTCACACCACACACAGTGTCACACGACACAACACACACATTGGCCGGTTCTTTGACCGGTTCATTCACGGTACACGGTTCCGGTTCGAAGAACCGGCGGTTCACCGGTTTTCACACCTTCGACCCTGAACCGGACCGCCTGGTTCACGGTTCCGGTTAGACCGGTTCCGGTTTTCTCCCCGGTTTACTCCGGTTCCGGGCTTTTCCGGTCCGGTTCCGGTCCGGTTTTCCGGTTCCGGTCCGGTTCCGGTCCGGTTTGGTCATCCCTAATCGTAAGCTCGAACATCTCTTCAGCCGTCATCGTAAGCCCGAACCTTCTTCGGCCATCATCGTAAACCCAAACCTTCTTCGGCCGTCATCGTAAGCTCGAACCTTTATTCAGCACTCATCGTAAGCTCGAACCTCTCTTCAGACATCATCGTAAGCCCAAACCTCTCTTTGGCCATCATCGTAAGCCCGGACCTTTCTTCGGCCGTCATCATAAGCCCGAACCTCTCTTCGGCTGTCATCGTAAGCCCAAACCTTCTTTTCGGCCATCATCGTAAGAGCGAACCTTCTTTTCGGCAGTAATCATAAGCCTGAACCTTCTTTTCGACCGTAATCGTAAGACCAAATCTCTCCCCAATTGAGTGGCAAAGTATTTCCAACCAAGGAATTACGAATTCCCCCGAGGCCATCAAATCTCGTTAGGTTTTTACGCCTATAAGAAACAAATCGTTCTCAACTCAGGCCGAGACCCCTATGAATCCTTCTCAACTTAGGTTCAGACACCTCTAAACAGTCTCACCTAGGACAAATACCTTCGAATCATTCCCCACATGTTGAGGCCCCTCCGAATCGTCCTCATACCTAAACTACGATTGGCTTGATTCCGACTTCCTTCGTAAGTAGCTTTACCGAGGGGATTTTGTAAGTACCCCAATCCGAACCGCTCTCCATCCAAGCATGCGGGAAGGACATCGAGGGTACGCTTATACAAAATCACAAAGTCTCGAGACTTTCCGAGCATTAAATTGACCAAGGAAGACAAGAAAGGACCTTTTGTACATTAAAAACCTTAGAAAGACCTCACAGGAATAACAAAAGTCAAAAAACATGCTGACTGACGATTTGATCCATACGGATCACCTTTTAAAAGGTAAGGCAAATCCTTACGAACCACCTTGCAGGGATTGCGCACCCGTGGTTTTCCAGAGGTGATTGGCAGGCTATGGCAGAGCTTGCCGGGTAGCCAGGAGCAGATACACTCGCCTAAGGGCATGATTTACGCCGTTGGGCTAGGGCGATTCTTTGAGATGGCGAAGGCCATTGGAGACACTCAGAGGAGCGTAGACTTGGTGAGGGCGTTTAGAGAGTTTTGGTGGGAGACCACTCACTCATTCCACTTCTCTTGGGGTGAGACGACAGTCACACCGTTGGATTTTGCGGTCATCACGGGATTGCCCTTTACGGATGAGCCACTCTACATAGAGGAGCCTGCACAGGGAGTTGAGCCCCAGCCTATTGCTGATGCCGATTTTATGGGTTTGCTTGGCTTCGTTCCCCAGATCAAGAAGGGGAATGGATATGAGTTGGGCGAGCTACATGGCTTGGTTGGGGAACAGAGTAGGGACTACATTGTGTTTGATGATCCTGTTGAGAGCCGGCTGAGAGCCGAGAGATTAGCGAGGTCTTTTATATGGGTAGGCTTTTCGACATCTTTGTTCATTAACGGCGCCTCTACGCCCTAATTTCAACTGCTTGGAGCTTCGAGAGCACGGGATCTTTGTGGGGAATTTATCCTGGGGTGAGGCTGGTTTAGCCGAGATGTATTTGGCTCTGAATGACGTCAGTAGAGGGAGGGCAAAGTATTTTACTTGTTGTCATCTGGCTTTTGAGGTATTCTCTCATCTTGACCTCTTTTCTTTTGCGCATTTCATTCTATCCTTTTTCCTTGTTTTGACTTCTTCTTCTTCTTTTCAGGCTTGGGCCTTCGAGTATTTTGGTTGTTACGAGTGGCAGATACAGGATGAGTTTCCTGCCACCACTTTTCCTGCTCTCAGACGGTGGACGAAGAGTGCCAGAAGACAGACTAGGACACCGGAGGGTTTGAGGTGCAGGATTACGGCCTCGTATCATGAAACGCTGATGTGCTTGAGAGGGATTCCACAGAGGCTGAGTATGTTCCCATGGACTGGCCGTTATGACGATCTGGATTTGGATCATGCTGCGCACTTGACAGAGTGTCGCAAGCTGCTGGTGGGTTTGTCTGGAGACGCCTTATATTTAGGAGAGAGAGTGTATAGACAGCATGGGCCCAATAGGCATGCTCGAATCCCTGATGATCCTCCAGCTAGGATGTGGCTGCCTCGCCAGTTGGCTAATGTAGATGCTTTGATTGTAGGCGTGGCAGCAAATCTCTACACACGGGATGGGGATTACACATTGTACGTGGCTAGGCATCTTCAGTCCCCACAGACCAGGGTTGGTTATGGTGCTCAGAGTGCGGGACCTTCGACTGTCCATGTGGCTAGACCTCCTTTGCCCCCGACTTTCATTGATTATCAGGGTGGCGGTCGCACGCGACGAGCTCATATTGATATGTCACAGACTCATCCTCATCTGGTGCTCCCGCGAGGTTCTAGATCTGTAAGTACTGCTCCTTACGTCCTTTGGATTGCTTGCACCTCTTTTTGTTATCAAGAACTGCATTTTGACACTTATTATGTTTGCTTATAACAGGTGTCGGCCCAGGCTTACAAGCATTTGACCAGGGCTTATACTGGCGTTGTGGGCATGATTGGCAAGCTCCAGAAAGGTATGAGCTTTTGGAAGAACCAGTGCCGGTCGCAGGATTCGATTCATATCTCCCCACATGGCCAGCCGAGAAGGAAGAAGAGCCGCTCTGATGACGCGGGCACCAGCGGAGGCATTAGTGGACCGATGCCTCGGACGAAGAGGCTAAATGTGCCTCTTCACGGACCCATTGAGATCGATGATGATGATGATGATGATGAGGATGAGGATGGTGGAGCTGAGACGGCCACAGACTATGAGCTTGACTCTACTATTATCACTGAGCTTGATGATTATTATCGCACGGAGACCATTAGCCTACGAGGCACCTTCTGACGATCCTGATGATGAGCCTGAGGAGGCTGAGGATGACGGCGAGGATGAAGATGATGGAGAGGATGATGAAGAAGATGATGGAGAGGATGATGGAGATGGAGATGATTCAGAGTAGCCCCCTTCCCCTTATATTTTTATGACTTTTTGGTTATTGTACCCCTTTTGGGGAAAACATCATGTTATTTTTGCTATGCACATCTTTTGGACTTGGCCTATTTTATTTTGTATGTACATTGTTATGCATTTTGTTGCACGCACTTATGAAATGACAATGGTATGGTATTTGGCTTGAATTGAATGACTTAAATGGATTTTTGGCTTGAATATGAATGCATGGGTGTACATGGGGTAAATGAACCCTCCCTTATGCATTTGAGAAGTGGATGGATGGTATTTGCAGCTTTTGACATGTCGGGGAGTGCTCTAGAGAATACAGCACACTGCAGATGTCTGATGTCTGATGTTGGCTTGTTATGTCGCGCGACTTGGCTTGTTACGTCGCGCGACTTAGTAATCCTGAACTGTGCTTTTCATTGCCTTTGGAACTGGAATGGAATTGCAGACACAGGTTGGAATTGGGTGACCAAAAGAGGTCACCTACCTGGCCTCCTTGGGACAATGGCAAAGAGATATTTGGTCCCTTCCTATAAGGATGGAAACGGGGTGACCTAGGAGGTCAAACAACCAATCCTACTAGGAATGTGCCAAAAGCTTACGCACCATCGAGGAACGGGGAAAGAAAAGGTGACCAAAGTGGTCGGATGACTGAACCTTTTATGAAAGGCTACCTACGTATCCCGGAGGAATCAAGCCTTGATCGTAGTTCAAGCTTCATCTAGACAGTTAGGAACGATGTCTAGGATCCTTGAGGTTTTGACAATTAATGGAGGTTGTCACCTGAGGAAGCTAAAGCTTACGTCACTATCGAGTAGATAGAGGTAGCTATAGCTGGACAAACTTGAGCATACTTCTCAATCTGTGATAGAGGTAGCTAAAGTTGGATTTTTTGACAATTAGGAAACTGTCGCCTGGCGTTATCTCGTTATAACGGAAGTAACGAAGGCGCTTTTGGGAGAAAATGTTATCATTAGCAATTGGCACGTTACTTGAGCCTGGGGGTGATTTTTTTCTTGGAAACATGGTAGGGACTGGGTCTGGATGCACATATGGAATGTGTTTGGAAATTGTTTAAGACGGGTTTCAAGCAAGTGGGGTCGTATCCCTTGGGTGCGGACTGAACTGCTGTTGTTGCTGAGATGTTGTCAACGTGGACTAGAATTCCTTCTCGGGCTGAGACTGGATTTAAACCTCGAGTCTCGATGAATGTTCCTTTCTCACACTCTGGCATTTGAAGCTGATGCTGACAGGCTTTTACCACCAAAGACTAATCTAGATGTCGAAGTGACCAAACCTCTCTTCTAGGGATGGATGCGACTTATCGGAGCCCCGGTCTGAGAAAGAACTTTTTGCAAAGCTCCATGAAAGATCCTTTCACTGGCAAAGCCCCGGTTGGATGAACTGAGAAGGCGAAGTTTTAGGTTATGAACAAGTGACTTGGTGAAGCCCCAGTCTGGTAACCTAGCAAAAATCCCAACCTGGTTGGTACTGCGGAAGTGATCCTGAGGTTGATCTGACCAAGACTGAATCCATCTAGGAACCTAGTGAAGAACCCGATGTGAACCCCAAAAATGGCTAAAGAAGCCCCAGTTTAAAGGAATGCTTTGACAAAGTTTCGAGGCAGCCCTAATGCGAATTGTGGCAGAAGAGGGAAAACCTATCCCTCTCTCTCTCTTTTTTTATTTTCTTTAGTCAATCAGTCAACCTTAAGAATATGTGAAAGAAAAGATTCTCAGAAATTTATACATGCAGAGGCATATTTTTCGAAAGGTGGGAATGGATTCCGATTTTGTGTTATTTCGATGGCCTTATTTGATGTAGGCACAAAACTCGCTTTGGGTTTGACTCTTTTGAGAGAGCATAAGCATAGAAAGGTTTGTAAAAGTGTATGGAAGCCCCTGCTGACAGAAAATCAGTGTTTAGCACTATTTTTCCTAAGATGTAGAAAGAGAAGACTTGTCAAGACATCTGAAAACATGGCACAAGTATGAATATTTCGTGCTATTTCTCGAAATCATCTCAAATGAAAATGGGTCAAATCCTATCAATAAAAAGCATGCATTTAGCATCACATTTCCTAGGTCAATCTATGATTTCATGCCAGTTCATGATTCAATTCATAGCACAGTCTGAAGGCATTCAGTTCGAAGCAATTTCACCCAAATCAAAATTTTTTCAAAAAACCTAGGTCACTTACCACATCTTTCTTCCCGACATCCGAGGTATGCTCATCGAGCTGCGGATAGAAATCTCCCCTTTGAGCTTGCGGAAGAAAGGGCCTTTGATTCCTCTGCACCCCTTTCCGTCGATTGGCTAACTCGGCATGTTGAGGAGCCCTTTTAGTCGGATATAACCTAGGAGGCATTCTCCAATTGAATCGGGCTCAAGATGTTTAATCTCTCTTGATTCCTCTCAAGTTCTCCCTCTGACGTTTGCTCTCTTTCTCTTCTCGCTGTCGCCTCCCTCTCAATTTCAAGCCTAATTGAATTTCAAATGGCGACTGTGCGAATATTAAATGAATCTGTCAAACTGGCCTATTATGTCGTGCGACATACTAAGCCCCTGTGGCTTGTTTTTACAATTTTGCCCTTAAAGGCTCCATTTTACAATTTTGTCCCCCGTAGGCCTCTTTTACCCTTTATGCCCCTGGCATTTCTAATCATTTTCAACCAAATTTTCCCTCCAGTGCCCCCGAGGCCTATTTTACAAATTTACCTCTGTGACTCATTTTATTTGCCCTTGGCATTTTCAATTCTATTTTCAAATAATCGGGTACGTCCCGTTGCTTTATAAAAAATTATCGGGTCCTTCCCACTTTTTTATGAAAAAATTATCGGGTACGTCCCGTTTCTTTACAAAAATTATCAGGGTACGTCCCGTTTCTTTAATAAAATTATCAGGGTACGTCCCACTTTCTTTACAAAATTATCGGGTTCTTCCCACCTTTTTATGAAAAACCATCAGGGTACGTCCCGTTGCTTTACAAAAATTATCAGGGTACGTCCCGTTGCTTTACAAAAATTACAAAAATTATCAGGGTACGTCCCGTTTCTTTACAAAAATGATCAGGTACGTCCCGTTGCTTTACAAAAATGATCAGGGTACATCCCACTTTATTTACGAAAAATTATCGGGTACTCCCACTTTCTTTACAAAAAATCATCGAGTCCTTCCTACTTTTTACAAAATCCATTCTTTCTCGCGATCTCCATTATTCCAAGATGAAGGAATAACATTTCGCTCTTTTTCGTTCTCCGTTATTCCAAGATGAAGGAATAACATTTCGACCTTTATCGCGATCTCCGTTATTCCATGATGAAGGAATAACATTTCGCTCTTTTTCGATCTCCGTTATTCCAAGATGAAGGAATAACATTTCGACCTCTATCGCGATCTCCGTTATTCCATGATGAAGGAATAACATTTCGCTCTCTCTTTCGATCTCCGTTATTCCAAGATAAAGGAATAAAATTTCGACCTCTATCGCGATATCCGTTATTCCATGATGAAGGAATAACATTTCGCTCTCTTTCGATCTCCGTTATTCCAAGATGAAGGAATAACATTTCGACCTCTATCGCGATCTCCGTTATTCCATGATGAAGGAATAACATTTCTATCTCTCTTTCGATATCCGTTATTCCATGATGAAGGAATAACATTTTGACTCAGTAAAAGCTCGAACTACGACCTGGCTTGATTCCTCCGGGATACGTAGGTAGCCTCCTGTAGATTCAGCCAATTTGTCACAATTCGACACCCCTTTCCCAAGTGGATTCCGAACTACGATTATGGCTTGATTCCCACTCGGGATACGTAGGTAGCCTTTCATAAAAGGTCCAGCCACTCGACCAACTTGGTCACCCAATCCGTCTCGGCATTCGCCAGATTGGATCCTTTTCTATCGACAACCCCACTCGCCCTGCAAGTGACGTTGCCGAGGGGCTTCTGTAAGTACCCAAATCTGGCTCATGCCTTCCGGTTAATTTTCCCAGCAATTCCTGTAATTTTTCCGGCAATTCCCCGGATTTTCCTAGAGTTCCGGAACAATTTCGGAACCGTTCCAAACCACCTAAGGGGAGAAGGGACTACTTGGAGCCAAAGAAACACGTTTTTATTTTATGAGGAATTCCCTTCTAGAAGACTGCCACCTTGCATGTTTCTAGAAGAATCTGGATGTGGCTACTTATGTCGTGCGACATAATAGGCCATGAAGACTTCTAGAAGCTTGCCACCTTGCATGTTTCTAGAAGGAAAACGGTTATGGCTTGTTATGTCATGCGACATAATAAGCCCATGCAGGCAGCCTATAAATAGAGGTCTTCACCTCTCATTTTGGACACCCCTTTTCCACCCCTCAGTCCCCCTCTATAGAGAATACGCCCAGAAGCATCCTCTCTCCTCACATACTCCCTAAAACACACACTAATCCTCCAAATCACCCACCATCCAACCAATACACACACACTTCCCACACACATCAAGAACCAAAGGTTCTCCTAGAACCAAGGCTTGATTTCAGTCCCCAGAAGTTGCTGTTTTGAAGGCTCCTATATCTAACGTGATATAGGAAGTCGTGGTCTTCAAGGGTAACGATTTTCTACCCTTTTCCTTTCCCTATCTTCATTATACATAAGATCTATATGCTAAATGTGTTAATAATGATATATCCTGATTAAAGTTGCGTGCTTTAGTATCATATTGCCCAGATCCACATCTGATTTCATCACATTTCATGTAAAAGCCCCGGCTTGACTTGATTTTGCATGAACACTCGAGATGAGTGTGGATCCCACATATCCACACCCTCTTGAAGTGTTCACCATTGACAAACTTGCTCTTTGAGATCTGTTTGTGAAGTAACTTGGCCATATTGGTGCCTTGATACCTCTGAAAATTCCAGTTGATGAAGTCTCTGCAAGTGGCTAAGTATGTCACGCGACATAGGCAGCCTATGTCATGCGACAAACATAGCCAGTTTGCAGAAACTTCATATTTTCAAGCTGCAATCTGATTTTTCCTTTTCCAATACATCAATCTGCATTTAAACTAGAACATTTGTATACAGAGCAGCATCATTTGCATCAAAAAAACATCTTTGTCATATAAAATGACATATTTGTATTAAAGGTGCATCTTTTGCACCTAAAACCCATTTTCATACATAAAAAGCATCCTTTGCATAAAAATTGCATCCTTTGCATTCAAAATCTCTTTTCACATTAAAAATGCATCCTTTGCACCCAAAAATCATTTTCATACATAGAAATGCATCCTTTGTTTTCAAAATAACATCTTTATGCATCATTTTCACCTAAAATGCTATTTTTCCCATAAAAATGCCTCCTTTGCACAAAATCATTTCTTTAAACCATAAAGATCACTTCTTTAAACCAAAAAGCATCATTTGCAACCCTAAAATGTCATCTTTTCACTAAAAATGTCATTTTTATCATGCATTTCCCCCATGTCCCCATTAGCAACCTTGGAACGGACCGGTGTAAAAGATCCTATCTTTACATCGTTCCTTCCATTAAAGGTTTCATAATCTCTTTAGAAAGGGATAACCTTGAACCCTATATCTTTGATTACCACTTAAGATGAGTATGAAGCATCTATATGAGCTCGACCGTCTTAAAGTGTAGGATTGATGGGCTAAGGACATTCCTTCCTAAAGAACCTCATTTTGGACTATAAAAGGGAGTCCCTCTCTCGATCACGCAAGTCCCGAGGTCACAAAAAAACGATGATCACAAGTCCAAGATGAGGACGGGATCATAATCCCGAATACATAAAATCCAAGAAATCCCGAGCGACAACCAATAAATGGTTTGTACGTCCGAAAGACAACTTGGGACATTCCCTCCCCTTTCATTCAAACACATGCACACAAGAAAGCACGCAAGCAAGCAAAATAAACGGAATCTAGGGAGACTTGCTACGGCAAGGCACCTTGGGTGAATTACGATCCGTTCTTCCCAAGGGGTAACTTAACCTCCGAACCCATAAAACCTTTTTTTCAAAGTTTTGAGGTAATCAAAATGGCGTGGCGACTCCGTTTTTCAAATTAAACCGGATGTCTTCAAACTCGCGTGAATCCAACACACAAAATTTGGGCACACATTCACACCCATGTAACTTTTGAAGCTCTTTGTTTAGCCCTTTTCTTTTTCTTTTTCTTGGGGGCCTCTCCCCTAAACTCATTGGTTTCTTTCACTTCACAACCTTTCACAATCTCATTCTTAACACAAATATAAGAGTTGTCATCTTGATTACAAATATTTGCAAAGAAAGCATCACATACATCAAGAATATAACACTCTTCTACTTTTGCACATGAGTCCATGGATGTAAATTTTTCTAATAACGATGAGATGATAGATGGCTCCATCTTCTTTTAGAAGTGGTCTAGGAGTGAAACGGTCGTCACTTCTCGAGTGTTTGTCGGCCTTGTGTTCAATGGCCATATCATATACATCTGCTCTATCCCTAAAGAATAGCTGGGTTGACAATTTTGTTTTAACATGCATATAAGTTTCACTTGTGCATAAATTTTATCTATTATCATTGATTTAGAGCATGCAATAGTGACCCTATAAAATATCTTATTTGGTAACATTGATCTCCCATAATTCATTAATATCATCATCATCTGGTAGAGAATTTTAGGTTAGATGCATCCATGTAAATATAATCTCATGTTAATAATAGTACTTGTAGATTATGTGTGTTATAAAAATCTAAAACTTTGTTTTGCCAACAACCTATTATGTAAATTGAACAATCCCATAAATATTTTCTTTGTTCTGATTAGTTAGTTAGTTTGTATTTTGTTTTAGTTTTTGTTTTACTCGGGGATGAGCAAAAGATAAGTTTGGGGGTATTTGATGAATGTGATTTTACCCATTTAAAATATATATTTCCAAGCCTATTTTCTGTTCAAAAACCTTGGGAATTTAATATGTTTGTTAGTATTTTGAAAGTACAGGGGTTGAATTGCAATTAGGTGAAAATAAGGAGAAAAACTTGTTTTATAAAGTTCAGGGGCCAAAGTGATGAAAACTGGAAAAGGAAGAGTTGCAATTGTACTTAAGAAGCTGGTCGCATGTGCCGGGAGGGATGGCCGGCCAAGGCTGCAGAGCGATCGCGCTAGGAGCAGGGCAGTCGCGCCGGATGGGCAGAAACTATGGGCGGTCGCTCGGCCATGTAGGGGGCGGTCGCTCAAAAGGATTGCTAAAAGAAATTGTGACGGGATCTATTTCGTCTCAGGATAAAAGGTAGCTTCCAACAGAATCTGCAACATATTTAGTGACGATTTTCGACTGGATCCAAATTTGACTAGGAATTGGCCTATTTTGGCTGTAAATTAGTAATTACTCCTCCCTCCTACTATAAAAGGACCCCTAGACTAGATTTTTTTATCTTTTGATCATCTTCTCCCCTTTCATAACATAATTTCGGATTTGTAAACAAGATCTAAGGTTTTATTCAAGAATTCCATTGGATGATTTATGCAAATTATTGAAGCTTTTGTGAAGTTTGTTATGAACATAAGCGGCTAATTCTCTTCATCTATGAAATGGAGGTAATGTATATCAATCCCTTATGTCTTAATTAATATTGCAATCAATCAATGGTTGGGTTCATCAAAAGTGTTATTCATCTAAGTTTTCTAAACTACAATCACATATGTAGATGTAATTGATTTAAACTAAATTTGTGTTTGTGATTGACAAGTGATTGTTCGATCCATGTAAGTCAAACTTTTGAATGAATATAATCAAGGTTTTGACAAGTGATTGCACACCAAAATTATAGGTTCTTAATCCTAGAATGTAATGGGTTCTTGAATATTAAATGGATTTTGCATAAAACCTAATATTTGTAGAACACTAAATTGTGTACGTGTGAACGCCCAATTTTACTATGAACCCCCAACTATGATTGTTGTATTATTGATTGGCATATTGGTGCGATATACATGAATCCCATTCCGTAGATCCTTCTTCCTTAGTATTCGGTAAAATTTTACTTGCTTTGTTTGTTTCTTGTTTTAAGTAGAAATAATAATCAAATTCAAAACCCTTCTTTTATTTGTTTGTTCACTGTTGAAAGTCAAGTTGTTGATTCAAAAATCCCTGTTGATTCGACCCTTGCCAAGTGCATATTACTACTACGATAACTCGTGAACTTGCGAGGTATTTTTATAACAAGTGGGATTTTCCCCATCAATAGACAATCACAATATATACATCCACACGAACACAAATATTTATGTGGTTCACCAACTTGGCTACGTGCAGGGATAAAGGGAGAACAATATTATTAATATGGAGAATCAACAATTACAAACCCTCTAATTATGTGCACAAATTATTGATCTGAAGAATTCACAACTGTGCAAACCCTCTAATTTGAACTGCTACAGATAAGATTAAAAAAATATGTGGAGTCCATAGAAATCACTAGTTTGGGATCATAGAATTATTGATTGCATATCACACTAGATATCGAAAAACGGTAGATAGAAGAGAAGTATTTATACTGCTTAATTCCCTAATGAGAGTGGAGTCCAAAACCTTGTTGAAGAAGTACACAGCAACCGGCCGAAATAGACCAAACATGCTTAGGCCCAAGCGGCCAGTTCCTAGGCCCACCTAGAAGCCCCTGGCCGGCCACTTTTGGTCTCAGCACCTAGTGCACGCTCAAAGTGTTGCACCTCATACTTGGTCATGGCAAGCTCTACTAGCCTTTGCCCAAGTCTGTGTCTGCCTTGCCCCTTCTTCTTGTCCTTCCTCCGCTCAGTCCAACTCTGATCCAAAAATAAACTTCAAAATCATCTAGGACTTGTTCTTGGACTCCATCTTCGATTTTGATTTTGTTAATTCAAAGACACTAATACTTATACGGTTCGATTCCGATTTGGCTTTTTCCGGAATCGGAACCAACAGTTTCAAACCAGAACTGGAACTGTATTCGGCCATGCCTAGTTAATAACGCATGCTAACATTGACAATTTTAACACTACACTGGCACTTCATAACATTAAACAAACACTTATCTCATATTGAAAATCACACACAACCAAAATTCAGGTTAGCTTGCCTAACAAATCAACTTTTTTTTATTTAAGTTGAGTTTTTTATTAATGAATAACTTAATATGTTACAAGAGTGACACTTCAAAGTGTTAGAAATTGCAGTTGATCTGGTTCGAACTCCTGATCTCTCGTATGAAAATAGACACCGAATGTCGATTGAGTTAGAGCTCTTTGTCGCATAACAAATCAACAAACCAACTGCTCCATCAAATATTTTGTTCGAAGATGGAATCGATTGTACTCGACTTCTCTCACTCCATTCGCTCCATACCATTCTAGGTTAGGTTTCTCTATCTCTTTTCTACTTTGATTTTCCTTGAAAAAATCAATTGTTCATCTGTCAATTATTTTGTCCACAAATTAGGTTTAGCTGTAATTTGAGTCACATATGTATGATTTCTATGTCGTTAGGCTTTTAAGGCCGTGTTCATCATCATCGGCAAGACACAAGCATGTTTTTGACGTCAATACATCTTCGGCGCGAAAATGCCCGAGATAGGTGGAAGATCCGACACGTTCTAAAACAATATTTTTTTTAGCTTTAAAAATGATATTTTTGTGAAATTTTGACATTTAATATTGATAAATGGCTATTTATAGTCATTTATAGCTTTTTAATTGCATCATTTACCTTAAATATTAATACCATTTAGTCTAATTTGCCTCTTTTATTTTTTATTACGGATTTTATGCTTGGTTGGTATACTTGTGTGGTTATACAGGGCTTAGGGACAATTTTGGTACAAATAAATGCTTGGGACATGTTCATTCGAATGAAAGGATCAAAGCGAGAAGGGACAACTTGGAAAAAGGAGCAACAGACCATAATAGCACATGCACGGCCGTGCAATCTATAAGACGCGGCCGTGCCAAACTCTCTGTTGCCAAAAAATTGCTACAAGACCACTTGCACGGCCGTGCATTAAAGCTAGAGCGGCCGTGCTGATTCATAGAAGGATAGAGGGAAATTATGCCAGGCCTTGCACGGCCGTGCAAGTCATAACGCACGACCGTGCACTTGCTGTTGCCGGATTCTAAAGGTGCCTTTTCAAGATAGTTTTTGGACACTACCAGAAACAGGTGTTTTAGCGACGGAATTATCAGCGACGGACTCATTCCGTCGCTAAATAGCGGCGGAATATAAGCTTTAGCGTCGGAATTATTTTGGCGTCAAATTTAGCGACGGAATTTAATTCCGCCGCTAAATTCCGCCGCTAAAACGAATATTCCTCGAATATTCGTTTAATTACCGCCACTATTTTCGCGGTTGATTTACCGACGGAATATTCCGCCGCTAAATCTTTATCAGCGACGGAATTATTCCGACGGTGAAAATATATCATTTCTTTATTTTTTTATTTATCAGCGTCGGAAATATTCCGACGGTGAAATTAAAATATTTTTTTTTTGAAATATTACACCGACGGAATATTTCCGCCGCTGAATAATTATTTTTTTTTAATTTATCAGCGTCGGAAATATTCCGACGGTGAAATTAAATGTTTTTTTTTTAATTAAACACCGACGGAATATTTCCGCCGCTGATAATTTAATATTTTTTTATTTTTCAGCGACGGAAATATTCCGTTGCTGATATTAAAATGTAATTTTTGTTTATTTTTAGTACTAATTAACAAAATAACAAACTAAAAAACATTAAAGTATCATAAATATTTTTGATATTTTTGAAAAAATAAATAAATCATAAATATTTATTAATTTTAATTTAATAAATATCATTATTTTTATTTATGTAAAATATGAAAGTTATTTTAAATTACTCTCAAAAAAATAAATATGAGTCAATAAATATTATTTTTAAAAAAATAAATACCACATAAATATTTATTAATTTTAATTTAATAAATATCATTCTTTATAATTATTTAAAACATGAAAATTATTTTAAATTACACTAAGCCTTCATCGCAGATGACAGATATGGAGCTTGATGAGTGCGAGGAGACAACCCTTCACGACGTCAACATTGAAGATGAGATGCGCAGAAAACAACAGGCGGCGCATGAAGCTTACGATGAAGATGATGACATGCACGGTGGTGGGGGCCAGAGAGTGCAGTGTGCTCAGCAGTAATGATGTGGGTCTTTGTTTTCTGAATATCTTAGTTATGACTTATGAGACAATAATCTCCAGGGTATTGTCTAATAGTTGGTTAGTTCCTAGTTTTGGACTAATCTTGTTTTTGTTTTATTTTGGATAAAAAATTTAATATTGTATGCAATTTACCAATTTGGGAATAGCTCCAAGAACCCTTGCAATTCATATATATATGGTCATTGTTTCTATTTAAAAAAAAAAAAAAACCTAACCCCTAAACCCTAACCCCTAAACCCTAAACCCTAATTAAACCCTAAACCCTAAACCCCTAAACCCTAAATCCTAACCCCTAACCCCTAAACCCTAAACCCTAAACCCTAAATCCTAACCCCTAACCCCTAAACCCTAAACCCTAACCCCTAAACCCTAAATCCTAACCCCTAAACCCTAACCCCTAAACCCTAAATCCTAACCCCTAACCCCTAAACCCTAAACCCTAAACCCTAAATCCTAACCCCTAACTCTAGAGTAGTAAAAGGTGGTTTAATGGTTGTATAAATTTGGCTGTGTATAGAGTAGTAAAAGGTGGTTTGATAACTCTAGGATATTTGAGTAATCCTAGTTTGATAGGAAAGGAAATTGTTATAGATAGGATGAGGTTTAGGCTCCAAATCACTTTTGAAGTGTTTGGTTGTCCCCCTCTTGTAATTTCTTTAGTTTTTGTTATCAATAAAATCCTCCCAGGTTCCGTCCTGGTTCGATAAAAAAAAAAAATTTGAGCGTTTACCGATCCACTTGGCATAGTATATAGTGTATATTGAGAAGATATTTCCTCCTTCATTCTTTGATTCTATGGAGCATTTACCGATCCACTTGGCATACGAAGCTAGAGTCGGTGGTCCAGTTCAATACAGATGGATGTATCCATTTGAGAGGTAATTGAATTTATTCTATTTCTAAATAATTTGAGCGTTAACAATATACCTTCTTTAACATTATTTATGTTTTAATCTACGAATACTTTTAGGTATCTAGGCCAATTGAAAAGGAAGATGAGCAATAGGGCCATGGTCGAGGCCTCAATTTCAGAGGCTGTTATCATAGATGAGATTGTTGCCTTTGTCAGAACATATTTTCCTCCTGATGTTGATACGAGATTGACTAGGGTTGGCTGCAATTACGATGGTGGTTTTCCGTCTAAGGGAAACATCTCTGTATTTTCATCCCCTGGTCGGTTCCTCGGCAAACGGGTTGGTACGCGTACGTTAACCGCTAAAGAGTTTGCCGCTGTCGAAACGTATGTTCTTCTTAACTGGGACGAGGTTGGGGAATATATCAAGTAAGTCATTGATGTTATGTTTATGCCCCGTCGATTAAATTATGCATGTTTAATTACCTACATATGAAATGCCTTGTTTAACCCTATTGCAGAATGTTTGAAGATTTAGCTCAGGATTTATCTCCAGAACTTATCGCAACTAGGACAGAAAGAGAATTTCCAAACTGGCTAAGGAAATATGTAAATATTTCGTTTCATTCAAATTTATTCTATACACTTCTTTAAACATTCAATCTTAAAATTGTATTAAATTGGTTACAATATTGTCTTATAGATAGCTGAACATCCGGGTGATGCCAAAGCTGGGAGGTTAAGACATTTAGCATCATCTCCGTACTTGAACGTTCATTTATACAACGGTTATTTCGTGAATGGCTATGTGTTTCATACCAAAGCTTACGGGGGATCTAAATTGACGTGGAATAGCGGTATGAAGCTTAAAGGAAACCTTGATTATTATGGCGTCCTGAAAGAAGTAGTCGAGGTGGAGTATTTGGGTAGAAACAGTGTTGTCTTGTTCAATTGTGATTGGCGGGATGCTGTGCGAGGTGTTAAGAAGCACGCCATATTTGACCTCGTCGATGTAAAGGACTCGTCCAGACATAATGGCGATGACTTCTTCATCTTAGCATCTCAAGCACAACGGTATACATGACTCCCTACCCTCGTCCGCGACCCGACGGATGGTGGGCTGTCCGGATGACCAAGGCTAGGAGCATGATTGACAACCTACCCTCGTCGACAACTACAGAGTCGTCATTAGAAACACCCTATCAAGAGGATGAAATGCCGGTGCCACCTAACGTTTCATCGCCTAATCATCCATTAGATGATGTCACTCATATTCCTCAAAATGTTGATGAACCCGAGGAGGATATATTACCAGTGAATTTGCCAACTCCTCCGCCTCGTTCAGGTCATCTCGCGCACATTGATATTGATGAATCAGAGGAAGAGGAAGAGGAAGAGGAAGAGGAAGAGGAAGAGGAAGAGGAACCAGAGTTTGATTCATCAGAGTCCGAAGACGAAGATGAAGAACTCGAGTTTTGTAGTAATTGAGTCCAGTGATGATGATGGGGACGAAGATTAATAATAGTTTAAAGTTTAAAATTGTATTGTGAATGCTTTAGATTATTAGAACTTTAAAGTTTTATATGTATTGTGAATGCTTTAGATTATTAGAACTTTAAAGTTTTATATGTATTGTGAATGCTTTAGATTATTTTTAATATCCGTCGTTTTATATATATTGTGAATGCTTTAGATTATTAGAACTTTAAAGTTTTATATGTATTGTGAATGCTTTATATTATTAATAGTTTAAAGTTTTATATGTATTGTGAATGCTTTAGATTATTAGAACTTTAAAGTTTTAGATGTATTGTGAATATATTGTTTCCTATTGTTAAAGTTGTATATTTTAATATTTTTACTGTAATACAGATATGAGTTCTAGTAGTAAGGGTAAGGGTAAGAAGACTAAGCCCATCTACACATTGATTACTGGGACGCAACCGTCCCGATCCGGTACCGATGATGACCCTTCACGCAGTAGTACTAGCTCCACCTCTGGGGCCGGTACTCAGACTACTGTCGATTCTGAGGGGAGGATATTTGTCCGGATATCACCACATTATGACCAGTAAGTAACTCTTCATTAATTTGATATAAGTTGGTTCCTTTTTGTTTTATATATAATTCATTATTTAAGTTAAAATGTTATTGTATAAATAAACTTAGCAGGTTTGTAGGTGGATATCCCACCACATGGACTAAGATCGGGCAATACTGGCGGTCTCGGAAAATGACCGAGTTTTGGCCCAACTGGAAAAAATTACCATCGAGGCAGAAGGACGATGCGTGGGAGGAGTTTAAGGTAATGTGTTAATGGTTTTTATTTAAAACTTAAATGTTAGTTTGTTATTAAAATGTTATAATTAATAATGATTATACTCTTTTAGTTTTGTAATGTTATCATTATATGTTGTAGGGGAAATATTATTGGGCGCCGGAAATAAGCGAGGCGACGGCTAGATATGTTTTCAATGAACAGGCTCACAAGCTATTAAGGATCATATTTGTAACATATTTATCTATCCTTAATTAGTTTAATTAACAATGATTATACTCTTTTAATTTTATAATGTCATCATTATATGTTTACGAGATATTCATATTTTTTATAGGTACCACGAAGAGAAATCATTATACTAATCGGCTCGCGACGGGACAACAGCCCTCGACACCTACTTGGATGACCGAGGAGGTGTTTTGTCAATTTTGCGAATATTGGGGGTCGGATGCGGCGAAGGCTATATCCGAACAGGCCAAGGCCAATAGAGCAGGCTCCTCGGGGTCGGCGGCGATGCATACCATGGGGACGCTCACGGTCGCCGAGCATCACGACCGCATGGTATGTATGTTAGTTTAAATGTAGTAGTGTATGGATGCTTTTAAATAGGTTTATGTACGTATGTTAGCTGGGAGCCATGTTGATGCTATGAAATCCATGGTTTTAGTGTAAATGTAGTGTATGCATGCTTTTAAATCAGTTTAAATGTTGCATTTATACAATTTCAAAGTAATAATCTCGCTTATTTTATTTATAGGAAAGGGAGCATGGTCCGAATATCAGTTTTGTGGATGTTTACGCTAGCACCCATCTTCGGAATTCTACAGCGCCCGATCAACCTCCGCAATGGGTTGACGATCGCTCTGCTAATGCCTTTGTAAGTAAACTATCATTAAATGACTTGATTTTGAATATGTAAATTTATTTATGTACCTTACATTGTGTATATGATTATAATTGTTTGTTTTATTTTGACAGGCTGCATATCAAGTCGTCGTTGTTCCCGAAGGAACGCCTCCCGGCGAGCCCGTCCCCTTCATGCCTGATGTTTGGCACTCGGTCACCTATGAGGGACATCCAAAGAGAGGAGCCCGAGTGTTAGGGATGGGGGATTATGGGCGGCGATGCCCGTCGACGTCGACCGGCCGTCGGCAAAATGATGCCCCGCCCACGTATGATCCGAGGGTTGACACTCTGGAGGCTGCGTTGGAGGAGGAGAGACGCGAGCGGGCAAAGCTTGCGGAGGCTTTGGCGGTTCAGACGCATATGCAGGAGGAGAATGATCGGCGTCATGCAGAGAATCAAAGACAACATGCAGAGACTCAAAGACAATTGGCGCTGTTGATGGCTCATCTCGGCCAGGACTTCCAGGGTAATTTCCAGCCTCCCCCGAGTTGATTGCGGACTTTTTTAGACATTTTTGTATTAATTTATACTTATTTGTAAACATTTGAGGCATTTGGTACCCGCGGGAGCCCCTCCCCCCTCTCCCTCCCTCCCCCCCTCCCCCCTCTCCCCCTCCCGAATTGGTACGGTGGTACGGTGATATTTAGTTTTTATTTGGTACGCTGATATTTGATTTTTAGTTTTTATAGTTTTAGTTTTATAAATTGAAATGTTATATCAGGTACAAAAAATTTTGGTTTATTGATATTTTAAATTATTTTTTTTTAATTTATTTCAGAATCAGCGACTGAATTTAATTTCAGCGAATTTAATTTTTGATTATTGCGGAAATGTTCTGTTGAAATAAAATTAATTAAAATAAATTAATTTCGCGGCGGAATTTTCCGTCTCGAAATTAATTTATTTTAATTAATTTTATTTCAGCGACGGAATTTCCGCCGCTATAATCATTTAATTTTTATTTAATTTTTGATTTCAGCGGCGGAAATTTCCGTCGCTGTAATAAAATTTAAATTAAAATTAATTAATTTCAGCGACGGTAATTTCCGCCGCTGAAATTAATATATTTTAATTTAATTTTTATTACAGCAACGGAAATTTCCGCCGCTGAAATTAATTTAATTAAATTAATTTTTATTACAGCGACGGAAATTTCCACCGCTGAAATGAAAATTTAATTAAATTAAATTGATTTAGCAGCGGAAATTTTCGTCGCTGGAACCATTAATTCACCGGCGGAATTTAATTCCGTCGGTAAAATCAAAAAATACCGGCGGAAATTGACCCGTCGGAGCACTGCGACGGGCTGGTAGCGGCGGACCACCGACGGAATTTTTCCGCCGGTGATTATTTTAGCGACGGAAATTTTCGTCGCTAAATGATCTTTTTCTGGTAGTGGGAGGAGTCCCAACCTTTTATCCAAATGCCTATATATAGGACGTTTTTCATTAGTGTTAGAGATCTAGACAGATACATCCAGACATCCAGAGATAGTTATAAACATACTCTAATTCATTTTGTAATTCCATAACATCAATTATTTCCATATTTTGAGATTTAATTTGGTGCTCTTGATCTAAATTCTGAAGTTGAAGAGATAAAGTTATTGAATATTATTCTCAGCCATTTATTTCCTAAATCACTGTGGATAAGTATATCTCATCCCTACTATATTTATTTCCATGTCTTATTCATCTTTCATCATCAATATGGTTTGTGAGTAATCCCCCAAATTCTTGAGGTTGAAAACTCAATCTCGTATTGAATGTACGCTCGCCGAAATTTTAAAAGTTTTTGGGAGTCGCCACGCCATGTTTAAGGTACAATTTGAAAAACCTTTGAAAATGGAGAAAAGGGTTCGAGGGTCAGGTTACGTATTGGGAAGAACTTGAGAGTTCACCCAACACGCATCGTTCGCAAACGAGTCTTTCGAAATTAAACATCCAAAGCATTCATAGTGTGTGCATACATTAAAGACAATAAGTGTGATAAATGAATTTTATTAATGAAATGAGAATGCTACAACTTGTGAGCCACTTGGAACAATGGGGGGCCACATCCCATATTACAAATATAAGGACAACTTACAACTGGAAAAGGGTTCCTGCAGATTGGCAAGATGTGTCGCGTGACACAGGATCTGCCTGGCGAGTTGTGTCGCGTGACACAGGACTCATCCTGGCAGATTGTGTCGCGTGACACATGATGCCTATCTGCAGGAACCTTACAAACTGAGCACATACTAAACAAGGATCTAATCAGATCGAATTACAATATCAATTCAACTCAGATAATCAAGAATTAACTACGAATTGACCAAAGGGGTGTGGATATAGGGAGATCCACACTCCCTTGGCAAACAAGCCACAAATCCAATTAGATCAAACTATGAACAAGTAATTAAACCAAACAGATCAATTAAACAGAGAGATGGCGATTGTGATTCGACAATTAGGAACAGATGGAGTATAATTATCGAATCAGATGAAGAGATATTGCATGGATTATGAAAGTAGCAAAGTAGTATGAGAGAGAGGAGAGAGATGAAGTGGTTACCCTTGTAGATCCACAAATTCTATACCCAAGTCAGGTATAGAATCCTTCAACACAGCTTCTGGACTGGATTGAGCTCGAGAGTGATGGTGAATTGGAGATCTAGTGGTGGTGTATGGGTTGGATTGGATTGAAGGAGAGAAGGAGGGAGTTGGGTATGAGAGAGAGGAGGTTTGTGTGTTTTGGAGTGTGTGGTACGTAAACAAATGGGCAGAGTAACAGTATGTCAAAATGGAGGAAAATGGATCTAGATATGAGAGGGATAGGGTGTTATTTATAGGCTGCTGATGATGGGCTAGTTATGTCGCACGACCTTCCGCTTCCATTTTCCGTGGCTCGAGATGTCGCACGACTAAGCAAGCCAATAACCGTTTCTAGTTCCAAAACTTGATTCTGGAACATTCCAAGCTAATTCCCAATAGGTCCAAACTGAATAATACCTTATAGGTCCTTTTGCCTGAGAAAAATACTTAAAAGTACTTTCTTCGCAAGAAACTTATAAAAAGTTTTCGAAAGTCTCGGAATGGACCGGGAATTTATCAAAATGCCCCTAATGCAATTTTATCATATTAAAATACACCTATAAAGGGTCGCGAATTGGATTGGCGTACTCACAGAGCCCCTCGGCAACGTCACTTATGGAAGAAGTGAGGTTGTCGACATGAAGGACCCAATCCCAATTAGCGGCTGGGGATATGGTAGATGGTGAAAAATGATTGATGAGATCGGATGGCTGGACCTTTTGAGAAAAGATTCCTACGTATCCCTAGGAGGGAATCAAGTCGGTCGTAGTTCAGACTTGTGAGCCACTTGGTGCGGGAGGCCACATCCCGAAGAAAGACCGAAGTGGTCTGGATAACTATTGAGGGGAATTCGCTCGGAGATTGACTGTTAGGGGAGTCACCCGAAGATTTGACTGTTAGGGGAGTCACCCAAAGATTTGACTATCCGGGGAGTCACCCAAAGATTTGACTATTCGGGGAGTCACCCAAAGATTTGACTGTCCGGGGAGTCTGTTGGGTTTTACGGGTCCATGCGCAGCGGAATTAAGCATTAAAAACATAAAACCCAAGAAGCCCTAGGATCCGTTCTATACAATTAATTTGAATGCCAGTGAAATAGAATTAAACCAACCTTGAAACGCTTTCCGGTCTTGAGCTATCGAACGATTTGATTATGTGATATTGAATCACAAACTTCGTTCTTCAACTTGCTTGAACTCTAGGTCTTGATCAATGAACGAGCGAAGACCCTCTTATGGTATCCACACCTTTGAATGAATCCAAGAACAATTTCTTGTTGATTGCTAGATCTAAACCTTGAAGAATATTGAGAGAATTTGATTGTGAATTTTGCTTTAAAATTTCGGCTAGGCTATTAGGTCTGACAGAGCCCTTGTATTTATACTAAAATAGTGTAAATACCTCTTCTAATCGTATTAGGAGAGACAGTCAATATCACAGTATTGGCCTATTATGTCGCGCGGTATATCAAGCCATTGGCTTGATATGTCGCGTGACATAAGTGCAGCGGCTTCTGTCTCTCAATCATTCTTCCTCCCGCTTAACCAATTCATTCTAGTTATGTGTGACCTAATAGGATTACATCATGTTGGCAATGAGATCGATCATATCGAACCTCATAAGACATAAGCGGACTCTAGCAAGCCATTATGTCTACCCAAATGATGCAACGTAAGAGTTCACGTTTCCAACGGTGTACTTCCATTTATCCCTTTTTGTCTCACGATGTTATATTGAACACAAGTCATGGTCCTTGTCGACTTGTTATTGTTCAATGCTTTCTCGATTCTTGAGTATAATGATAATTCCAATCATATTGGGGTACGGCCATACACTTTCATCATTATCACTCATCGAGGGGCCCAAGCATAACATCTCTCTTCCGAGGGACAAACTCCTTCTTGACTTATCATCCTTCCCATCATGAATCCGATCATGCCAATGATAGCCTTTATAGATATCGTGTTAAGATATCGTTTGACTAAAATCAAACATGGCTTTCATCATATGTAAGGTTATGATAGTCTCGTGTCTAGGAAATAAATGAAGTAACCGTATGAGATTTAAGTATGACATTTGACCATTACATAAATCTCATGCGGGTCATGTCCAGTCACTTGTTCTCTAACAAGTACCCATAATTTCAATGTGCATCTCTTATGCATATAATCATCACATGATTATCCATTGACAATTATACTAATCTATTCTCTTAATAATTAGGGACAGTGATTATTATAAACAAATATACAAAACATATAATAATCAAATAATAAACATCTCATATAATAATAAATAATGTCAACACATAAGTCTATCAATCATAGGCCTAGGGCATAACACCAACAGGCTCCCACTTGCACTAGGCCCAATCTACCATGTATCGAATACCCATGGACCTAACATGACCATCATGCTTAGCTTGTGAGAGAGCCTTAGTTAGTGGGTCCGCCACGTTGTCATCGTGTCTACTCGCATATCTTAACGTCTTCCCTTTCACATATCTCACGGATAATGTGGAAACGTCGAAGTATGTGTTTGGATCTCTGGTGTGATCTTGGTTCCTTTGCTTGTGCAATGGCACCATTGTTATCACAAGAAAGTTCAATAGGATCTCCGATGCTTGGAACGACTTCCAAATCACTAATGAACTTCTTGATCCAAACCGCTTCCTTAGGCGCATCGGATGCCGCTATGTACTCAGCCTTCGGTTGTAGAATCCCGACGGTACTTTGCTTGGAACTTTTCCAACTCACAAAGGCCTCCATTAAGCATAAACAAAAATCCAGATCGCGATCTGAAATCATCTTTGTCGGTTTGGAAGCTAGCATCCGTGTAGCCTTTGACTACAAGATCTTCTTCCATTCCTCCAAAGACCAAGAATGCATCCTTAGTTCTTCGTAAGTACTTAAGGATATTCTTGATCGCTATCCAATGTGGTTCACCGGGATCAGATTGGTACCTACTCGTCATGCTTAGAGCACACGAGACATCGGGTCTAGTACATAACATAGCATACATGATAGACCCAATTGCCGAAGCATATGGAATACCATTCATTCTCTTTCGCTCATCATTAGTCTTTGGACATTGATTCTTGCTAAGAGATATACCATGCAACATTGGCAAATTCCCTCTTTTAGAATTTTCCATTTGGAATCTTCTAAGGACTTTGTCAATGTAAGTACTTTGACTTAAACCAATCATCCTCTTGGATCTATCTCTATAGATCTTGATACCAAGGATATATGCGGCTTCGCCCATATCTTTCATTGAAAAGCACTTTCCCAACCAAGACTTGACAGTCTCTAATGCAGGAACGTCATTTCCAATGAGTAAGATATCGTCGACATACAACACTAAAAATAGTGCTACGCTCCCACTAATTTTCTTGTATACACAAGGTTCATCTTCGTTCTTGATAAAACCAAACTCCTTGATTGCTTCATCAAAACGTAGATTCCAACTCCTTGAAGCTTGCTTCAATCCATAAATGGATTTCTGCAACTTACACACCTTGTTAGAATTTTCTGGACTGACAAAACCTTCAGGTTGTATCATGTATACATCCTCAAGTAACTTCCCATTAAGGAAAGTTGTTTTGACATCCATTTGACATATCTCATAGTCATAATATGCGGCTATGGCAAGTAAAATTCTAATAGACTTAAGCATAGCTACAGGCGAAAAGGTTTCATCATAGTCTATGCCATGAATCTGCCTATATCCCTTAGCTACTAGCCTAGCCTTATAGGTGTGCACCTTCCCATCCATGTCGGTCTTCTTCTTGAAAACCCATTTGCACCCTATGGTTTTTACACCTTCGGGTGGATCAATCAAGTTCCAAACTTGATTATCAGCCATGGATTGTAATTCGGACTTCATGGCTTCTTGCCATTTTTCCGAATCCGGAGCGGACATCGCTTCTTGATAGCAAGTGGGTTCATCATTTTCGATTAACTCCACTTCATCACTTTCCGTAACAAGAAATCCATATCTCTCGGGTTCGGATCGTGATCTACCACTTCGGCGAGGAACTTGTGCATCTTGAACCGGTTCCACAACGGTTTGTGAACTTGGTTCGCTTTCTACCATTGGTTCAATGTTGTTTTCGGGTTCTCGAACTTCTTCGAGATCTATTTTACTCCCACTGGTTCCTTTGCGAAGAAACTCCTTTTCTAAGAAAGTACCATTTCGAGCAACAAACACTTTGTTCTCAAGTTTCGGTTGTAGAAATAGTATCCTTTGGTTTCCTTAGGATATCCCACAAAAACACATTTATCGATTTAGGTGCTAGCTTGTCGAAGTTAACTTCTTGACATATGCATCACAACCCCAAATCTTCATGAAAGACAAACTAGGTTTTCTTCCATGCCACATCTCATATGGGGTCTTTTGAACCGATTTGGTAGGAACTCTGTTTATAGTGAAAGCAAAGCAGCTTTCTAGTGCATGTCCCCAAAAGGATAAAGGAAGCTCAACTTGACTCATCATAGAACGAACCATGTCTAACAAAGTTCTATTCCTCATTTCAGACACACCATTCCATTGTGGTGTTCCGGTGGAGAGAGTTCGAAACGATTCCACAACTCTTAAGATGATATCAAATTCTTGGCTCAAATATTCACCACCTCGATCGGATCGAAGTACCTTAATAGTTTTGCCAAGTTGATTTTGCACCTCATTTTGAAATATTCGAAATATCTCAAACGATTCACTCTTATGTTTCATTAGATAAACATCTCCAAATCTACTATACTCATCGGTGAATGTTATGAAGTACCGAAATCCTCCTAGCATCGCTTACTCATAGGCCCACATACATCGGTATGTAGGAGTCCTAATAAGTCGCCCGCCGTTTCACCGGTTTTGGTAAATGGGTCCTTGGTCATCTTGCCAAGTAAACAAGATTCGCATGTCTCATATGATCCGTAATCATGTGAGTCCAAAATCCATCTTTGTGGAGTTTAGAAATGCGTTTCTCGTTTATATGGCCAAGACGACAATGCCATAAGTAAGTGTGGTTTACATCATTGGGTTTAGATTTCTTGTTAATGTTATAGACATCATTATCGCGATTTTCAACATCAAGAATATAAAGGCCATTGAATGAAACAAAGATAATAATGCATATCACTCTTGTAAATAGAAAATTTCTTATCACATATAAGAAAAATTAAAACCTTCATTATCCAAACATGAAATCGAAATAATATTCCTACTTAAAGTCGGAACGTAATAACAATTGTTCAAAACAAGTATTAGTCCACTAGGTAAAGTAACTTCATAAGTTCCTACGGCTAATGCAAAGAACTCTTGCTCCATTCCCCACACGTAGGTCCACTTCACCTTCCTTAAGCATCCTTCTGTTCTTTAGACCCTGCACATTTAAACAAATGTGAGTTCCACATCCGGTATCCAATACCCAAGAACTAGAAGTAGATAGGAATATATCTATAACAAAGATACCTGAAGTTGAAGCAACTCCTTTGCTCTTCTTCAGTGCTTCCTTGTATTTTGCGCAATTTCTCCTCCAATGTCCAATCTCATTGCAATGGAAGCAGATTGCGTCCTCTTGGGATTTAGGCTTAGCCTCTTTAGGCTTGGAGGCCTCTTTGGGCTAGGCAACCTTTGCCTTAGGATTAGCAACCTTTGCTTTTCCTTTACCCTTGAACCCTTTCCCCTTGTTAACCATTAGCACTTGATCGGTCTTCTTCTCGACAATACTGGTTTCCGCACTAGTCAACATTTGAACTAACTCGGAAAGGTTTCTATTCATTCCACCCATGTTATAGTGCATTATGAAATGACTAAAACTTTTAGGTAATGAATTTAGTATTATGTCGGTAGCCAACTCTTGGCTAATTGGAAAACCGAGCCTTTCAAGATGCTCAATGTGGCCCTTTAACTTGAGAGCATGGGGACCAACAGCTTGTCCTTCACTCATCTTGCATGAGGTCAAGGATGCAAGCCGTGTTGTACCTTTCTTGCCTAGCTTGAATTTGGAACATTTCCATCACCCGATTGTTTAAGTCGATCGTCCCCAAGTGCTCAAGATTCTTCTGAAGACTCTTGCACATGGCGGAGAGCATAAGGCAACTAACATCCGTAGAGTCACGCTTGTGCTTCGATATTGTTCCCTTATTGCCCTAGCAGCATTGGCGGCAGGTTCGGTGGAATAGGTTCGGTGAGAACGTACAGCTTCTCCTCTTGTTTGAGAACAATTCTCAAACTACGGATCCAATCCATATAGTTTGTACCATTCTCTTCCAACTTTTCCTTCTCAAGGACGTATCGCAGTGAAAAGTGATTATTGTTTGATGCCATTTATTCTACAAAAAGATATACATAAAATATGAACACATATAAGTAAACATATCATATGAGAAGTATAGTGCATTTAAATAAATGCTCCCACTAAATTATACACCTTCAAATGCAAATAAGCATAATATACATTTAATGGGCTAAGATCCAACTTTAATTCAATTTCAAGTTTGCTATGGCAAACCGCTCAAAATTAAATTAATTAGGTAGAAAACATCAATCATATCACATATATGACTCTTAGATCTTTTATGAGATCAATTCAAGACATCATATGTCTAGGCATATTTTAATCTCATCTTATGCCTTGGGTCCAAAACCATTTTGATAACCCAATTAAGTTCATTCACTTTAAAACGTATAGGAACCACCATTTCCTCATCTTGCTCGCATTCGAATAGAATCAAAGCACCTTGCTATGGCAAGCCCACCCAAAACTATCCGAATGGTCTCAAGTGTTTTTAATCATGAATTGGCATAAAGAACTTAAAAGTTAAATGAAGGTTCTTTAAAGGTAGATTATAAGCACATCGTAAAAGATAGTCAAAATCATGCACCGAGATAAGTTCCCAGAAGATAGGTGAGCCGCAAGGACTTCTTAAGTACCAACTCTTCCTTAGACGTAACTCTCCTAGACATGCATAATTAGAAATCAACTACGATTAGGCAACATAATCCTTACCTTTTATAAACAATCGGTTTCCTTTTAAATTTCGCGTATTTATGACTTGTTTCCATAAACAATCATAAGATCCAAAATTTACAATGTCTAAATCTAAACATATTAGGAAACTAAATATCATGTTTCAACTAAACATCTAATTTAATAATTCTTAACAATTAAGAACAAATAATTCATGCATCGCAACAATTAATAAAACACATTTAAATTAATTAAGCATGCATAAACAATGAATCAATCTAGCATGGACTTATAAACTCAATTTTATAACATCCAGTTTTTCATACACATTGCAATAATTATTAAAATCATATTTTAATCAATTAATCATGTATATCAATGAATCAATCTATCGCGGACTTATAAACTCAATTTTATAACATCCAGATTTTTCATATTAACATATCAGATTGTAAACACAATCATAGAATAGCAGAAAATTTGAACAAACAGATTCTGCCCAGTTTTGGCTTGTTATGTCGCGTGACAACATCAGCCATAGGCTTAATATGTCGCGCGACCTAACATGCCAGTTAACCTGAATTCCACATGGCTCGATATGTCGCACGACATAGGCAGCCAGGTTACAGGATTTCCAGATTCGAACCAATACAGATTACAGCCAATTAAATCACATAAAACAGCCTTTTTACAGATTTAATTCAGCATAAATTGAAAACGATTTTCACATTGTTTCACATAAACAATTAAAATTCTATCACATACAAAACATGCAATAAGCATATAAACAATTTATATCTTAAACCTAGCATGTTAATTCAAACTTAATCATACGAACGGGGCTCTGATACCACTGTTGGGTTTTACGGGTCCATGCGCAGCGGAATTAAGCATTAAAAACATAAAACCCAAGAAGCCCTAGGATCCGTTCTATACAATTAATTTGAATGCCAATGAAATAGAATTAAACCAACCTTGAAACGCTTTCCGGTCTTGAGCTATCGAACGATTTGATTATGTGATATTGAATCACAAACTTCGTTCTTCAACTTGCTTGAACTCTAGGTCTTGATCAATGAACGAGCGAAGACCCTCTTATGGTATCCACACCTTTGAATGAATCCAAGAACAATTTCTTGTTGATTGCTAGATCTAAACCTTGAAGAATATTGAGAGAATTTGATTGTGAATTTTGCTTTAAAATTTCGGCTAGGCTATTAGGTCTGACAGAGCCCTTGTATTTATACTAAAATAGTGTAAATACCTCTTCTAATCGTATTAGGAGAGACAGGCTGTCAATACCGCGTATTGGCCTATTATGTCGCGCGGTATATCAAGCCATTGGCTTGATATGTCGCGTGACATAAGTAGCCGCTCGTGTCTCTCAATCATTCTTCCTCCGGTTTAACCAATTCATTCTAGTTGTGTGTGACTCCAATAGGATTACATCATGTTGGCAATGAGATCGATCATATCGAACCTCATAAGACATAAGCGGACTCTAGCAAGCCATTATGTCTACCCAAATGATGCAACGTAAGAGTTCACGTTTCCAACGGTGTACTTCCATTTATCCCTTTTTGTCTCACGATGTTATATTGAACACAAGTCATGGTCCTTGTCGACTTGTTATTGTTCAATGCTTTCGATTCTTGAGTATAATGATAATTCCAATCATATTGGGGTACGGCCATACACTTTCATCATTATCACTCATCGAGGGGCCCAAGCATAACATCTCTCTTCCGAGGGACAAACTCCTTCTTGACTTATCATCCTTCCCATCATGAATCCGATCATGCCAATGATAGCCTTTATAGATATCGTGTTAAGATATCGTTTGACTAAAATCAAACATGGCTTTCATCATATGTAAGGTTATGATAGTCTCAGGTCTAGGAAATAAATGAAGTAACCGTATGAGATTTAAGTATGACATTTGACCATTACATAAATCTCATGCGGGTCATGTCCAGTCACTTGTTCTCTAACAAGTACCCATAATTTCAATGTGCATCTCTTATGCATATAATCATCACATGATTATCCATTGACAATTATACTAATCTATTCTCTTAATAATTAGGGACAGTGATTATTATAAACAAATATACAAAACATATAATAATCAAATAATAAACATCTCATATAATAATAAATAATGTCAACACATAAGTCTATCAATCATAGGCCTAGGGCATAACACCAACAGAGTCACCCAAAGATCTGACTGTCCGGAGGGTCACCCAAAGATTTATTGATGCTTTTAGAAAAGTAATTGACTGAGATATGCTTTCATACATGTGATGTGCTTACCTGTAGCTGCCGGAGGGACTGAGGCTACATCTGATGATGATGAAGAGCTGTTGGATTGCCGTTCAAGGGACGGTCTTTGTTGGCGATTGACTGACTTTGGAAGCCTTTGTCGGGTATGACATGAACTTTTGCTTGTTAGATTACCATGAAAAAGCGGACTTTGCTGACGATTTGCCAACGAGGCTGATGATCTTGACGAGCACTGCTGGGAGACTGCTAGACTTGAATTCTTTGTCTCGATCTTAGTTGAGGGACAGACCTCATGATTCTATTGTGCTCAGTTGATTATTGTACCCTGCTGGAAAAAATTGCAAAGTATGCCACAGGGGTTAAAATCAAAAAATCAAACCATAGGGGTGATTTTGGAAAATTGGCTAAGGGGCACTGTATGTCGCACGACGTATTAAACCAAGTGAACAGCCTCTTTTAAAACGTTGAACAGTCGCCATTTTAAAGCCACAACATTGAGAGGGAGACGAATGGAGCCTGAGAGAAGAAAGACGATACGCACGAAATCAAGAGAAATCAAGGGTTTTGATTCGGACTCGGCTTGGAACAATGCCTCCTAGGATGCGCCCGACGAAGAAAGATCCACAACATGCCAAGTTGGCTGCTCGGCGAAAGGGGGTTCAATGAAATCAACGGTCGTTCATTCCGCAAGCCTTGAGGGGCGAATTTTACCCCCAGCTTAAAGAACACACTTCTGCTGCTGAGAAGAAATCCACGGTATTTTCCTGTAACCCTTGCTTTTATTGGGATAAAATTAATTTGAAATTGAATTTTTATGCCAAAAGGGTTTAGTAAAGATCTGAACTTGCATGCAAAATGATGAACTGACTGCATGAATTGAACTAGGAAAAGATGATAAATGAACATTCTACATTACATGCTTTAACCTACTTTTATTTGAAAAAGGGTAAAATAGATTCGAAGGAAAATGACCATTTTTAAGCAAATTGGACAAATATGAAAGAATAATGAAGTATGATGAACATTGATTGGCATGCTTTTAAGGAGAAAATGAGATATTCATACCTGCGCTGTGTTTACCTGCAGGGATTGCGTACCCGGGGCTCTCCGGAGGTGATTGGCAGGCTGTGGGATAGCTTATCTGGTAGCCAGGAGCAGATGCACTCGCCCAAGGGTATGGTTTACATTGCTGGGCTGGGGCAGTTTTTTGAGATGGAGAAAGCCATTGGAGACACTCAGAGGAGCGTAGAGTTGATGAGGGCATTCAGGGAGTTCTGGTGAGAGACCACTCATTCATTCCATTTCTCCTAGGGCAAGGCGACAGTCACGCCGTATGATTTTGCAGTTATCATGGGGTTGCCCTTCACTGCTGAGCCCCTTTATCTTGATGAGCCCGCACTTGCTGCTGACCCCCAGCCTCTTACTGATGTAGATTTCATGGGATTACTTGGTTTCGTTCCCCAGGACAAGAAGGGGAATGGATATGAGTTGGGTGAGCTTCACGGTCAGATCGGGGAGCAGAGCAGATACTATCCCGCGGTCTTTGATGATTCTGAGGAGAGCCGACTGATTCTGAGGAGAGCCGGCCGATGGCCGAGAGGTTAGCGAGGGCTTTTATATGGGTTGGCCTGTCTGACATGCTGTTTGTCAACAGTGCGTCTATTGCATTGATTTCTTTACTGGAGCTTTTCAGGACCTGGGACGCTGTAGGGACCCTGTCTTGGGGTGAGGCTGGCTTAGCAGAGATGTATTTGGCTCTTGATGATATTAGCAGGGGGAAGGTGATGACTTTCAACTGCTGTCACATGGCGTTTGAGGTACTTCCCATCTTGACTTCTTTTCTTCGGCATACTTCTTTCTGTCATTCATTACCGTTATCTCACCTGTTTTGATCTTTTCTTTCAGGCCTGGGCTTATGAGATTTTCGGCTGCTATGCCTGGCAGATCCAGGATGAATTCCCTGCCACCACTTTTCCTGCTCTGAGGCGATGGGTGAAGGATGCGAGGAAGAAGACCAGGACAGCTGATTTGAGGGGCAGAGTGACAGCTTCATATCAGGACACACTGGTATGCTTGAGAGGGACTCCCCAGAGCTTGAGTTTATTCCCTTGGACCGTCAGATATGATGATCAGGATTTGGGTTATGTTGCGCACTTGACAGAGTGTCGCAATCTACTTGTGGGCTTGTCCAGGGATGCTTTATATTCGGGGGAGAGATTTTACAAGCAGCATGGTCCAGACAGGATTGCTCAGGTTCCGGTTGATCCTTCGAAGGACATGTGGTTTCCTTAGAAGCTGGAGGATTTGATTACTTTTATCCAGGGTGATGGTGCCTACAACCATGTTGAGGAGGGAGGAGATTATGTTGTGTATGTGGCAGAGAGGTTACGGTCACCGTAGGTGATGGCTAGGCGTGGTACTCAAGATGTAGGCTCTTCATCTGGATTTGTGGCGAGACCACCCTTACCTCCTCCGTACGTTGACTTTTGGGATGGTGATCACCTGAGGCGAGCTCCCCTTGATACGAGCCGGATTTGTCCCCATTTCCAGCTCCCTGAGGGCTCTAGATCTGTGAGTGCCATCTTCTCTTTTCTACTGCTTGAAACTGTTAGTATCTCTTATTATTGTCACAACTGGCCTCTTGATTCTTCTGTTGTTTGATTGTATCAGGTCTCAGCTGAGGCTTATAGGAGTTTTGCTCGATCTTACACGCGAGCTCTGGACATGATCGAGCAGCTACAGAGGAGTGCCCGTTTCTGGAAGGAGCGGTGTATATCCCAAATTTCAGATGATGATGATTCCACTCCTAGCTTGCCTGAGAGGAAGAGGGCTCGAGTCAACATGGATGTGAGTGGGCAGAAGAGACCTCAGACCAAGAATGCATCATACACTTCTTCCAGCTCTTCCATCTCGGAGTATGAGAGTGACAGTGATATCCCTGTTGATCCACATGAGATTGAGTCTGTTGCTATTCCTACCGTTGATGAGTTTTATCGCGCGGACCCTGTAGTTTACCGGGCTCCTGCTGATGATCCGGATCATGTACTGGCCGAGGAGGATGATGAAGAGGGGGAGGATAGCGAGGAGGATAACAATGATGACTCGGAGGATGATGATTCGGAGTAGCACCTAGGATCAGATTGTGACTTTTTGATTATTGTACCTTATAGAGAACAAACACCTTTGTCTAGACTATTTTTCTACGCATTACTTTTTGCACCAGATTTGAACTTGATTGCCTATTAGCTTAGTATATATATTATTAGCTTTTGTTATTTGCACGAGTCCATTTGAAAATGAGAATGGATGAGGTAATGGTTATGGTGTTGGTGTATATATGTGGTTTATATGGTTTGGGTATGTGTATGGAATGATAGTTTGATTGTGTATGTATGAGGTATATGTGTATATGGGATAAATGAACCCTCTCCCGAGTTGTTTTCGGAGTGGTGGCTAATGGTTGCAGCATTGGACAAGTCGGGGAATGCCCTGGTAAGAACTGAATACAGCAGCTTCACTGATGTCTGATGTTGGCAAGAGCTGTCGCACGACTCAGGACACCTTGTGGTAAGTTGTGTCGCGTGACACAATCAGCCTCACTGACAGGTTTTCCCAACCAAGCTTCAATATTGTCTCAAGACCCCACCTTTGCTTAGGGCAAGAATTTCAGCAGCCCCTCATGAAGTAGGCTTCAAGTACAGAGCCATCTTTAAGGATCGAGATTGTAAAACCAGCCCCAAAATCTGCACAGACGATCTTATGCACACACAATTCCTCTTCTGCCTAACCAAGCCCCGGTATGGAGAAATTATTGCGAACTGGATCTGGGGCAGCCCCAATTTGACACAACTCCAACGCAGCCCCACTACAGACAGAGATGTCATGTGGCCAAGGAGGCGACTATCTTTCAAACTTTAGCCAATCAGTTATTTAGAAAAGACTCGGGAACATATATGTGCAGGGCACATCTTTTGAAAAGTGGGAATGAATCCCAATTTTGTGTGACACACTCGCTTTGGGTTTGACTCTTTTGAGAGAGTATAAGCATCACGAGGTGTGGAACAGTGTATGGAAGCCCCTATTGACAGAAAGACAGTGTTTGGCTCTATTTCCTTATGATGTAGAGAAAGAAGACTTGTCGAGACATTTAAAAACTTGTATTATTCATGATGATCACAAGGCTTCTTAAAACCCTTTATTGATGTTCGGGTTATTCAATCACTAAGCTTGATATGAGCAAATATTTTGATTAATCACGAGGAGAAAATCAACTGATATTGAGAATCAAATTTGGAAAGATGGAAAGAGGATTTGTGTATAGGGACGGCCCTTGATGAGATCGGATTTTCTGAAATTTGAATGAATTTGTGACTGGACCATTTCTGGTTGCCTACGTTCCCCTCGATGTGAGGAGCTCAGGTCGCCGTAGTTCGGGCCAGTCCCGATTGAAAGAAGGAATGTGAAAATTAAGGATCTCTTGAGAACTGGAGAGTTGAAATACATGTCTCCCTAGAGTGTCGGTGAAAGACACGGATGCGAAGCCCCAGTGGGACATTCACGGGAATTGTTTTGTGGAGAAAGAACGAAATATGCTCACATGAAATTTCAAATGAATTGGATTTGAATTTGCATAATCTTTGATTGATGACCCTGAATCGAGATGGATTAGATTCCAACTTAAGCAAGCAACGAAGCATTAATCTGATTTAGATCTCGATGAAATTAGAATGAAACTGCTATCCGGTAGGAACTGTAGCTGGGTTTCAGGGTTTCGACCGGCCATCGGGTGATTTGGAACATCATGACCTCTTAAGATGAGGGGTCGGCTGGGCTTTTTACTGACTGAACCTCTAAAGATGAGAGGTTGGCTTTCAAGGGTGTGTTTAGGATTTCTAAGGTGAGGAAATTGATTGCCTCTAAGAGTGAGAGGTCCAATTTGTTTCGGTCAAAGGCAAGGGTAATGGGAATATCCTCTAAAAATGAGAGGATGGCTTGGGATTGGTTGGAGGTAATGGTGAGGGGACATCCGTGATGTCTCTTTATTCGCTCTGAGACTCCCTTTGAGTAAACAACTGGATCCTTTAACCTTTTCTTTTGAGAAAATTGCTAGGGACTAGGTTTTCCTTTTTTTTTCTTTTTCTTCTTCTTTTTTTTTATTCCTCTTTCCCTTCTTTTTTTATTTTCTGAGAGAGAACTTCAGCTAGTCCCTAGAATGGATCGCTGCATTCTGCCGTTCTTGAGTTTGGAGACGGTCAATCTTCCTTTGAATCATGGCAGCCTCAAGGATAGTCTCTCTTTCCTCTAGAAATGGCTAAACGGGTTTCAAAACATGCCGATCTTGAAACGAGAGGGTATTGTTTGGTGAGGGTGAGGTAATGGCTTTCCTATGGGTGAAAGGTTTCAGTCGCAATCCCTACCGGATGACCTAAGCGAAATTAAGGCTTCATTGCTTGCTTAAGCTTAAAAGAGAAAAATTCATGCAAATTCATTGAGCAACGGAACGCTGAGTATGGTGAAAGAGATGTGAGCATATGAGATGCGAGATGGGGGATTGATAAGCCCCAATTTGAGAAGGATATCAGTTGATTTTCTCACTCCGACTAATTCAAATATTAATCATTCCAATACATTAGTGATTGAGCAGCACAAGTGATCAAAATAGAATAAAACCATTTCAATTAAGAGTGACGTGGGTGTGCAAGTGATGTCTCGAGTCTAGCAAGAAGAGAAATAAAGACTTTTATTACTGAAATAAAACAGATCTCCACAGACTCAAACCCAAAAAGGACATTCATCAATAACATGAAAAACAATCTAGACCCTACGATGACTGATTGACTTCTTCAACATTGGAAGGAAAGGCCTCCTGGCTTCTGCTGATATCACGGAAGAGGGTTGGTGACAAAGTTGGGACGAGCCTTCTCAATCTTACCCTCATCAACAAGCCTTTGAATAAGAAACTTCAGAGGGACGCAGTCATTGGTGACATGGCCAGGATACTGATGATATCGGCAATACTTGCTGGTGTCCAACTTGGGATTGCGATGAACAGGGCTGTAATTATCAAGTGGTTTGATCATTATTCTCCGAACTAACCCATTGAAAGCCTCTTCAGTTGTTATTCCGAGATCATCAAATTTCCGTTACTTGCGAGGTGGGAACCAGCCATGGTTCGGAACAATACCTTTCTCTTGAAAGCCCTTTTCAATCTTCCCTTCATCGATGAGCCCTTGGATGACCACTCTCAAAGATTTGCAGTCATGAGTGGTATGGCCAGGATATTGATGGTAGTAGCAGAACTTTCTTTTATCCAGGTTGGGCTTAGGATTAGGAGGGCTATAATTTACCAGTGGCTGAACCAATCCCCCATTTACTAAGATCTTGAAGAATTCATTCATAGGCATCCCCACATCATCACAATACTGTTTTCCTCTCTTCACCTGAATCAGCTCGGGAGTTGACTCGGGTACTGGCGCCCCTTGCTGAATGGGATTCATGGCAGGAATGAAGGACATTTTATTAACAGTCAAGTATGGGGTTGGTTCTGAACACTGACCCTGCGTAGACGATGAGTTGAAACCATAAGATGAACCCATTAACGGTTGAGAAAAACTTTCTTGAGGCGAAATTAGGTTAGCGGGGAACGACAGCAATCCATTCTGGTTGTTCAAACAATAACATGGGCCTTGGGAACCTTGCTGATACTGACATTGCGACCCAAACTGATTAGGAGATCTAAAAGCATTGGAGACCAGTTGTACACCCTGAATCTGAGCTTGACCAAATTATGGTGCTGGAGGAGGAATCTTGCCTTGTGCATTCACACTCGTCCCTTTCATCCCATGCATTTGATAAGCGGTCGGAGATGTAACATTATTGGTGGGATGAAGAGGGAGGGAAACATTTCCAGCCCCACAATCAGCGTTGTTAGCACTGATGATCTCCTCATAAGATCCATCTTCAAGACGAATGACTGTAATCCCTCGAACGCGCATTGCTTCCACAAACCTAGCATGCGTTTCCTCTTCTCGAGCCTTAGCAACTTGGGCAAGCAACTGAGCCTTGCACTCGCGAACCAAGGCAGCCTCAAGAGAAGCTCGCAACTCAACCACAGACAAATCATTCAGATCCAGCTGACCCGAAGCAAAGGAACCTTCAGACTGGGCGAACGACACATTCTCTGTACCAGACATCTCAAATACCACAGCAATTGAGAGCTCTGCAAGAAACTACAACCACCTCAGAGACACGAACCAAACGAGCACTGGAAGTCGGGGCACACACCCAACTTGCCGCAACTGCATAGGTAGATATGGGTTGATAAGGCGGCAGAGGAAGAGACTCTTTAGAAGGTATGGGAGAGGGAAAGATAAAGGGAAGGATTCGTGCAAACATCTTATTTATGTTCAAGTAGAAATCGGTGTCTTTTAAGTCCTAAGCAAGGTTGGAAAAGGATAAGCCTTTATTTTTGCATTCTAAAACCTCGGGGGAAACCTAGAGACGCAACATTCAAATTCTACCAAATGTTTTTCATAGAAATTAATAATAGGTAATAACACCTAAACAAGACCTAAGCACAATATGGGACGGACGAGTGATCCAAATTTTCGGGGAAATTCGGGCAGCATAACGGGTATTCTTAAAGAATTTCAAAGAAAAATCCGGCATGACCTCTCGTCGGTGCATGGTGACAATGCGGCATGATCTCTCGTTAGAACATGTCACGAGAGTGACATGTCCATACGTGAAATCATGTTGCATTGGCAACATGCCCACACGTGCTAGGTTTTGGGATAGGTATATATGTCCTATTACAAATTTCGAAACAACTCATTTTAGTGTAATTTAAAAATGTTGTATCCAAAAACCAACCATATGGTAAGCTTTAAAGGTGTGGCTCCACCTATGATGCGCTAGGGGGATAGGATTGATTTCAGGCGCTCAAGCGTAGGCGAATTACATGGCCGTCCGCGATGCCGTCAATCGCACCATATGGGTTCTAGATCTACATGACGTAGTGTAAGGGTGGCTATGTTCCTTTATTTACAAAAATATAATTTTGAAACCATTTTTTTTTTCTTTTATTTGAAAAGGAATAACAAATGGAAAATAACACACACACACACCCCACAGATTAATCAAGGCACAATAATCAACTTCGCATTCTGATCCAAGGGACTGCCCTTAGCCAAAACCTGAAAAACTGCTCAGTGGCCAGTTCTGTCGCGTGACACGGGACATAATGGTCCAAGACTGTCGCACGACTTGCCTAGCCACTGAAACAGAACCTGAAACAGGAATCAAGCCCCTGCCTCCTCATGGAAAGGAACAATTCAAAACACCAGAATACAGCAACATAACAACATGAAGCACACAAGGGCACACAAATCTCACAATCCCATAAAATGCATATACCACACAAAGTCATTAATGATGCACACAAAATGAACACATTGGATGTTTACAAGAAATGAAAGTTTGACCCTCTTTGGAAAATCAGTTTCATGTCCCCAGCGGAGTCGCCACTGAATGTACACTTGCCGAAATTTTAAAAGTTTTTGGGAGTCGCCACGCCATGTTTAAGGTACACTTTGAAAAACCTTTGAAAATGGAGAAGAGGGTTCGGGGGTCAAGTTACACATTGGAAAGAACTTGAGAGTTCACCCAACATGCCTCGTTCGCAAACGAGTCTTTCAAAATTAAACATCCAAAGCATTCATAGTGTGTGCATATATTAAAGACAATAAGTGTGATAAATGAATTTTATTAATGAAATGAGATTGCTACAACTTGTGAGCACTTGGAACAACGGGGGGCCACATCCCAGATTACAAATATAAGGACAACTTACAACTGGAAAAGGGTTCCTGCAGATTGGCAAGACGTGTCGCGTGACACAGGATCTGCCTGGCGAGTTGTGTCGCGTGACACAGGACTCATCCTGGCAGATTGTGTCGCGTGACACAGGATGCCTATCTGCAGCAACCTTACAAACTGAGCACAGACTAAACAAGGATCTAATCAGATCGAATTACAATATCAATTCAACTCAGATAATCACGAATCAACTACGAATTGACCAAAGGGGTGTGGATATGGGGAGATCCACACTCCCTTGGCAAACAAGCCACAAATCCAATTAGATCAAACTATGAACAAGCAATTAAACCAAACAGATCAATTAAACAGAGAGATGGCGATTGTGATTCGACAATTAGGAATAGATGGAGTATAATTATCGAATCAGATGAAGAGATATTGCATGGATTATGAAAGTAGCAAAGTAGTATGAGAGAGAGGAGAGAGATGAAGTGGTTACCCTTGTAGATCCACAAATTCTATACCCAAGTCAGGTATAGAATCCTTCAACACAACTTCTGGACTGGATTGAGCTCGAGAGTGATGGTGAATTGGAGATCTAGTGGTGGTGTGTGGGTTGGATTGGATTGAAGGAGAGAAGGAGGGAGTTGGGTATGAGAGAGAGGAGGTTTGTGTGTTTTGGAGTGTGTGGTACGTAAACAAATGGGCAGAGTAACAGTATGTCAAAATGGAGGAAAAGAGATCCAAATATGAGAGGGGTAGGGTCTTATTTATAGGCTGCTGATGATGGGCTAGTTATGTCGCACGACCTTCCGCTTCCATTTTCCGTGGCTCGAGATGTCGCACGACTAAGCAAGCCAATAACCGTTTCTGGCGCCAAAACCTGATTCTGGAACATTCCAAGCTAATTCCCAATAGGTCCAAACTGAATAATACCTTATAGGTCCTTTTGCCTTAGAAAAATACTTAAAAGTACTTTCTTCGCAAGAAACTTATAAAAGTTTTCGGAAGTCTCGGAATGGACCGGGAATTTACCAAAACGCCCCTAATACAATTTTATCATATTAAAGTACACCTATAAAGGGTCGCGAATTGGATTGGCGTACTCACACGTATGTTCATATTTATAATCATGCTTCTCTTTTCATCTTCATCTTAAAAACAATTTTTTTTATATCACTTTTAAAGCCTATAACTTGGAGACGTCCTTAGTTTTATGATTCTAATTAATCGAGAGAAGTACTTATCCGTGAATCTCGATTAACGGAAAAATATGAAGTAAACTAGGTACTATTAATCACGAGAGAAGATTAATGGCCTAGGGATGATCCTTTAGTGGAAAGTACGTGGATTTAATATAAAATTAATGGATTCTTACTAATGTATGGACTATCGAGAGATAGACCATGATTAGTAGAGAATACGAGTATTACTTGCTTGATCATGAGAAGTAGTACAAACATAATGTATCATATTTGATTTTTGATGAAACTTTCATTTAAATCATGATTACTTGATGAATATATGTTGTTCGAGTTCCAATCCCAAGAATATCTTTATCTTATAAATTTCAATTCTAGAGTAGTTTACTTTAATCTAGGCAGTCATAACAAAAACAATTTTATTATTACTTAAATAAAGCAAGTATTATAAATAGTAACCCTGTCCTCGTGGGATTCGACCCACATTTTCCCCTTTCTATACTACATACACACCGTGCACTTGCGGCATTAAAACAAGTCGTTCATTTTGGATTGACAAGTTTTTGGCGCCGTTGCCGGGGACAACGGTTTACTTTTTGATATTTGTATTTATTATATATATTTTTTATTATTTTTTTTGTTTAACATCTCTTTCAAAGATTTGTTGTCTTTGAATACTTTTTAGGTATCTTCGGAGTTTATGAAAAGAACCCGGATCTTTTTTTAAGAATTCGATCTGGAACCTTAAAGAACTTTTCACGAAAGACTAAGGAGGCTAAGAGAAGTATTAGAACAATAAATGGCGGAAGGAGAACCCGCGACACCACCACCTAGAACCCTAAGGGACTTTGTTAACCCAATTACCCTGGGTACTAGATTACCAATAGTTGTGCAATATGCCAATGCGGACAACTTTGAGATCAAGTCGCAATTACTACACTTGGTTATGAATAACCAATTTAGCGGATAGGCTTTCGAACACCCCCATCTCCATGTTCAGTCATTCTTAGAGTATTGTGACACCACCCGAATTCAAGGTGTCACATCGGAGGCAATAATGATATGCCTTTTTCCTTTATCACTAAAGGATAAGGCAAAAAAATGGTTAAATTAAGTCCCACCCAACTCTTTAACAACATGGGACCAAGTTCAAGAGGCATTCCTCGGGCGTTTCTTCCCACCTTCCAAGACCGCTCAAATCCGGATAAAGATAACCAACTTTAGCCAAAACGGTAATGAGTCGCTCTATGATGCATGGGAGAGATACAAAGAGCTCTTGAGAATGTGTCCTCACCACGGGCTTGAAAAATTGTTGATTGTTCATACATTCTACAATGGTCTCACATTCAAAACAAGGGAGACAATAAATGCTGCCGCAGGAGGAGCACTTATGAACAAAGCGGTGGATGAGGCATATGATTTGATCGAGAATATAGCCTTAAATCACTACCAATGGTTGAATGAAAGGGAGCAACCACAAGGAACTCCGGGTAAGTACAATGTTATTGCCGTTACTCTCATTTCTTCTAAAGTTGACATGATTTTAAAGAAATTTGAAAATCTAAATGTGAATCCCGTGGCCAACGTTAATGTTATATGTGAACTAAGTGGGTCAAACTCACATAGTGTAGAAAGTTGTGAATTGCTTGACACTACTTCTAGCGAACAAGCTAATTATGTTAACTCCTATGGGCAAAAATGGGGTATTTATTCAAACACATACAACCCGGAATGGAAAAATCACCCTAACCTTTCCTGTAGGAATAACAATGTTTTAAACCCACAACCTTCTACAAAACCACCGAAATTCGCACAAAATAATTTCAACAATAATTCTAATTCTTTTCCTCCCCCTAAATATAAATTAGATCTTTTTATGGACTTTATAGTTGAGAATAAGAATGCACAAGAGAAGACTAATAACGAATTTAGGGAATGCTTTAAGTTATTGAACAGTTGGTTTGATAATCTTGCCGCGCATAATAAAATGCTAGAACACCAACAAGCACAACAAGCCGGCACCTCGCATAGACCACAAGGGAGTTTTCCCGGTCAACCGCAAAGGCCCGACGAGCATGCTAAAGCGGTAGTAACTAGGAGTGGAAAAGAACTCGTAGATCCCCCTCCTAAAGAAAATAGCAAACCTATTGAGGAGAATATTAGTCCAACCCCACTAATAGTTGAGACTAATGAAGAAGATGAGAAGGGGATGGAATCCCCAAAACTTGCTAGAAATTTTGACCCACCGATACCTTACCCTCAAATGTTGGTAAAGGCGAAACTTGATAAACAATTTGCAAAATTTTTAGAAGTTTTGAAGTCTATTTACATCAACATTCCTTTTACTGATGCTTTACAACTAATGCCCTTTTACGCTAAATTTTTAAAGGATATACTTTCTAATAAGAGAAACTTGAGGAATATGAAACCGTCACTTTGACGAAAGAACTTAGTGCTGTTTTACAAAGGAAACTTCCCCCTAAATTAAAAGATCCATACACTTTCTCTATTCCTTGCAACATAGGTAAATTCAATGTTGATAATGCTATGCTAGATCTTGGGGCAAGTGTTACCCTCATTCCGCTATCAGTTATTGAGAAAATAGGTATGGGGAAACTCAAACCCACCACCATATCTCTGCAATTAGCGGAACACTCCATTAAATATCCGGTGGTTATTATAGATGATGTTCCTTGTCGTATCGGGAAACTAATCATCCCGGTCGACTTCGTATTTCTTGAGATGGAAGAGGACCATCACATTCCCGTCATTCTAGTGAGGTCATTTCTTGCCACCGCTGGGGCAATAATTAATGTTAAAAATGGCAACCTCTATTTGAATGTTGGGAATAAGAAGATTGAGTTTAATTTGTCCAAATTAATGAAGACCCCTAATCTTGAAAACCCTCACTTCGGTGTTAATATGCTAGAATCCATAAGAAAGGAATTTGAAAAACCTCAATCTAAGAACCCGATTGAAAGATGTCTTATAGATTGGAGATATATAAATGATGATGATGTTGATGATTTGAATTATGTTATATATCTTGATGCTAACCATGCAACAAAAAAGGAAAACATCAAAATTGAAAAGTTAGAGGCTAAAGCGGAGCCATCTAACATTGAGGTAAATACGACGCCTCAAGTTGAGTTAAAACCCCTTCCTCCTAACCTAAGGTATGAATTTCTTGGTTCTAATTCTACTTATCCAGCAATTATTAATGCTAGTCTAAATCCTCTTGAGACTGAAAAATTATTAAGAGAACTTAGACTACATCAAAAAGCTATTAGATATACTATAGACGATTTGAAGGGAATTTATCCTAGGATTTGTATACATAGAATTGATCTTGAAGAAGGTCATAAGCCTTCAATAGAGCACCAAAGAAGGCTTAATCCTAATATGAAAGAGGTGGTTAAGAAAGAAGTCCTTAAATTACTTGACGCGGGCATTATCTATCCAATCTCGGATAAAAAGTGGGTGAGCCCTGTTCAAGTAATCCCTAAAAAGGGAGGAATGACGGTCATTCGGAATGATAGGGATGAACTAATCCCAACTAGAACCGTCACGGGGTGGCGTATGTGTATAGACTAGAGAAAATTAAATAAAGCCACCCTTAAAGATCATTTTCCCCTTCCCTTTATAGATAAAATGCTTGAAAGGTTGGGAAAGCATTCTTATTTTTGTTACTTGGAATGATATTCCGGATTCTTTCAAATACCCATCCATCCAAGTGACCAAGAGAAAACTACTTTTACTCATCCATATGGCACTTTTTCTTATAGGAGAATGCCATTTGGACTATGTAATGCTCCAGCCACCTTTCAACGTTGCATGATGGCCATATTTTTAGATTATATAGAAAAAATAAGGGAAGTTTTCATGGATGATTTTCAGTTTATGGATGTTCTTTTGATGAATGCTTGCAAAATTTGTCGAAAGTTTTGCGACGTTTTGAAGAGGTCAACCTTGTACTTAATTGGGAAAAATGTCATTTTATGGTTAATGAGGGGATCGTCCTTGGACATATGGTGTCCGATAAGGGAATTGAAGTAGACAAGGCTAAGTTTGAAGTTATTGAAAAATTAACTCCACCCACCAATGTTAAGGGTGTGAGAAGCTTTTTGGGGCATGCAGGTTTTTATCGGCGTTTTATAAAGGATTTTTCAAAAATCTCTAAACCACTAACCAACTACTAATGAAAGATGCTCCCTTTGTTTTTGATGATTTTTGTCTTGAGGCTTTCAACAGGTTGAAGACGGCATTAGTTTCTGCACCTATTATGCAACCACCAGATTGGGATTTTCCATTTGAAATAATGTGTGATGCAAGCGATTATACGGTGGGAGCCGTTTTGGGGTAGCAGAAAGACAAGAAGTTACATGCCATCTACTATGCAAGTAGGACCCTTGATGAAGCATAAGTCAATTATGCCACAATCGAGAAGGAATTATTGGTCGTGATATTTGCAATCGACAAATTCCAGTCATATTTGGTGGGGTCGAAGGTGATAGTGTATACAGATCATGCAACAATATGGTATTTATTGACCAAGAAGAAGGTCAAATCAAGACTCATTAGATGGATCCTTCTTCTCCAAAAATTTGATTTGGAAATAAGTGACAAGGCTCTTCAGAAGGACCTTGAACACATGGAAGATGATTTTGATCTAGCCGAGAGCTTAAAGGAAATTTTCCAAGTGCAAGCTAGGCAAGAGATGTATGATGTGGTAAAGGCCCTAAATGCATGCAAGATGCAAGAGGGGCAGTCGGTTGGTGCTCATGTTCTTAAGATGAAAGGACATATTGAGCATCTAGAAAGGCTTGGAAATCCGATGAGTTTGGAACTCGCCATGGATACAATATTGAATTCATTGCCTGAAAGTTATGGTCATTTCATAATGCACTATCACATGAGTGGAATGGATAAGAATCTCTCAGAATTGCATGCGATGCTGAAGACTGTAGAGAAGAATATCAAGAAGCCTGGTACGACAAATGTGTTAATGGTTAACAAAGGTAAAGGGTTCAAAAGGGAAGGCAAAGGTAAAGCAATTGTTGCTAAGCCTAAGGCAAAAGTTGCCAATGCCGGAGAGGCAGCGCCCAAAGTGTCTTAAAATGATGTGATTTGATACCATTGCCAAGAGGTTGGTCATTGAAAGCGAAATTGAAAGGCTTACAAGGAAGGCCTAAAGGCGAACAAGGGCAATACGATTGCTACTGATTCAGATATCTATATGATAGATATTTTCATTTCTATTTCTAGTTCATGGGTATTAGATACCGGATGTGGATCTCACATTTGCTTAAATGTGCAGGGACTAAGGAATAGGAAGCTACTCAAACAAGGTGAAGTTGACATACGTGTGGGGAATGGAGCAAGAGTTGCTGCATTAGCCATATGAACATTTGATGTAACTTTACCTAGTGGACTAGTACTTGTTTTGAACAATTGTTATTACGTTCCGGATTTGAGTCGGAATATTATTTTCGTTTCTTGTTTGGATAATGAAGGTTTTAGTTTTCTTATTGAGAATAAGAAATTTTCTATTTATTTAAATAATATGCTCTATTTTATTGCAAATTCATTTAATGGCCTTTATGTTCTTGATGTTGAGAAACAAAATAATGTTGAAGATATTTATCATGTAAGCAGGAAGTCTAAACCGAATGATGTGAACAACACGTTCATGTGGCATTGCCGGCTTGCTCATATAAATGAGAAACGCATATCTAAACTCCATAAGGATGGACTTTTAGACTCACATGATTATGAATCATATGATGCATGCGAATCTTGTTTATTGGGAAAAATGACCAAACCACCCTACACTAAGAGTAGTGAAAGGGCTAGTGACTTATTGGCTCTAATACATACCGGTGTATGTGGACCAATGAGCAGCATTGCTAGGAGAGGATTTCGGTATTTCATTACATTCACTGATGACTTATCTAGATATGACTATGTCTATCTGATGAAGTCCAAAAGTGAATCGTTTGAGATGTTTAGAACATTTCAAAATGAAGTACAAAATCAACTTGGCAAAACTATAAAAGCACTTCGATCCGATCATGGTGGTGAATATTTGAGCCAAGAGTTTGACAATTATCTCAAAAACTGTGAAATTGTTTCAGAGTTGACTCCACCCAGAACACCACAATGGAATGGTGTTTCCGAGAAGAGGAATATAACCTTGTTAGACATGGTTCGTTCGATGATGAGTCAAGTTGACCTTCCTATTTCCTTTTGGGGACATGCATTAGAGACTGTTGTGTTCACACTGAACAGAGTCCCTACTAAATCGGCTCCTAAGACCCCACATGAGATATGGCATGGAAGAAAACCTAGTTTGTCTTTCATGAAGATTTGGGGTTGCGAAGCTTATGTGAAAAGAGTTGTCTCTGATAAGTTAGCACCTAAATCTGACAAGGTTATTTTCGTTGGTTATCCTAAGAAATCCAAAGGGTATTACTTTTACAACCACAATGATAACAAAGTATTTGTTGCTCAATATGGTACTTTTCTTGAGAAACAGTTTCTCAATAAAGCATATAGCGGGAGTAAAATTGATCTTGAAGAAATTCAAGAACCCGAAAATAACATGGAACCATTAGTAGAGATGAAACCAAGTCCACAAGAAGTTGTGGAACTGGTTCAAGATCCACAAGTCCATCGTAGATCGGATAGAGTACGATCCTAACCCGAGAGATATGGATTTCTTGTTTCGGAAAGTAATGAAGTGGAAGTCATTGAGAATGACGAACCTACTCCCTATCAAGAGGCGATGTCCACTCCTGATTCGGAGAAATGGCTAAAAGCCATGGAATCCGAATTGCAATCCATGTCGGATAATCAAGTTTGGAACTTGATTGAGCCACCTGAAGGTGTAAAAACCATAGGGTGCAAGTGGGTCTTCAAGAAGAAGACTGGCATGGATGGGAATGTGCATACTTACAAGGCTAGGCTTGTAGCAAAGGGATATAGGCAGATTCATGGTGTAGACTATGATGAAACCTTTTCGCCTGTTGCAATGCTTAAGTCTTGTTTTTCATATGTTCTTCAAACATTGAGTACAATGTTCATTTTAAGTGTGAGGAGAATAATATTCGTTTTAGTTACATTAGTTGCATATTAGTTTAGTTCTTAATGTTTCTTTTATGCTAAAATTAACTTAGTTGCATGTTTTCCCGTTTCTATGTATACATCAAATCTCGTCTATTTTCAGTCTATACAAAAAATCATATGATGATATAGTTATTTATCCATATACTTGCTAATTGCCTTGTAATATTATCTTTTTTCTTTCTTTTCATATTTTATATAACTTGAAAATTTGTTAAAAAAAGAGAATAGGAATATTTTGGAATGTGAATGAAAAATCTCAAATTAATATAGCATTAATAAGATTTTATTAAAAAAAAACATTGTTTTGATTAATAAAACTTTCAGATCATTTAGCACTTGTATATATTTACTTGTAAATATTTAAAATTATTATTCAAATGTACACCTCAATACATTGATTTCTATTTCTTTTATGGTGTTTATACTCGTTATACACTTTTTGAATCAGAACCTTAAAAAAAACCACCTTATCATTTCCACTAATCAATGCTAATCAATTTTAACTTAGTATTTTTTTTATCTTGTAAGGTTATCCACTCAAAAATCTAAATGAGAATATCATTAATAGAGTGTGATGACCTAAATCAGGGATTACTTTGCCACATATAAAAAAGATATAATTATTAGCCTTGACAATTTTTCAATATCATCCCCTGCTCCCATTTTTGTAATTAAAGGTGCATGTCAATCCAATAATTACTTTTGAATTGTGAATAAAAATCATTTTTTCCCAATGATACATTTTAAACATGAAACACTTATTCACAAAACACTCTAATAGTGAGTTTCATTTTGCGCCCAAGTTTGTGACCCAAAAATTCATTTTTTTCACTACATTATGCCTTTGCTTGGTAAAGTTTTATTCATGAGAATTTATAGTTTTGAATTTACTCCCTAATGTCTTCCTATGATATCTTTCTAAAATATTCTTTAAGTTATAAAAGATATGAGTGGATAGATAAAGGCAATTTTTTGAGGCAATGAGACTTGTAACATTTATTTTCTTAGGGGTATACTATATGTTTCTTCTATTTTGTCATTGCATACTTCTCCATTTCTATTTTTTCTTAAACTTGCTTGGGGACAAGCAAGAGTTTAGTGTGCGTGTGAGGACCCCGACCCGGAACCTACACGTGTTCCGAGTTGGAGCGCCCTCAAACTAACCCGAAAACACTAAACTTTTAAAACTTTACTTTGACTTTCAAACATAAACATTAATAACATAATATTTCAAAATAACTCCACTCTACTCCACATCGGAGGAGGAGATAACTAACTTTGAAAAGTAACAACCTGTTTTAATTACAAAGACTTTAGTTATAACGTACAAACTAAGTTTTATACTCATAAACTCCATAAGGGAAATATACCAAAATACATTCTTTATACCAACCTATACGTACCCTGACAAATCCCAAAATACCACGTACCAACTCCTTTCCGTCCTCACTTGGCCGGTCCGCCTGTCTCAGGATCTAAAAACATTAAAGGGAGAGGGGTGAGAATAAATCTCAATGAGCTATTATGATATGCAAAGAAGATGCCAAACAAAGTGCAACACATAGCATGGTAGCACATAACACACTAGGAAAGCGGTAAACACATACCGCTACCTTGGTTTACCTTTCCCGTCCGAACAATAAGTCGTATAACGTGGGTATCAATACTCCACTACATCTCGTGAATGCATATTCACCAGATCCCATACCATGTAACCGAGACAGTTATGCTTATAACTCATCTCCGTGAACCGCTAGGCATATTCACCTCTTATAAAACCCGTTTTCCAGGGAAAATATAAGACATCAGCATTCCTATGAACTGACTGCACATATCCATAGAAGCTGAACCCCAGTCTGTGGCCGCAGAGGGGGAGAGGTCACAGGTATGATGAATCTTCAATCACTTAGAGAACAAATCAATAACTGATTGAAATCCATTATACCCCCCATTCACATAAAATATCAACACGTTCAAGCACATAATAGATACTTGAAATATAATCCACAAACGGGATAAGCAATATAACCACATGGTAAAATATACTCATGCTAAATCAATACCATAGTGCAATAATCATGTAACACACTATGCATAGTTCCAACAATGTATAACATTCCAAGTAAGGTACAATATCATCAATAAATCCACAAATGGGATAACAATATAACCCTATAATAAACCTATCCACACTTGGGATAAACATACAACTTGTCAATTATCCCACACTTGGGGAGCCACATAACACTTGCCAAATAATCCACAAAGGGGATAAACAATATAGTCACATGGTAAAATAGAATATCTGGAAATGATCATTACATAATTAGTTTATAAAACCAATTCCATTTGAGAGATCACCTAAAAATATTCAATTTGGACTCTTGAACCATCCAATTTCGAGTCCGTATGAATTAACTATGATTTATTCAATTTCCACTCAACTTCTAACGTACAATACTACCTGCTGTAACCAAATCAGATTTGTGGGACATAAGGATAACTTCTTTAGCTATGAAACCATCACATTCAGAAAGTACTCAGAAAAACACCCAATTTAGACCCAAGAACCATCCAATTCCGATCTAATATGATTAAGTTATGACCATCACAAGATTGCTAAACGAATTCTGGTTCAGAATTGAAGTTAGGATTTCTGGGGTCTTGGGCGACCGCCCAAACCTCTTGGGCGACCGCCCAAGAGGGTTTTCAAGGAAATGTGAGTTTCGCCGGCATGGGCGGCCGCTCAGCCCCTTGGGCGACCGCCCAAGCCTCTGCCAGCCCAAACTTAGGTTTTTAACCCCTTTAACCCTAGTTCTTCCTTCCCTCTACCATTGATTATTCAAGAACACCCAAGAAGGATTCTAACCTTACTTATCTCATCTTAAATCATCCAAACCCAAGATAACATATACTTAGATTATTTACCACTTAATTTCCCACCCATTTCATGTTTAACCTTTCTAGATTTTCTTCTTTGAACATTAACTTCAACCTATCTCATTTACTAAACATCCATCCCCCATTAAAGTTTCCAAGGCATGAATTAATCATCTTAATCCAACTCAACACATTTTCTTACACTCTTAATCATTTCTTATGAACAACAATAACATTCCATAACATTAACTAATTCCCAAACTCCAAGAAGGTTTCCAAGGTATCAAACAACCATTATAATAACAATCACAACATCAAATCATTTATGAGCATACAAAGAAAAGAAGTCATAATAACTCACCTTTGGATTTTATAAGGAAATGTTGATCTTTCTAGCTAGATGGCTTCCTCTAGGTGATCCAACTTTAATGGTGCTTCTAGTCTTGATTTTTGGTGAAGAAATGCTTGACTTCAAAGCTTGGGCAAGGGAGCTTCAATGGAGTCTAAAGGGTTTTCTCTAGCTTTCTCTAGGATGAAGATGAATGAGAAATGAGGGAGAAGGGAGGGGTAGTAAGAGGAGGTGAGGGAGTTTGCCACTTGGCATGGCTAGGAAGGAGCAAGAGAATTGGCCCCCCTCCTCAATCATCTTAAAACCAAGGCTTTCCATCCTACCCATTTTAATTTAAAACTTAACTCATTTATCCCAATAATTCATCCTACTCAATTAACCTCCCTACACTATTTATCATTTTCCCATTTTTTATTATTATCCAAGTTTATTTATTTAATGTCCAATAATTTCATAAAAGATTCTAAATTTATTTCTCACCCAATTTATCCTAATTTAGAATTTTAAAGACATTATTGAACACATAAAGCTAGCATGAATATTAAAAGCATATAATTAAATATTTAAAATGAGTGCCTAGGGTTGGGGTCGTCACACTCACTCCCCCTTAAAGAAAATTCGACCCGAATTTTAAAAAGACTTGTCTTAATGATAAATTAGAGAAGATAACCTTCCCCACAATCAAATTACACTTCCAAATAGTTTTCTCAAAAGTATTATTATTATACCCATTTTCCACAACCCTAATACTCTCAAAGTTTAATTTCGGACTTACGATTTTAGTAACTCTCAACCATTCCCTCACATAAACCAAACCCGTTAAATCATCATTAGTTGAAGAACTCCGCACACATGAGGAATTTTAAGGACAACTTTCCCATACAATACTTCATACAATACCACTTAATACAGGACTGAAAACCACTAATATACGCAATCTTATCAAGGTTAAATAACTTCTCAAGTTGAAACGAAATCCATCACACAACACGCAATTTATTCTCAAGAATTTGGATAGTCTTCTTTGTCTGTCCATCTGTCTGAGGAAGAAACGCACCACTGAAACTTGACTTGGAACTCAAAACCTTGCACCCTGCTTTCCAAAACACAATGAATCCTCGATCCCGATCTGGTAAAATGTTGATTGGTTTTCCACGAAATCATTCAATCTCCCGCATTCACAATGTTTTAATTTCCCCCTCGAATACTTCGTTAATATAAGTTGAAAGTAAACCGACTTGATCTATTCATTCACTATCACTCCAACACACCCAACCTTATCGACGTTGAAAGTAGTACAGCTTACAAAATTCCTCGCACTTGTCTTCCCATTCGAATCTTCTAACTCTTCTTCAAGTCTTGATACTTCTTCAAACTTTTCTCGATGAGTCGCAATTCTAGGTTTACGGTCTTCCTCTAAAACCGGTCTTCTAATCTCTTACAAAGAATGATACACACTCCGAGTTGAGGGTTAAATTTTCATCCCAATTAGATACAAAATCCTTGGTCTCCCAGTCTTGAAACTAGCCGATAATCCTCTTAACTTCTGAATCATGGTTGAACTTCCTCTAAGGTCTCCACACTATAAGTATAACTTGAATATTCGCAAAATATCTCACCATGCAACTCAAAGGATATACTCGTTGACACATAAGCCTTTCGGCTAATCGCAATCGCAATCACAATAACTTTTCCGGTAACAAGATATAACCTCATTTAAGTCTTTCTAATAATTTCCACCCTCGACTCGCTTATTGTTAAATTCCTTTCGAACCAACAAATACTTTAAACTTTCATGATCGTTAACACATCTCAAATTTAGTTGCAACTAGTTAAAAATTCCGCTAGTAAAACGCAATATAATCTCGATTACTTACAAGTTGAAAATAAGAAGATTCCCGCTCCGCCCGATTCACTTCCTCTAAACATAAGTTATCACTTTCCCATTTCGCATCATATCACAAATTAGCCTTCCATTGATACACAATTAAAAGCGTCAAGTTCTCGCATTCATTACTCAATAAGGATCATATCTACAGTCGACCTATTCTTCCTCTCTACTATACGATTCACCCTTATTGCATTCTACATCCAGGATACCTCTTCCAGGTTAACTCTATCAACAATAATACAATTCTCAAGAATCTAATGACACTCCCTTGGTAGCACCCCTTTCAATCCTAAAACTATGGACTCATTACGGCAATATTCCAAAGCCAACTTACAATTATTAAACTTCACACATAAATTTTCCTATTGGAAAATAGAGAACACAATTCACAATTAATTTCCATGATATTCTCAACGTCAAGTAAACAAGGATGTCACCACTAATAATTTCCACTAGCTATCAAGATAAGGATAGAACTCTACTCCTTATAACCACAACAAAAATCGAGACCATTCTATAGGGTGCTTTTGATATAGGTATTTAACCTGACACTACATCAATACGTGATTCCACTTCCCAACCGAAAGTCATATAATACTTTGCTGAAAGCATACTTACTATTTTCCTAATTAGCACATAACATTTTTCGAAGACTTCTTACCTAAGTCTACCACATTTCAATTAAGCTTCACACTTCTTAACCAAAAATTTTCAATCTTTAAGGCATATCTAACAAGGATACCACATAAAGGCTTATTTGCATCTAATACCATATAGACCAATTAAGCATAGTAAAAAAAAGACTCGCTTCATACGACAGTCTATCACTGCCTGACCACTACTTACCATTCTAGGCCAGGTATATATCAAAATCACATATTGGTAATCATACCAAATCAACTAGCAATACATGCTCGCTATAACCACGTCACACTAGTGGTAAACCAAATAATATTCGAGGTATTCTCTCATAAGAGTAGAAATCTCTAACACATAAAACACATCTTAAGCAATGTATGCCACATGAAACAAAATGCAATGTCACACGTGCATGAGATGAACCGGGATCTATAAAGTATGACCCCTACTTCTGAGACAGTATATTACCTCTAAAGGTAGCTGAGGGATCTATCCCTCCAAAACTCAAAACAAGTATTCGACTTTAAACGTTACCTTTTTGGATTCCCTTCATTGTTCCTTTTCATTCCTCCTTTAGGCCCCCTATGTCCGGTACCCAAAGCTAACCTTCGATGAAATATAGGACAATTCTTCTTGTAGTGTCCCATTTCTCCACAATTCAAACATTTCCCTTGCTTACTCCAACACTTGTCTTCGAATGACCCATCTTCTTGCAATATCCACATATAATCCTTACCTCGACACGAAGTCGGATGATTTGTCTCGAGTCGCCACTTTTTCTCCTCTTGCTAACTCCGGTGCCGATCCTTTCTGATGCCCTCTATTATATCCGTAACCTTGGCCTTGAAACTTCGCTTACTTCCACTTCCACCCTCGCATTTACCCGTGCTCGTCAATATCATTCTCTATTCGGTAGGCTTTATTCACCGCCGTCTCGAAAACTGGGAAGTCGTGCGTCAATAATCGTTTCCCGAACTCTAGTCTTAATCCCTTCACAAATCGATATATCCGTCTCTCTTCTTCCGGTACCAAATGTGGACAATAGCGAGCTAGCTCCGTAAACCTTGCCGAATACCGTGCCACGGGCCATTGCTCCTTGCTCTAATTTCAAAAACTCAACTTCCTTCTTATCTCTTGTAACTATTGGAATGAAATGATCTCGAAATTTACGCGTAAAGTTCTCCTGTGTCCGCGGTGTAAGGTTTCGATCCCATCCGTCCTTCACTACTTGCCACCAATGCTCTGCAGTCCCTCTAACTTGAAGATCGCGCATCTCACTTTTTCTCGCATCCGTGCTCTCCATCGCTGCGAAAATCTTATTCATACTTTCAAGCCATCTCTCACCTTCACCGGATCCGGATCTCCACTAAAACTTGGAGGTGTCATCTTAACGAACTTTTCCAAACCATGCCCATGCCGCCTCCTTGATGCCGCCGTGCTTGCCCTTGTGTTGTCATATTTTGCAACAATCCTCGAAACATGTTCATCGTCTCAACATTCGGATTTCCATCACCCCAAGATTACCAACATTGCCCGTAACCCGATGCCGATCATCCTCACTTTCACCATTGAATAAACTCCCGCAACAAACACTCGACGTAATTTATCACACACTCTCACTCAGCCTAGACTCTACCCGAGAACTCTAACCGAGCTCTGATACCAACTGTGAGGACCCCGACCCGGAACCTACACGTGTTCCGAGTTGGAGCGCCCTCAAACTAACCCGAAAACACTAAACTTTTAAAACTTTACTTTGACTTTCAAACATAAACATTAATAACATAATATTTCAAAATAACTCCACTCTACTCCACATCGGAGGAGGAGATAACTAACTTTGAAAAGTAACAACCTGTTTTAATTACAAAGACTTTAGTTATAACGTACAAACTAAGTTTTATACTCATAAACTCCATAAGGGAAATATACCAAAATACATTCTTTATACCAACCTATACGTACCCTGACAAATCCCAAAATACCACGTACCAACTCCTTTCCGTCCTCACTTGGCCGGTCCGCCTGTCTCAGGATCTAAAAACATTAAAGGGAGAGGGGTGAGAATAAATCTCAATGAGCTATTATGATATGCAAAGAAGATGCCAAACAAAGTGCAACACATAGCATGGTAGCACATAACACACTAGGAAAGCGGTAAACACATTCCGTTACCTTGGTTTACCTTTCCCGTCCGAACAATAAGTCGTATAACTGCGGGTATCAATACTCCACTACATACGTGAATGCATATTCACGGATCCCATACCATGTAACCGAGACAGTTATGCTTATAACTCATCTCCGTGAACTGCTTAGGCATATTCACCTCTTATAAAACCCGTTTTCCAGGGAAAATATAAGACATCGCATTCCTATGAACCGACCGCACATATCCATAGAAGCCGAACCCCGCCCGCGGCCGCAGAGGGGGAGAGGTCACAGTATGATGAATCTTCAATCACTTAGAGAACAAATCAATAACCGATTGAAATCCATTATACCCCCATTCACATAAAATATCAACACGTTCAAGCACATAATAGATACTTGAAATATAATCCACAAACGGGATAAGCAATATAACCACATGGTAAAATATACTCATGCTACATCAATACCATAGTGCAATAATCATGTAACACACTACGCATAGTTCCAACAATGTATAACATTCCAAGTAAGGTACAATATCATCAATAAATCCACAAATGGGATAACAATATAACCCTATAATAAACCTATCCACACTTGGGATAAACATACAACTTGTCAATTATCCCACACTTGGGGAGCCACATAACACTTGCCAAATAATCCACAAAGGGGATAAACAATATAGTCACATGGTAAAATAGAATATCTGGAAATGATCATTACATAATTAGTTTATAAAACCAATTCCATTTGAGAGATCACCTAAAAATATTCAATTTGGACTCTTGAACCATCCAATTTCGAGTCCGTATGAATTAACTATGATTTATTCAATTTCCACTCAACTTCTAACGTACAATACTACCTGCTGTAACCAAATCAGATTTGTGGGACATAAGGATAACTTCTTTAGCTATGAAACCATCACATTCAGAAAGTACTCAGAAAAACACCCAATTTAGACCCAAGAACCATCCAATTCCGATCTAATATGATTAAGTTATGACCATCACAAGATTGCTAAACGAATTCTGGTTCAGAATTGAAGTTAGGATTTCTGGGGTCTTGGGCGACCGCCCAAACCTCTTGGGCGACCGCCCAAGAGGGTTTTCAAGGAAATGTGAGTTTCGCCGCATGGGCGGCCGCTCGGCCCCCGGGCGACCGCCCAAGCCTCCCGCCAGCCCCAAACTTAGGTTTTTAACCCCTTTAACCCTAGTTCTTCCTTCCCTCTACCATTGATTATTCAAGAACACCCAAGAAGGATTCTAACCTTACTTATCTCATCTTAAATCATCCAAACCCAAGATAACATATACTTAGATTATTTACCACTTAATTTCCCACCCATTTCATGTTTAACCTTTCTAGATTTTCTTCTTTGAACATTAACTTCAACCTATCTCATTTACTAAACATCCATCCCCCATTAAAGTTTCCAAGGCATGAATTAATCATCTTAATCCAACTCAACACATTTTCTTACACTCTTAATCATTTCTTATGAACAACAATAACATTCCATAACATTAACTAATTCCCAAACTCCAAGAAGGTTTCCAAGGTATCAAACAACCATTATAATAACAATCACAACATCAAATCATTTATGAGCATACAAAGAAAAGAAGTCATAATAACTCACCTTTGGATTTTATAAGGAAATGTTGATCTTTCTAGCTAGATGGCTTCCTCTAGGTGATCCAACTTTAATGGTGCTTCTAGTCTTGATTTTTGGTGAAGAAATGCTTGACTTCAAAGCTTGGGCAAGGGAGCTTCAATGGAGTCTAAAGGGTTTTCTCTAGCTTTCTCTAGGATGAAGATGAATGAGAAATGAGGGAGAAGGGAGGGGTAGTAAGAGGAGGTGAGGGAGTTTGCCACTTGGCATGGCTAGGAAGGAGCAAGAGAATTGGCCCCCCCTCCTCAATCATCTTAAAACCAAGGCTTTCCATCCTACCCATTTTAATTTAAAACTTAACTCATTTATCCCAATAATTCATCCTACTCAATTAACCTCCCTACACTATTTATCATTTTCCCATTTTTTATTATTATCCAAGTTTATTTATTTAATGTCCAATAATTTCATAAAAGATTCTAAATTTATTTCTCACCCAATTTATCCTAATTTAGAATTTTAAAGACATTATTGAACACATAAAGCTAGCATGAATATTAAAAGCATATAATTAAATATTTAAAATGAGTGCCTAGGGTTGGGGTCGTCACAGTGCGGGAGTTGATAAATGACTATTTTATAGTCATTTATAGCTTTTTAATTGCATCATTTACCTTAAATATTAATACTATTTAGTCTAATTTAGCCTATTTTATTTTTTATTATGAATTTTATGATTGGTTGGTATACTTGTGTGGTTGTACATGGTTTAGGGATAATTTTGGTACAAATAAATGCTTGGGACGTGTTCATTCGAATTAAATGATTAAAGCGAGAAGAGATATATTGGAAAAAGGAGCAATCAGACCAATATAGCACTTGCACGGCAGTGAATTCTATAAGATGCGACCGTGCCAAACTCTCTGTTGCCAAAAATTGCTACAATACCACTTGCACGACCGTGTATTAAAGTTGGAGCGGACGTGCTGATTCATAGAAGGAAAGAGGGAAATTCTGCCAGGCCTTGCACGACCGTGCAAGTCATAACGCACGACCGTACACTTGATGTTGCCAAATTCTAAACGTGTCTTTTTTAATATAACTTTTGGAGTAGTCCCAAACTTTTATCCAAATGCCTATATATAGTACGTTTTTCATCAGTATTAGTGATCTAGATAGATACATCCAGACATCTAGGGATAGTTATAAACATACTATAATTCATTTTGTAATTCTATAAAATCAATTATTTCCATATTTTGAGAATTAATTTGGTGTTTTTGAGCTAAATTCTGAAGTTGAAAAGATAAAGTTATTGAAGATTATTTTCAGCCATTTCCTTTCTAAATCATTGTGAATAAGTATCTTTCGTCCCTACTCCATTTATTTTTATGTCTTATTTATCTTTTATCGTTGCAATCATCAATATGGTTTTTTTAGTAATCCCCCAAATTTTTTGGGGTTGGAAACTAAACCTCGTATGTTTATTTTTATAATTATGCTTCTCTTTTTATTTTCATTTTAAAAACAATTTTCTTCATATCACTTTTAAAGCATATAATTTGGAGAAGTAATTAGTTATATGATTCTAGTTAATCGAGATAAGTAATTAGGGCTTAATCTCGATTAACGGAATCATATTAAGTAAACTAGGTACTATTAATCACGAGAATAGATTAATGACATATGGATGATCATTTAGTGGAAAGTACGTGGATTTAATATAAAATTAATGAATTCTTACTAATGTATAATGTATAGAATCTCGAGAGATATACCATGATTATTAGAGAATACGAGTATTATTTGTTTGATTGAGAAGTAGTACACAAATAATGTATTATCCTTGGTTTTTGATAAAACTCTCATTTAAAGAATAATTAATTGATGAATATATGTTGTTTGAGTTTCAATCACGAGAATATCTTAATTTTATAAAGTTCAATTAAAGAAAGTTATAGTAGTTTACCTTAATCTAAATCGTTATAATAAAAACAATTTTTCCCCAATAAACCTTTATTTTATTATTAATTAAATAAAACAAGTATTATAAATAGTAATCCTGTACTAGTGTGATTTGACCCGCATTTGCACATTTTTATACTAAATACATATCGTACACTTACGGTAATAAAACAAGTAGTTTATTTTTGCTTGACAATTATGTTTTGAAAAAACGAAAATGAAAAAAGTTAGCACGAGAGCACCAATTTTTTTTAATTTATTTATTTATTTTTGGTAAAGTTGAGAGCGCTACTGTGACTACGTAATCCATTTGCATAATTTTCCGCTAAAGAAGAACGTAAAAGAAAATCCAAACCGTGTACCGTTGACTGTTTCTTTTAACACCACTTTATTTAACCACCGCCCAAACTCTCACTTTCCCCATTCTCTCTAAATCTAAATCCAAAACCCCAACCCAACTATGTACTCATCTTCCTCACCTCTCCGGCGATCAACACAATCATTCAACCACCAATCCCTACTCCACCGCCTCCAATTCCGCCCTCAATCTACGTCTCTTCCTCCGTTCATCGCATCATCATCCTCATCATCGATAATCGACTCCAATTTTCAGCAAAACCCTAATAGTAATTATTATTCAAGGCCATTGTTGAGATGGATTTCTGGAATTGTTACTGGGTCGGCAATTGGACTAGGCCTTTATTCGTATTCTTCCCCGATTTCCGATTATTCCATCAAGTCAATTTTGTCTCTTACTGATTGGTTAACTGCTCAATCCGCATTCTACTTCGATCAGTCTTCTCGCCCTAGATATCTCTTCCCAGGTACTCTGCAGTGTATTTCGATCGATATATGGGTTTCGTTCTGTTTTCTTTTTTTGTGAAGGTGTTTTCCTAACTTTATTCCATATAGTTGGTGCAATTCATGGTGGTGCGGATTGCACTATTCCATTTATCAATATAATTTAGTGATTAAGATTAAATTGTGTATGTTTTCCTTTTTCTGTTTGTGTGTGTGTGTTTTATTTTGGGTTGTCTACTCGTCTATAGTCTTATTTCTCCCTTCTCCTTTTATAATTTGATCAATTAAAATTTCTAATATTTGATTTGTGCTTATATGTGTATATCTTTTCTTTCTAATATTGGATTTGTGTTTTTTTTTAATTCCGCTATAGTCAATAATATCCGTGTCCTAGAAATTAAGTTGCATTTGACAAGGGAAACTTTTTTATACAATTATTGTGTTTATTTTTGTAAAATCCAAGTAGAATTTAACAGTGTTACTGTGTTTTAAGAAGTAATAGCTCATTCGGCAAAAACAACCACAAAATAAAATGCATTGACGTATTTCCCCAAGAATCATTGTAGCAGTGAAGTCAGATTCTTGAGTTCCGAAGATAGAAATAGAATTCAAAGCAAGAAAAATTACACTTGATTAGTTAGGTTCCATATCTTCCTTTTTTTTCCTTTTTGCTTAATGAAATTCCAAGCCTACTGTGGAACTTTAAATTATTTTATATTCGGCGTTAAAATATTGTTCTTATTCATATTGTGAATAATACTCCATCCATCCCAGAATGATGTTCCTACTTTTTTGTTGTCAATTTGAATGAACTTTGAGCAATAATTTTTGGTTTATTTAATTATCTTAGTGAAAATATAAAAGAAATATTATTGATAGTATTTATATTGCATCATTAACAAGTTTTAGATTTCCATTAGGATTATTGAATCAACCTAAAATTATTACTCAAAGTTCATTCAAATTGATAACTAAAAAAGTGGGAATATCATTATGGGATGGAGGGAGTATTATATTAGTTTGCTTGCTAATAAAAAATGAAAAGAAAAATGAAGTGCAGTAATTTGCTAATGAGATGCTGAAGGGAAGTTAGTTTGTGCTGTATCTTCTTTGCGTGGGGGTTAGCTGAAGGCGTGGGGACTTTTTTCCTTCCTTTAAAAATGTCTTGTTTTTAAGGGATGTTTTACTTCGACCAGTCTTCCCTCCTTAGATATTTCTTCTCAGGCAATCTGCAATTTATTTCGATCTATGGGTTTTGTTCTTTTTTGTTTGTGAAGGTTTTTTCCTAACTTTGGTGCACTCGGTGCAATTCACGTTGGTTTGGGCTGTGCAATTCCATTTATCAATGTGCAATTCCATTTATCAATGCAATTCAGGGGTTAAGATTATTAAACCTATGTGTTTGCATCGATAAGTGGACATTGGACCAAGAATTTGAGGAAAGTCAGGAAATCTCAATGGCTGTGGTTCTGGATCTGCTTGTGTGTGTTTTTTCTTTTTCTTTTTGTTTTTTGGTTGTCTATGTTTTTGTTTTATGTTTTTGTTTACTGTAGTGGAGATAGAAGAAATTCTTATTTGTCCCATAGCCTCCGAAAGGGGGAAAAGAAGATAATTTGATCAATCAAACTTTTTGTTATTGGATTTGTTCTTATATGTGCATTTCTTTTGATTTTTAATATTGGATATGTGCTTATATGCGTATTTATATTGAATTCCTCCATACAACAACAACATTACCCCAATGCCGCAAAGGCTCCCATCTACGATAGGGTAAGGGAGGGTTAGATGTACGCAACCTTGCCTATTTATTAAAGCACATAAAGGCTGTTTCCGAATGACCCACGATGGAAATTGCGTCGAAAAATGCATGGACTGGCGGGTAATTCATAACAAAGAAGCGCAAACAATTTAGTGAGCCATTATGCTTTATTCAATTATATTTCCAAGCAAAAAATAGAGAGTCTTTGAATTCCTCCATAGTATAATATTTGTGTCCTAGGAATGAAGTTGCATTTGACAAGAGAAACATTTTAATAAAACTATTTTATTTATTTTCGTCAATAGAATAAAATGTACCATAATTTAACTATGATTTAAGAAATAAAAGTCCATTTGGTAAAAATCAACCACAAAACAAAAGGGATCTATTCCCACAAGGAGCATTTTGGCAGTGAAGTCAAATACTTAAGTTTCAAAGATAGAAATAAAACTCAAGGAAGAAAAATCACATTTAATTAGTAAGGTTCCATGTCTTCCTTTTTTTAATGAAATTCCAAGCATACTATGGAACTTTAACTTACTTTATTTTTGGTATTACAATATTGTTCTTTTTAAAATTGTTAATGTAACATCCCAAAACCCGAGCCCATTTTTGTGGGTCACAAATTGTGGGCACGTCACACTTCTCAAAACAATGAATCAATGAGACAACCTCAATATGATCATATATATTTAATATTCAACATTACAACTCTTAAACCCTAATTATCTAGGATTACATCTCAACTGTCCTAACGGGCAGTTCCAAAATGATTCAAAGCATAAGCGAATAATAGTCTTTACTAAAAATAACTTAAAACCAAAATGTTCCAAATTTCCAATCTAGCGTTCATCATTACTGCTAACATGAAAGAAGGAGAAAATAAGAAAGGGTGAGCGAACAATGCCCGGTAAGTTTATATACGGACCACATCGATTTCTAAGAAGAGGTAACTATCAAAGAACGCTTCAATATTTTCAAAAGGGTACAACTCAACTGAACAATAGATTTCAAAATATAGTTTTTAAGATTTTAAGTGATCAATATTGGTAGAGAAACTTTCAAACGATCTCAAACGAATAACATAAATGTACAAAGTTTGCCTCGGAAGGTCAAATTACAATTATACCCCGTTAACACGGGTTGTTTAACTTAGTGATATTGAACACAAAATGATAATCATATCAAATAATCAAATAATACAACTACGAACATTTATGATCCCAAATATTTACCGTATCGATAAACAAAAATACGTGAGTTACAAAACAACAACAAAGATTTGTCAAAGAACGGTATACGAAGGAGGCAAAGCAAATGCTGACGCAACTAAGATGCTCGGACTCTGTGGTTTACCTCGCCGGACCCTTGTTAACATGACTAAAATATTAGTGTCCGACATGGGTACAGCGGGGTAATCCAAAGAGTCCGAGTATCAAAGTGACGCAATGTCAGTCTTCACATTTAAAGAACAGACATTTTCAAAAGAATATACGAAAATCCTAACAAATGAAACGGAACTTCAAATAACCTAACATAAGTGTAATTCCTTACCTCGATTGAGTTGAAATACACGAAGCTTTCACTTGTGCTTTCCAAAATCTAACACAGAAATATATTCAATATTAATTATGAAAATAATAGGAATAATCTGGTATTTTCTTAAGCTTTAAGATCTGATAGCAGATTCTATTATTTGTTTGGACTTTTCTTTGTTTAGTTAGCTTTCTGGAGTTAGTTGACAAATCAACAATATTTTTCCTGGGTTGGAATTATTTACACATAAAACTTGGTTTCACCTTCCCCACCAATTCAACTCAATTACAGCAGAGCATGACTCCTCCGTCTTAATTCATTCAGCAACCTAGTTTAATTTTCTTTCTTACATGTTGATATAAATCCATCTATTTCATGTTAATTAAAATACTACTCTCATTTGGAATAGTAGACATTATCTTGAGATCACAAAATGTCCTTGTAATTAAACCAAGTCAACCAACAACGACGAATACTCAATCAAAACCGAAAATACAAAGCCTTTGAGGCTTTGACACCTTGATTTAAAAACAACACCCATAAAAACAACACCCATCATAATACTTTGCTCAAACTCCAAGTAATACCATCATAAAAGAAAAGAGATTATAAATCTTTTAATCAATTACTTTCCCCAAAAATCTAACTGAAATCACCATAATACCATTAACCCTCTTAATCCCATCTATACTTTAATTGCAACCAAAATTAAGCATACATTAATCCTTGCAATCCGAATTGAGAGAAAGATAAGACCTCAAGATTGTAGAATTTACTCAACTCACTTACGAATTCGATGCCGACTGCAATCGAGTCTTTTTTTGGTAGGTTGCAATTGAGCCATCCAAGAGCGAACCTGTTCTTTCTCAATTTTTTGTTATGAACTAACCAAGACAACGGCTTCCATGCCTTTATATACTGGATTATGTTGACGTTTCCCTTTCCCGACTTTTTCTATTCTATCAACAACGTTGTCGTTTAACTACTACTTGCTGATTCCTCTTCCACCGTAATTGAATCTTGCTCCAGCCTAGTATCCCTTATTATTATTTTCTTTTAGGTTTATTTAAGGACTCCTAGGAATGAGTTATACTTAACAAGACCAATAGCCAAATAGGATTTATCATGTGCAGGCCCAATTTTTTTAAAATAGAGCCCAATAAACTATTTATATTTTACAAGCCCACAAGATGAAGCCCAAATCTAATTAGTTTAATAATTTATAATAATAATTTTTTTATTATTATAATATGTATTTTTTATTTATAATTTTTATTATTATTTTCGGGTTACTACAGTTAATATTATATTAGTTTGCTTAAAAAAATGAAAAGAAAAACGAAGTACATTATTTTGCTAATGAGATGCTAAAAGGGAAGTTGGTTTTCGCTTTATGTTCTTTGCATGGGGGCTAGCGAAGGCATGAGTAATTTTTTTCTTCGTTTCTAAGTGTCTTTTTGGAATGTTTGGTTAGTTGGTGAGGATTGGGTTAGTCAGTGTACTATGGTGACAAAAAGCGAAGGTAAAATGAGTGAGAGAAGGGGATTGTAGTTCCAAATATTTTCACGATGTTGCCAATGGAAGGAGGAGACATAATTTTATCACCGCAATCGAAAGGGAGGACGCGGTTTAGTGCATGAGCAGAAGGAAATAAGTGATGCGATTTCCAATTTTTACAAGTTGAATGGTGAATGTGAGATGATTATACCTCAGTTGGAAGAGTTGAAGTGGGGTGATCCGATGTTCCCGTTTCTTTTCACCTTGGTGAGATGTCCTGAGTTGGTTGATTTTGAAATGCGAGGAGAGGGGTCTTATTGATGGGTGCTTTGTAGGTAGGGAGGAGGTTCATGTTTCTCATTTGCTGTATGCGGTTGACACTTTTCTTTTCTTATCGGAGGGTTTATGGGGTTTCACTAGCTTGCTTACGCATTTAAGATCTTTGAGCATGTTTCTGGGTTAAAGGTTAATTTGTCTTAAGATTGGGAGTGATTAATGTGGAATTCGGTTTTGAGTGAATATGCTTCTTTGATCGGATGCTCAATTAAGTCATGGCCTTTTATTTATTTATGCCTACCTTTGGGAGGGCATCCAAGAGGTGAGAGTTTTCGGGATATGTGTTTGGATGGCTGGAAGATAACTTTTTTCTTGGCAGTAGGATTACTTTTATAGAGGCGTTTCTCTAGCGTCCCTATAAATTACCCCTCCTTGTTTAGGGTTCCATTTCAGATAGCCAATAGAATTGAGGGTATCATGCTTATTTTTTTGTGGGTCGGGGGCAAAGATGGTCATAAGGATCACTTAGTAGCTTGGAAAAAGGTAAGGCGGCCGAAGGATGAAGGGGTCTTGGTCTCGAGAACTTGGTTTTTAGAAACATTTCCCTCTTAAGTTGATGTATATGGAGCTTTCCTTTGGAACCACACCCTCACTGACACAAGGTTATCAGAAGCAAATATGGAATTCAACCTAATGACTGGGATGCAAGTGTCTTATCATCTTCTTCTTGGCAAGTCCTTGAAAATTTATCTATTTCTGCTTTCATTTTTTGAGACCTCATATACGCTTACTTGTTGGGAATGGTGAGAGTATTCGGTTTTGGGAGGATCGTTGAATTGGTAATAACCCTTTGTTGACATCTTTCCCTTGATTATTTTGAATCTCCCTTCAAAATGCTCCTATTTCTCAGTTTGTTGTTCAAGATGAGAATGAATTTGCATTTCACTCGCAATTTGAACAAATACGAGTCTCAGAAAATTGTGGTTCATGAAGTCCTTTCATCTCATACTTGTCAAAGGCGAAAGGCGGGCGAAACGTACCTGAATCAGGCGAAAAGCGAGAGGCGAGTGGTAAAAAGGCGACCAAACCTGAAAAAATAGAAATAAATAGTGAAATATAGAAAAAATAAATAATACTAGAATACAAAAAAAAATTATTAGGTTTGGCATAACACTAAACATATTTTCAGCAACAATTAGAGCTGTCAAAATCATGCCCGGCCGATAGGCCCGGTCCAGCCCACCCGATTTTTAAGCCCGGCCCGGTAGGTCCGTGGACTCATACGGCCCGAACATGAAAAGCCCGGAAAAGCCCGGCCCGACCAAACAGTTGACAAAGTCAACACACTCAAACTTAATTAAAAAATTAAAAAATTGATTGGTATTCGAGCATCAATGATTTTTTTATTTTTATTTTCAAACCCCTACAGGAGCATCAATGATTTTTTAACGGGCTCGGGTCCTCACGGTGATGGACTTCTGACATTTGGGCCGTAACCCTTATACCAGGCCTGCTCACCCATAATAATTGCAACCTATCCTTTCTCTTATCTCTCAGTAAGAACATATATGTTTTTGAATTCTTGATGTGTTTTTTGCACTTTTGCTTTGTAATTGTGTAAGTTAGACTAGTAAGTAAGTGTGTTTTGAACTTTGGATGTGTCATATAATTTTTATTAGTTAATTTTTGAGTTTTTTGAATAAAAAAAATTGTTACTTTTTTAACCCATAGGTCCGGAGGCCCGATGTTCACATGGACCGGGCTTGACTTTTACTAGGCCCACTAATATTTAGGCCCGTCCCGGCCCGTTTGACGGCACTAGCAACAATAGAGCACATAGGAGTAGAAAATAGCGCTGAGAATTAGAAAAGAGCACAAAATTGAATGGAGATTGGAGAAACAGAAGAACAAAAAATAAAAATGTACAGAATTCAGAGTACTCTACAGACCAGAATAAAGGAAGACAGGAAAAATCTCACCTGAATCTCGCCAAGGTTGATGGAGTTGATTGCTGACCGATCGTCTTGGGTTTGCGACCTTTCCCCCTTCTTCTTTCCTCTTCTCTTCGCAACTGAATGAACTTAGGGCTAGGGCACAACGCACGTATTAGAAAATAGCGTCGAAGAATTAAAAAAAAAAAGAAGACAAAAACGACGCAGTTTCATTTAAAATTGACGTAGGGTTAAAATTGAAGTGCCTTTCACACGCCTTTTCCTTCAGGCGACGCCTCTCCTAAAAAGGCTATCACCCGCCTGCCTTAACACCGATAGGCGACAAACCCAAAAGGCGACAAGAAAGGCGAGGTGGGTGACGCCTTTAACAAGTATGTTTCATCTCATAGAGTTTTGGAGGGTCCAGATAAGCGATCTTGGACATTAGATTCTCAAGGTAGATTCACTTCTCGTTCTCTTTTAAAATTTCTCATTCGATCTCAAAATTCAATTCTTTTCTCTTTGCATGACATTATCCGGAAGTCAAAAGTATTTTCTGAATTCAAGGCTTTTGCATGGAGTTTAGTGCTTAATGGTTTGAATACTAATAATCTACAACAAAGGAAAATACCATTTAAAGCTTTATCTTCGGACATTTGTGTGATGTGCTATAGTCAAAGTGAATCTCATGACCACCCCTTCCTGTATTGTTCAGTAGCTTAGAGACTTTGGTGTGAGTTATTCTCTATATTGGTGAGTGTTGGATTTGCCTCTCTACGGTTACTGATTTCTTTCGAGATCGGTTTTTGGGATTTGGAGATGATGAAAATGATGCTAGTAGATTATGGCAGTGTGGGGTATTTATGACGTTGTGGTGCATAGTTTGGAACGGAATGCCAGGATTTTTGAGAATAGGTCGTTATCTTTTCTTCTATAGTTCTACTTAAGGAGAGGATTGTGTTTATTGTTTTCCTGTGGGCATCGGCTTTGGGAGCCTTTAGAGGATTATCTTTGACCGACTTGAGTAGGGATTGGAGAGCGGTTTTGCATTAGTTTGGATTCGGTACTTTGAGTAGTTTTTATTGTAATTTTTTTCCTCCCTTTTAGTTTGCTTTTCTTGAGGACACCTTGTCCTATTTGCCTTGTAACCTTATCTCCTTCTAATATATCTTCTTACTTTATCAAAAAAATAAATAAATAGATAAGTTACTTGTTGCAATCTGTTCGTGTAATGATTGTAGTAGCTCAGTATGAGAAAGGCAGACTTTGAAGAGTGGTTTCCTTTGTACTTAGAATTATACCCTTTTTAGAAAATCACATGAAATTTAGGTGAGCACCTTAGAAGAATGAATCTTCCCTAAAGGTCTACCTGGAAGAGTTGTTTTGGTCAAGAAGGAAGGATTTTATAAACAATGTGATGTGGATAATTAATTCTTCCGTCAATTTGAATAAGAAAGAAATAGATTAATTGTGAAGGACTTGTTCGAGGTGCCATGGTCAACTCTCTAAAATGCCTGTTATTTGAACCCTTGCACCTCCCTTGATCAAGTGAAATTGAATACCCCTGATTGTACATGAACTATAGACAATTGCTTTTCCACGTTGCACCAAGTACATGAATGGAAAGTCATTGTTCAATATCACTGACTTCACTTTGTCTGTAGCTCGTTTCATGGAGATCCCCACAATTTTCCATGTGTAGTTGACAGAAATTGAACTAATTTGCCATGTGTAGTTGACAGAAATTGAACTAATCTGGTCACAGTAAAGGTGTGTTGCTTCAACATGAAAGTGACCTCATAATGACATAATGCAAAATTCTCGCCGTATCTTTCTGACGTTGAAGCTGAGTTTCATTGTTGGCGTTTTTATCTGTAGGTTTTGTTGACTGAAGCTTATTGGACACCTGTGTGATTGATGCATGTAACTTTGTTTGGTCTTAATATCAATGTATGGTTGGTCTTATTGCTAGATGCATTTCGAAGGAAAATCTTTTTCTACTACGAGAAACGATTAAGGTTGCGAAGCCCTCCTGAAAAGGTAGTACAACTGTTTATTGGTATCTCAATATACTCTGAGACCATGTTCATTTAGTATTTTCTGAACTTCTTTCTGGTTTCTCTTTATTCTCCATTTTCAAGATTCTTTCTTGGTGTCTTTATATCAGTATGTCTTAATTGTCATTTTTGAAAATCGTACATGTACACAAAATTTGGGATTCCCGAGAGCGAGAATCACCATGGTCATAATCGGAGTACACCAGAAGGAGCCAAATACGAAGGAAAAGTGGAAAATGAAAGACAAATGGAAAATGATGGGGACTGTCTGTGCAACTTGAATAGAGTCATTAGTTTTATTTAGTACTTCCTCTGTCTCAAACTATGTCTATTTTCATTTAAGGAACATTCTGAAAATATTAAAATGTTGAAAAACATTTATAAATAAACATTTAGAGACAGTTTTTTAGAAATTGGACATCTATTTTGGGACAAAATTTTCTAAAAATTAACATTCATTTTGGGACGGAGGGAAGTATACCGTTAGTTGTGATATTCAAAGGGGTCTTAATATATAGAGCACAACTTGACCCAAAACTTTAATTGAATCATGTTTTCCTTCAATATGTTCAGTTTGTTTTGGTTTTGGTCTTGGTCTCTACATATATGTGTGTGTGTGTATATATATATATATATATATATATATATATATATATATATATATATATATATATATATATATATATACTCCCTCCGTCCCGGCGAAAGAGCCACAAAATTTGTTCGGCACGCAAAATAAGAAATGTGATGTAGGAAAGAGAAAAAGTTTAAATGTTGTGAGTATGAAAAATTAAATAGGAGAGAGAATGAGTGGGAGGTGATGTAAGAAAGAGAATGTTGTGAGTGTAAAAGTAAAGTAGGAGAGAGAATGAGTGGAGAGAATAGTGATTTAAGGTTTCCTTTTTGGGAAAGTGGCTTTTTAAATGGGACGCCCAAAAAGGAAATAAATGGCTCTTTCGCTGGGACGGAGGGAGTATATGGGTTTTGTTAGGATACCCACCATAGGAGTATCCTAAGAAGTGACCCATTTTTGTTTGACAAAAACACCCTCTTCTATATAGCAAAGTGAATCAATTAAAGGGGTATACTGCAATTCTCAAATCAATGATAAACCCAACTATCATCATGTATTGTAAATGTAATCCTCCCTAATTCCATAAGTTGACTGCTCCCCCTAATTGCTTTTTCTCATATGAACAATGTCTTCCAAGTATTTTAATGGCAGCAGAAAGAAAACAATTTGCTATTTTGATTGGATAATTAATAATTATCGGATAAGTATAACATTGACAAAGCTAAACTATTTTCTTCAAAATCTCTGTGGTGGGTTGATGGAATGGATGACTCTATTTCTCATGAGGCAAACTTAACAAAGAGAAGGATAATCCACATAAATGGTTAAATAAATTATGATTATAGTCCCCCTTCTATCAATTACCATCATAGTTATTTATCTCAACTTTTAGCCGTTCTTTTGAGTATTTCTCAATTCCATATTTTTTGTATCTTTTTTCTTTTTGATTTGGGGTTTATGAGGTTAAAGAGCAAAATCTCAATGTCAAATTGCCGATTTTCATTGACGATTTACCTTTGAAATGACGCTGAGATAATAATAGGAGAATGGTTGATTTAGGGAAGATGGAGGATTGAAGTAGTGGGTCCCATATGTGCTTGGTTAATTACTGACATGTCCTTTTTAATTAACTTGCTACTTTGTAAAGAAAAGGGTGTTTTTGTGAAAAAAAATGGATCACATGTTAGGATACTCCTACGGTGGGTATCCTAACAAAACCATATACTCCCTTCCGTCCCACCTCACTTGACACTTATTTTCATTTTGGGTCGTCCCAGCTCACTTGACACTTCCCAAAATAGCCTACTTTTTATAATTTTATATTCACTCTACCCCACCACTCATTCTCTCTCTTCATTTTCCACCACTCAATTTATTCAACCAACACTACTATTTACCCCACTCATTCTCTCTCTTCATTTTCTACCACACATTTCTTTTATTTTATTCTTTTTTCTTAGTTCTCGTGTCCACCTCAAGGGTGTCAAGTGAGGTGGGACGGAGGGAGTATATATGTGTGTGTTTATATATACTCCCTCCGTCCCATTACAAACCACAAACTTTCCTTTTTGGTCGTCCCATTACAAACCACAAACTTCCTAAAATGGAAAGGAATCTTTACTATTCCCTCCACTCATTCTCTCTCCTACATTATTTTAATACTCACAACACCATTATAATTCACTATTTCCTCCACTATAATTCACTTTTCCTTAATTCCCGTATCTACAGTAAAATTCCCATTACTAATGGGACGGAGGGAGTATATGTGTGTGTGTGTGTGAGTTTATTACAATCGATGTCTCAAGCTTTAACCCCATCTCAGCCGAGATACTCTGTAGTACACCCTTCTTAAGCTGCTTAATTGAGAAGCTATTAGAGCATTAATTCTACTTTTATCACTTTGATTCCAAAGAAAGCCATCAAGGAAGGTGCGTGACTTTAGGCCAAGAAGCTTGGTGACTAGTGTCTATAAAAATATCACCAAAGTTCTTTCTCGGAGATTTGTCTTATTTTGAGGAGTACTATTACTAGTGAGCAATTGGTTTTGTGGAAGGACGCCAACTGTTTCAGACGTTGTTTTGATAGCTAATGAGGTGGTGCAGATCTGAGAAGTAGAGGGAGAAGGGGTTTGTGTCTCCAATTAGATTTTGAGAAATCTTAAGATAGAGTTAATTGGGGTTTTTTGATTGGGATTTGGAAAAGAAGGGGTTTGGGTACAGGTGCCTATGTTGGATTCGAAGGTGTTTAGTTTCTACGTCCTTAGCGGCTATTGAAGGACCACTTAGTTGCTTGGGAGAATGTCGGGCGACCTAAAGATGAAGGGGGTTTGGGACTCGTGAACTTGGTTTTTAGAAACATTTTCCTTGTTAGTAAATAGTTGTGGCGTTTTCTGGAACCACATTCTCTTTGACACAAGGTTATCAGAAGCAAGTACGGAATTAGATTAATGGTTGGGATGCAGTTATTTTAACCTCTACTTCTCATGCAAGTCCTTGAAAAGTTATCTGCTCTTGTTTTCAGTTCTTCAGACCTCATCGCTGATGATCATTGGATTGGCACTAATTCGTTGTTTATAACTGCTTAGAATTTTCCTCCAAAATGCTCCTATTTCACAGTTTATTTTGCAGTAAGGTCATAACTTCTCGTTAACGTTCATTTGAATCGTAATTTAAACGATAGAGAGTCACATGAGTTGGAGGTTAGCTCATAGAGTTTTAGAGGGGATGGATAAGAGACTCTGGACCTTAGATTCTCAAGGTGGATTCACTTCTCGTTCTCTCTTCAAGTCTCTAATAAGAGCTCAAAGTCCAACTGTTTCCCTTTGCATGATTTCATTTTGGAAGTCGAAAGTTTCCTCGAAATTGAAAGCTTTTGCGTGGTCTTTAGTGCTTAATCGTCTGAATACTAATGATCTTCGGCAACGTCGTCGTCCTTACAAGTCTTTGTCCCCGGACATGTGTGTGATGTGCTATTGTCAAAGTGAATCTCATGACCACCTCTTCTTGCATTGTTCAGTTGCTTGGAGACTTTGGTGTGAGTTGTTCTCTACTTTGGGAGGAGAGTTGGATTTGCCCGTCGATGATAGTTGGCTTCCTTCAAATTAGAGTTTGGGGGTTTGGAAATGATAGTAATGCAAGAAGACTATGGCAAAGCGAGATTTTTGCGACATTTTGGTGTAAATGGATGGAACAGAATGGCAGGATTTTCGAGAACAAGTCATTATCGTTTCTCCTACTTAAGGAGAGGATAGTGTATCTTGCTTCGTTATGGGCATCGGCTTTGGGAGCTTTTTGATGATTATCCATAACCGACTTGTGTAGAGATTGGAGTACGGCTTTACACTAGCTTTGGATTAGCTAGTTTGTTAGCTTGCTTTGTATTTTTCTTTTTATTTATCATGTATTTTTGCTTTTAAGAGGACACCTTGTACTCTACTCTTTGTACATTTTTCCTCCTAATAATTCTTCTTTTATCTTAAAAAAATAATAATTTATAGAGCCATCATCACTCCAAGAACTTCTAATACCCGCGACAACACATGTTGCTTCTTTCACACCAAGAGTTGAAGAGATCTCGTTTTGCTGATATAATTTGAAAGAGAAAGATGGACCACCTTGTCCATCATTTTGTACATTGAGTTTGTTTCTTCTAATTTTTTTTCTTATCATTTTTTTTTGAAAGATATAGATTCTATAAAGAAAAAGAAAAAAATGGTAAGCTGGATTTCAGAAGCTTGAACTATCCAATAATGTAAATTAGCACTTCATTTTGTTGTTAGATTACCTCCTTAAAAGTAACTTTATCCAGCTTAAAATTTTGAAAGGACATTGTTAAGCAACCCAATTTAGGAATTTATGGTTACCCCGGCATCTCAACGGTTTGTTCTTACCTCTATTCTGATGACATCTCAGAAACTTAAGTTATGGATTTTCATTTTACACAGATGATCACTTAATCTATGTATTACTCTCAACATCCTTTGAATATTCAGTATGTGGGCAATAACTTGTACTCGTCTCTTTGTAAAGGTGTTTGAGTACTTTGCGTCCTTCAAGACTCCAGGAGGAAAAATTTGTATGACACCAGCTGATCTGATGCGCGCAGTTGTCCCCGTCTTTCCTCCGTCAGAGTCTAACCTTGTGAGAGATGGGTATCTCCCAGGGGAAAGGCGTCCTGGAGAGTTGCATTGTGCCCATTCAGAGTTTTTCATGCTTTTTGACATGAATAATGACGGGCTTATATCATTCAAAGAGTGAGTTATGCTATGATGGAAGTCATTGATGGTTCCTTTTTTTCTTTTGATTGAGATTATTTTTTTCTTCTACATCTCTGCTTATTTGTTTTTAACATTTCCATCTCTCCGCTTCCAGTCGCAACATAATTTATCATACATGTTGCCTAAGCATTTTCAATGTATTCTTAATCTTATTTTTCTTCTGCAGGTATATATTTTTTGTGACACTACTCAGTATACCAGAGTCGAGCTTTTCAGTGGCTTTTAAAATGTTTGACATTGACAATGACGGGTAGGTATTTCATTCAACTTTGGACCATTTACCTATTCTGTTATTTATTCACTAATGAGGGACTTATATTTTCTGGAACTTTTTCTGTACATATTGCCTAATGATAACCTTTTTACTTGTTGGGAAGATGTATTGGTGAGATCAACTACCTCTGGACTACAATAAGTTTTTGAAGTCAGGCATTGAAATTTATGATGACCTATTCTGTACATGTAGAACTAATTACACTTCAAAACCTTCCCTGCGTATATCCCTGGGATAGCTTAACATAGCTCTGAGGCTCCAATCAAAGAATCAGTAATCAGTTGCTTAGATCACATTTGCCCTCTGATGATAGTGTTTCTTGTAAGCAAGCTATTTTACATGACTCACCGTAATTTGTAACATATTTATGTTTTTTTTCATGATAGACTATAACTGACACGCGATATTATGTATAAAACGGTGCTTACTTGATACCAAAAAAATTATAAAGCTAAAGAGAGCAGTTATTTATGCTTTATAGTATCATAACCAAGAAGTTTTATGCCGATTATCCGAATGTCAAGTCTTGAGCATGGGTTCTTGAAGTACTATGTGGCTCGAAGTATCGTAAACAAAACAATATTACTAAAACTTTTCAAATTGGCAAAGGTTGTAGCTACTTAAAATGTCTTCCTACTCCTCAAGGTTAGAATGGTACCTTATATCACAAGCAGGTAGATGCATGCTTGTCCACTATTTCAAACTTTGGTCTATGAAACCTGAACTATTTTTCAATTTACACCACCTAAAGAGTGAGGAAGAGAAAACAGCTGATTTCCTCGTCCCTCAAAGGTTCAAATTGAAATTATCTGCTGCAATCCCACCAAATAATTCCTGCAGGCTCTCATGGATGAAGTTCGTGTTTAACGTCTAGAAAAATGCAGCAACATTCTTGTCCTCACAGTTATACCTTCTACTTCATTTTATAAGTATATTATGGTCTGGATCATTTCATTGCCAAAAACTGCTACTACCCAGCCACCATCCCCTTAGCAGGGTCAGCCTACAATACTCTATTTCTAGATACAGTTGTTAAATTTCTCTATATCCATATACATGGACAGAAGATATTGCTATTGATTGCATAAAAGTATCCAAGATTATCCCATCAATATCCAAACGTGTTTATTATGAGGCTTCAAGTTAGAATGACATCTAGTTGTATGCTTAAATTTAAAGACACTCCCTACTGGGACATGCAAAGAAGAGAGAGGTACTCTCTGAATCTGACAGCTTCCTTTATTGTTACTGATGCATTGTGGTATCAGTTTCAAGCACCAAACACCATACAAGTTATTTTTGCATTGATACTCTTTTTAGTTTTCAAAATAAACTGTTATGTGATTCAGTTTTTGATGTCTATTATGAATAGCTTGACAGCATCTGTAGTTGTGAAAGAGCTGAAGTGGCTCGAGGCTAATTGATAATCACAATGAGGCGACATTTACTTAGTCTATGCATGTAATGTTGTTTCTTGGATAGGGCTTTAGCTGCTGAATGAAATAACTCCCTATGAACTTGTAACTAATTATTAAAAATGAATGGTTCTTCATTTACCAGGCTTAGTCTTTTATACTTATGTTTACCGGCCTTCACTACGGTTGAGCTCTAAATTGAAATGACAGATAACCTAAGTGCAGCCTGTCATATTTGTGTTGTTATCGCTGCCATATTTTCGGTCTTAATGTTTTTGGCTCCTACGGAGTTTTATTTATATATTGTTCCTTTTTATTCTTCTTCGAGGTGAAATTTTTTGGTGGATTCTCTTACGCTTCTTCCTTTTACTTTTTGGGAAACTCAAATTTAACTTTGCTAATTACTTGAATTTTATTCAATCCATAGACAGATAGACATTGATGAATTCAAAAAGGTGATGGCTTTAATGCGGACACATCATAGACAAGGGGCACTACATAGGGATGGAGTTAGGGCAGGAACCAGGGTTGGGGGTTCTGTTGAAAATGGAGGTCTGCTGGAGTACTTCTTTGGTGAAAATGGCAAGAAGTTTCTTGAACACGATACGTTTGTCCAATTTTTGCAAGATCTTCATTATGAGGTAAATGATGCTCAGACATTACACCCACGGAAGTTAGGTGATAATAGGCATATCTTCACTTGATTCTGGAATGGTGCTACTCTTTATTATTATTATTTGTTTCTTTATTTTTGATAAAAGAAGAGGATTTATCAGGAGAAAAATAATACAAAAAGTAGAGGACAAGATGTCCTCTAAAAGAAAAATACATGAGAAAGAAAAAGAAAAATACGACAACAACAATAGCAAAGCCATGGTTTCAAAATAATTTGGGGTCGGCGTCATCGTGAAAGAATATATATATATATATATATATATATATATATATATATATATATGGGGGTAATGTATTAAAAATATATAAATAATAAATTAATAAAATAACCAATAACTAATAAGTAAATAAAAAAGAAAGAAAAATATATAAATAAAATTACATGTGATCTATCAACCCACGCGATCCTAAATTAATGTAAAGCCGCTCTCCAATCTCTACACAATCGGTCATGGATGATCCCCTCAAAAATGCTCCCGATGCCAATGACCATAAGGAAGCAAGATACAATATCTTTCCCATAGTTTGAACTGATAATGACTTGTTCTCAAAAATTATTTTTACTATTTATTTAATTTAGTTTATATAAAAAATTGTATTAACTAGTGAGTAGTTAGAGGTATAATGTAATGCCTATAGTCACTGTCCTCAAGAGTAGATTTTTGTTCCTTGCAGTAGTGACCTTGTGCAGCAGGTTATGCTGCTACTCTAGAGTGTAACTGCAGAGGAACCAGCTCTTTATCAGCCCAAAATCATACTCGCTCAAGCTGTCCTACTTAGACTCTTTGTTTCAACTTGATTGAACTTTGAGAAAACTTGTGAATATTTTGATTATTCTCATTGAATTCAAAAAGTTTTTTGCTGACAAAGAAAATTAAATTTGAATAGTTTTTTTTAGATGGAAGGAGTAACGTATAAAAACTTCTAATGGAAGTATAAGAAGTCATTTATATGAAAATATGTATAATGACACACTGACATGTAAGGAAGCAGCCGTAGGTGAGGGAAGCAAATTTGTGAGATAGTTGAAAACTTATTATTTTGAAAGGGGCTTCATATTTTTACCTTATGACATATATAGTACTCTATGTGAAGAAGTGTAGAATGGGAGACAGATTTGTAACTAAGAATCCATATTTAGAGAAGTGTAATCTTGAAAGGATATTGTTAGTGTTAACACTCGTTTTGGCACTGGTGTTGTCCCCTGTGTTGCCACACCAGTCATTGGTGTTGCCTCATGTGTTGCCATTGTGCTCGCAATTTAAAATGAGGATAGTTACTACATGTAATTAATAAATTACAAAGTGATTGTTAATTGTTTTTATGTCTGTTGTTAGATTGTTAGAAATGTGTTTGAACATGTCTTAGTGGTTGTACAAAACGTGATAGTTGAGTAAGAAAAGGAAGTTACAAATAAATCCTTATTTATGTGTAAAAATGGAGATAAAGTAATGTTGGTTAGAGACTTATCTACATGGAGAGACCGAGGAGAAAACGTGTACAAGGCTGAAGAAGCTTGGATGTACAAGCAATGAAGCAAGGAAAGATCAAGTCTTCCTATATACAAGGAAGGTGGAGCTAAAAGTGGAAAGGTGGTTTTACTTCTCTCTTATGACTGAAATCTGGCGAGATTGAGTAGGCTCCAAGTTCAACAAGCCTATATAAGTGCAAGTATCATACAACTTCAGACAAGCCAATCCATAGTTGAGATTTGAACAAGATAGAACACAGTCTCGCAGTGTTGTCCCATGTGTTGGCAACACTCTATCCAACGCCAGTGAGTTATAGTGATTAGCTCTCATTTTTAGAGTGTTTCTGTGTGTGAGATAGAGTGTTCATATATAGAGTGTTTTATAGTAGTCGTTCCATTGAGCTATTGATTGAAAATCATTAGGAAACTTTTCGGCCTTGTAACGAAAGTATATTTATAAGAAAGGTTGTGCTATCCGGGCACCCTCAAGTTATATTTATATAACTTGAGAAAAATCTACTCTCTTGTGTTTATTATATTTCCGTTGCTATATTTATCTCAATTATTTTCGTTTCTTTTTTAATTGGTGTGAACAGTGTTGTTCTTAAGTGCTGCCAATACTTGGGACAACACTCGTGAGTTTTTCTCACTTATCTAAGCCATTGACAATTTCAATTGGTATCAGAGCCGACACTTGATTACACTAAGTATTCGGTCCTTGTTGTCATGGCTTTGAACCTTGCTTATCCAACTCTAGGAAAACTTTTCTTCTCTTAATGCATATTTTAAAACTCTTTTGTGTCCGTGTATCAAATTAATTGATGTTTGGGCAATAAGTTCTATTACTAAAGTCCCTCCTATTGGAAATTCAGTTAGGTCATCCCTATATCTAATCAAGTTGGGTCTCAAACAACTCGAGTTCGTTCATACATGTTTGGGTTTGAGATTTTATGTTAACAATTGTGCTAATACCTCGAGAAAGGTAGCTAAAAAGTTGTGGGTATTCCTTTGTGATTAAGAGGAAGTAGGGGTTGAAGAACTTGACCATTCGGCTATGATTGCCACGGTTTGGGAGCATGCAATGTCAGATTCTGAAAGTGTTGAGTCAAGTGTTGTTCAGTACGAGACAACATCGGATGCAATACTCAGCACGTATAATTCATTAAGCTTTTCTGGCACATTTTGCATTCATGGTTCTGCTAATATTGATACAGGGAGTTTGAGGAGGATTTAAGCAAGGATGAGCTCATTGAAGTGTTGAAAGATCTCTACGAGGTGCCTCTAAAAAAATGGAAGAACGAGCACAAGATGGTAGTGATCTTAACTAAGGAGATTCATGAGCTAAAAGGCTATTTGACTCGGCTAAATGTGCAATTAACAATGAAAAATGGGGAGCTTGATAAGGTCAAGTGCGAATTGAAGCTAGTCGAGGTCACTTTGGAGAAACTCAACACGGGGTATTCGAAATTGGATGAGATACTCAACATGAGTAAGCATCTCAAAGCAGGTATTGGATTGCAAGCCTCACTTGATAAAATCACTTCTACCTTGATAAATGAGGAAACTAAAATGAGTTCTGTAAAAGAACATGAAAAAGAGAAAGGTAGTTCATCTAGTTGGATTTCTGACTATCCATGTGTGAATACTGTCACATTGCTGGACATAACAAATCTGAATGTTTTACTATTCAAAAGAAAAAGTCCAGTTCTCAGGTGTTGCCTCAAGTGTTGCTAAACTCTCAAGACAACACTCGAGACAACACCGGTGGTCAGAAATACAAAAATTCAAAAAAGAAAACTTGGTGTCCTAAAACAAATGTGAAATGCAATGTTGTTTATACTACTTTGAGGACTAATATTTCAGGTTCATCGTACTTTGATATTGGTTGTTCTCGCCATATGACAGGAACAAAAATATTCTTGAAAGAATATGAACCTATTCAAGGAGTATATGTGTCTTATGGAGGTGGAGGAAAGAGCAAGATACCAGGGAAAGGAACACTTGATGTTACCGAATTTCCTGCCTTAAAGAATGTCTTGCACGTTGATGGCTTGGTGGCTAATTTGATTAGCATTAGCCAGTTGTGTGATGACAACTTAGAACTAAAACTTCACAAGAGACAGGAACTAGATCAAGCGACAATTGCTATCTTTTTGGTGAACAATAAGTATGCAATTCAACCAAGGTTGATGACACACTTTTGTGGCATCAAACACTGGGACATCTCCATTACATAAAAACCAAGGTTGATGACACACTTTTGTGGCATCAAACACTGGGACATCTCCATTACATAAATTTGGAGAAGCTTCTAAGGTTTGATGCTATTAAAGGAATTCCCAAACTGAATTTTAAAGATAAATTTGCGTGTGGAGATTGCATTAAAAGTAAACAAACCCGTGTTACCCACAGTGTTGCCCAACACCAATAGCAACACTTTGGAATAACACATTGATTTCAACTTTTGCACATGGATTTTATGGGTACAATTGAGATTGATAGCCTGGGAGGTAAGAGGTATTCTTATGTCATTGTGGATGATTTTTCTAGTTATTCTTACGGGAGTATAATTTATTGGTTTTATACTTAGTATTAGGGACATGAAGCTCGCTATTACAGTGTATCCTACTTGAAAGGTATAAAACTTAATATATATAGCTTTACACTTTAATAAAAGTTGGGGGCACGGAGCTCGCTAATACGATGCTTCCTTGCAAATAAAGTAAGTGTAAAGTTTGATTAAAATTGCCTAAGCATTGAAAATTAAAGATTAATATATTTTGATAAATATTAAGGGGATCTTATTCAATAGTGTTGTCTTATGTGTTGTCCAACATTGCTAGTAATATATTAGTATGTGCTACATTTTTTTTTATTTCTTCTTTTTATTTTTGGATTTTTATTAATTAAATTTTGAATTTCAAAAAGTCTACTTTCATAGATTTAGAGTTTGTGAAATCAAAAGGGTTTTAACAAAAAATCCCTAAATTTTTCTTAGCTAAAAGTACTTAAGAATTTTCTATTATTTTGAAGTTCAAATTGATTTGAACTTGATTCTCAAATTTGAAAATCCAAAATTTTTGAATTTTTCTTTAATTACTTTTAGTTGTTGCCTTTATATTATAAAAAAAAAATTACTATGTGTCCAGATTTCATGTGAGAAGTTGAGATAGGGTTGTTCCTCTTTTTATTTAGAGTTTGTTACAAAACTTTATTAATAAAAGAGGTTTTTAAAAATAAAGAGATAATAGGCAGGTGGATTGTTTCAAATCAAAATCTAATCAATCCCTATTTTCTCTCCCTATCTCCTTAATTACTCCTTCACCGTCAACTTCTTTTCACCATCAATGTCTCTCTCTCGTCTACTTCTCTCTCTAAAACAGCCGTTCAAATTCATCTCCATTCTTCCCAAATTCTTTCATGGCCAGACCTTCAAACAACTCCCAAAATCCATCACCCATGGATATTTCCCCCATTGCTCCATCCAGTGTTACGTCCAGTGTTGCCATTCCCATGGAAACATCACCTGCGGCAACACTTTCCGCAGCACCAACTCTTAACTTGGTTGTGTTAATTCCCCTCCTACTCCTGTCTCAATGGCTCTCCCTGCGAGCTCTCTGCCACAAGAGCTCACCCTAGCTCATCGAATTATTTAGAAACGTATGTTGGAACAGGTGCGGATAAGACTATTACCATTACAAGAGCCAACATCGTCACTTAACTCGGCTTCACCAAAGGTTTGCAAAACTTTTCTTGAGGGGGAGTGTTCTTGATCAGAATACTCTTGCCCATGTCGATACTACTAAACCTTGTGCAACAACACATAAGTCAACATAGGTCAAAATTGTGTTTTGCCTTGTGAATGTCTTATACAGGTTTAAAGGTAGACTGCCCATATAGTGTATATTATTGCAATTCGTGTTGAATTTTCCGAGGCTACTTTCTTCACAAAAAGGGGGAGTGGTCACTAGTGATGTTCTGGTTACTATTGATGTTGATGATGGTGTTTCGTATTAAGCATCATATATTCTCGATAATGCCAAGTGATAATCTATGAATATGGCTAGAATATGGCATGGGTTGAATGGGAGATTGAAATGGTGATCCTATTAATGTTAGATGTTGGGAAAAGGAAATGTTTTCTTTTCTTCTTTTTGTGAGAAAAAGGGAATTCACCATAAATTTTCGACCTCTAAAATGTTCTAACAAAATCAGGTGGCTGAAAAAAAAATAGGATCTTGCTAAAAATGGCCCGTGTCATGATGTTTTTCAAAAGAATTTCGAAAAGATTTTGGGCTGAAGCGTTGAACACGGCTTGTCATATTTCTAATAGAGTTTTTCTAATACCTATTACAACAATGACACCATATGGGATTTTGAATGAAAAGAATTCTAATGTTCATTGCTTTCATGTTTTTTAGCGTGTTTGTTTCATATTGAATGATCAAAATCATTTAGGTAAGTTCAACTCTAAGAGTGACAATGCCATTTTTCTTGGATATTCTCAAAATTGTCTTGCATTTCGTGTATAACTTGAGATTGAGAATCGTTCAAGAGTATGCAAATATTTTGTTTGATGATTTGGCTAGCATTAGCATTGCAGGTGAACCAGTTGTAGACACTCCTATAATATAGTTTGAACAACTTGAAGAAGCTACTAGAGAAAGTATTACCTCAAATGTTGGTCCGTGTGTTGAGTCTGGTGTTGGACCAAGCGTTATCATTGATACGGCAACACTAGAGACAATACCAAAAATCATTCCAAGTGCAGAAAATGAAAATGATGAGAACTCCAATGGAGTTAATAATCCAGTGAGGAGAGATTCCCCTTTGAGAAATCAAAAGAATCATCTTATAAGTCAAGTGATCGGAGAATTAAACGATGGGATACAAACAAGACATAAGAAATCGATAAATTACCGAGACATGGTAAAATATGTTAAGGTAAATCACTCTTGTTTTGTATCTAAACTTGAATCTAAAAGGGTGGTTAATGAATTAAAAGATGATTTTGCAATTCAAGTTTTTAACCATTAGAGATTTTTTAGTTTGAAAAAATCTCTTGGTCTTTGTTTTGTTTTGTTTAAAACTCCTGGATTATTTTGTTGTATATTATGTTTCATTAATTTTTATTTTTTTATTTTATTTTATTTAAAAAAAACCCAGTTTAATCTGTTGTCACGAAGTGTTGCCTTTGGTGTTACCAGCACTTATAGCAACACTGCGTAATAAAAAAAATCTTTATTTCTTAAAAGTGGCACATGCTGACCTTTTTGTTATAGTATGAGTGTATAATAAGGTTAACATGTTGATAAATTCCCTATTGTGCTTAAATTGACAAAGTCACTAATTATGTGGTTGATATTTAATAGGCAAATATCGTTTGAAATACTCCTAAAGTAACTCGAGGCACGACGTTCGATGCAACAATGCTTTCTTACCAAACGGGAGTGTAATGTATTGGTTTTATACTTAGTATTAGCTTGTGATGCTCATACCCTTCACTTTTGACAAAGTACCCGTGTACAGAGGATAGGACATGGGTGTGGGTGTGCCTGTGGGTGTGGCTGTTTTACACAAAATTTGGTATAAAATCTTAAAATTTTGGAGGATCCGACACTCGGATCCGTACCCGTGTTGGACACTTGTAGCCGAGTTCGAGTATCATAGAGTATTAGGTACATGGAGCTCACTAATATAGTATGCCCTACTTAAAAGGTATAAAACTTAATATATATAGCACTTTATTAAAAACTCGGGACACGAAACTCGCTAATACGATGCTTCCTTGTAAATAAAGTGAGTGTAAAGTTTGATTAAAATTGTCTAAGTATTGAAAATTAAAGATTAATATATTTTGATAAATATCAAGGGGATCTTATTCAATAGTGTTGTCTTATGTATCGTCTGATATTGCTAGCAATACATTAGTATGTGCTACATTTCTTTTTTATTTCTTCTTTTTATTTTCGGTTTTTATTAATTAAATTTTGAATTTCATAAAGTCTACTTTCATAGATTTAGAGTTTGTGAAATCAAAAGGTTTTTAACAAAAATTCCTAAATTTTTCTTAGCTAAAAGTATTTAAGAATTTCTATTATTTTAAAGTTCAAATTGATTTGAACTTGATTCTCAAATATGAAAATCCAAAATTTTCGAATTTTTCTTTAATTACTTTAGTTGTTGCCTTTATATTATAAAAAAAAAAATTACAATGTGGCCAGATTTCATGTGAGAAGTTGAGATAGGGTTATTCCTCTTTTTATTTAGAGTTTGTTACAAAACTTTATTAATAAAATAGGTTTTTAAAATTAAAGAAATAATAGGCAAGTGGATTGTTTCAAATCAAAATTTAATCAATCCCTACTTTTTATTTAGAGTTTGTTACAAAACTTTATTAATAAAATAGGTTTTTAAAATTAAAGAAATAATAGGCAAGTGGATTGTTTCAAATCAAAATTTAATCAATCCCTACTTTCTCTCCCTACTTCCCTTAATTACTCCTTCACCGTCAATTTCTTTTCACCATCACTCTCTCTCTCTCTCTCTCGTCTACTTCTCTCTCTAAAACAACCGTTCAAATTCATTTCCATTCTTTCCAAATTCTTTCATGACCAGACCTTCAAACAACTCTCAAAATCCATCACCCATGGACATTTTCCTCATTGCTCCATCCAGTGTTGCGTTCATTGTTGCCATTCCCACGGAGACATCACCTGCGGCAACACTTTCCGCAACACCAACCCTTGACTTGGTTGTGTTGATTCCCCTCCTACTCCTGTCTCAATGGCTCTCCGTGCTAGCTCTATGCCACAAGAGCTCACCCTAGCTCATCGAATCATTCAGAAACGTATGCTGGAACAGGTGCGGATAACACTAGTACCATCGAGCCAACATTGTCACTTAACTCGGCTTCACCAAAGGTTTGTAAAACTTTTCGTGAGGGGGAGTGTTCTTGATCAGAATACTCTTGCCCATGTCGATACTACTAACCCTTCTGCAAATGTTAAATAAACTGTTGTCTCTTATGCTACCAACACTGGTAACAACACATAAGTCAACATAGATCAAAATTGTGTTTTGCCTTGTTAATGTCTTATATACATGTTTAAAGGTAAACTGCCCATATAGTGATTATTATTGCAGTTCATGTTGAATTTTCCGAGGCTACTTTCTTCACAAAAAGTGGGAGAGTGGTCGCTATTGACGTTGTGGTTACTATTGACGTTGATGATGGTGGTTCGTATTAAGCATCATATATTCCCGATAATGCTAAGTGATAATCTATGGATATGGCTGGAATGTGGCATGTGTTGAATGGGAGATTGAAATGGTGATCCTATTAATGTTAGATGTTGGAAAAATGTTACAAGATTTGATTTTATTTTTGAATTAAATCTTACATTAAATGGAAGTTTATTGTTACGGGGTAGATCTATGTAAAGGGAGGATGCGTTCCTTGTCTAACATTGTCTTGCAGGAACATAACTTTTATTTTGTGAAGAAATGTGAAACTAAGGGGGAGATTGTTAGTGCAAACACTAGTTTTGCCACGGGTGTTGCCACTAGTGTTGCTTCCTGTGTTAATAGATGAGATTGGTAATAGTTTCATCATTTTATTTCACAAAATTAATTGATTTTGATATTATATATTCTCTGCTTTTTAGTGTTATTTTAGGTACAAATAATGTTGAAAGGTTGATCTATTTTGGAGCTACAAACAAGGAGTATAATATTAAATGGGAGATCTAATTTGGAGTTACATAACTAACACTATTATGCAGGATCATCACTTTGTATTTTGTGAAGAAATGGGTAACTAATGGGGAGATTGTTAGTGTTAACACCAGTGTTGGCATTTGTGTTGTCCTCTGTGTTGCCACACCAGTGTTGTCACTGGTATTGCCTCATGTGTTAACATCGTGCTGTCAGTTTAAAATTAGGATAGTTACTACATGTTATTTATAAATTACAAAGTGATTGTTAATTGTTTTTATGTCTGTTTTTAGATTGTTAGAAATGTGTTTGAATATGTATTAGTGGTTGTACAAAACGTGACAATTGAGTAAGAAAAGGAAGTTACACATAAATCCTTATTTTTGTGTAAAAGTGGAGATCAAATAAAGTTGGTTAGAGACTTATCTACATGGAGAAACTGAGGAGATAACGTGTACAAAGCTAAAGAAGTTTGGATGTACAAGCAATGAAGCAAGGGAAGACCAAGTCTTCCTACAAACAAGGAATGTGGAGATAAAAGTGGAAAGGTGGTTTCACTTCTCTCTCATGGCTGAAATCTGGCGAGATTGAGTAGGCTCCAAGTTCAACAAGCCTATATAAGTGCAAGCATCTTACAACTTCAGACGAGCCAATCCATAGTTGAGATTTGCACAAAATAGAGCACAGACTCGCAGTGTTGTCCCATGTGTTGGCAACACTCTATCAGACACTTGAGTTATAGTGATTAGCTCTCATTCTAAGAGTGTTTCTGTGTGTGAGATAGAGTGTTCATATACAGAGTGTGTTATAGAGTAGTCGTTCCATTGAGCTATTGATTGAAAATCATTAGGGAACTTTTCGGCCTTGTAACGAAAGTATATTTATAAGAAAGTCTTGTCATACGGGCACACTCAAGTTATATTTATATAACTTGAGAAAAATCTACTCTGTTGTGTTTATTATATTTTCACTGCAATATTTATCTCAATTATTTTCGTTTCTTTTTTAATTGGTGTAAACAGTGTTGTTCTTTAAGTGCTGCCAATACTTGGGACAACACTCGTGAGTTTTTCTCACTTATCTAAGCCATTGACAATTTCAGGTATGTGAAAACTTTTTCTTATTATTTTAATAAATAAATAAGTCATTGTGAAAGTTGCTTCGTATTTATATCACGTGAACATGAATCGCAGTACAACATAGATGAAGATAGTTATATTGCTGATAGATATAAAATTTCGAAGCTAATCATATAAAATGAAGTAGGGTTAGATGACATTGAGACTTACTAGGTCTTTGTCCTCCTTGGTATATTATGTCATGTGCAGCTGTTAGTAGCCCTGATTCTCGCTCTTGGATATTGGAGGTTTGAGAATTTATTCTTCTTGCTGTTTGACACTTGACTCGTTCCCCTCTTAACCCCATGTTGGAACTTGGCATCTTTGGCTTAGGCTATTCGTAATAGTTGGTGAATCTTGAATCTGTCCAGAGTGTATATTTCGTTTATGTAGCTCAGTGATAGGGAATTTGGTATGGAATAGAATGCAAATACTTTGTGGGATTTTTGGGATGTATCCACTTTTAAGTGTTGGTGGATTAGGAGGATCGAGAAGTATTAGAGTTGGGTCATTAGCCATATCTTGTTTTGTGATAGACTAGTGCAAATTGACTTTGTTATGGTCCTCGGCTACTGGTGCCTTCATAGAAATTTTAGTTCTGATAAGGAACAGGATCGCACAGTTCCTTCCATTTGTTGGTCTTTCGAAGCTATCTTCCCCTGTGGGATTGGATAGTTCCTTACATTTGTCGGTTTTGTGGTCCTATCTTCACCTGCATTTGCTCGGATTTCTATAAAGGACCATATCATGCGCTTTTAAGTCAACAAAAGAGCTGTTCTAGAGATACAGTAAAGAGAAAAATAAGAGCCTTGTGGTAAAACCGACCCCAGTTGTCAGAGTTTCAAAGCCATTGGGAAAGCACATATCCTCCGAGGGCCGAGGTGGAGGAGGATTTGTTAATTATCTTTTTCACAGTTGTTTTGTTGGTCTTTTGATGGGCCATTTGTCCATCCTCTGTATCTCGTAACTATCTTTAATCTCTTTTAGTTATCAAATAATAAATAAAAATAATAATAAATGTAAGCTAAAAATAAAATGGATAAACCCTCGTCATAAAGCCCATATCATAGTGAATACTACTCACTGACTTCTATGGAGCACTCCACGCCTTTTGCCTTGGATTTAAAATGGTGAAGAAAACTTACGTATGGAGCACTATCATATTACTGGTGGGAGTAGTACTGCAATGAGTTTTAATTTATCGTTATAGTATGAATATGCAATGCTTTTCACTTTCAAGAGCATATACTGTATCTGTAAGTTGTTAGCTATTGAACTTAGTTGTTAGAGTACTGCCATTGTCTATATTAACTTTTTGGTGCTACATTTTCTCTGATGCACTTCTATGCTTCCATTTCTTTCCTTCGATACATGTTCCATTTCGGGACAGTAATAGAGATTGTTTATGATACCTTCATATGTGCGAATGCATGCTTGCAAGGAAGTGAGTTGAATCCCAAATCTGCAGTAATCTGTTGCACAGATTTCTTTACCAAACAGATGCAAACATCGGCTGAAAGCTCCTTCAATTTCTAAATATGTTCGTACTTTTTAATACATTTCATATAATTTAAATTGCTTATATTCCAACAATATACTACTAAAGCAGGTTGGTACATTAGACATTTGTGCTTGTCATTTAGTTCATATCTGCTGATAGTTTTTTTTTCTTGTCAGATTTATGCCTGATTAAGTGATCCTTAATTTTATAATGAACTGAACTACTATATTTTCAACTCTGTTCATGGTATATAGATGATAAGATTGGAGTTCTCTCACTATGACTGCAAATCACGAGGAACTATATCAGCCAAGGATTTCGCGCTTATCCATGGTGGCATCTGGTGATATACGGCATTTAACCAAGCTGCTTAACCGAGTAGATGAGCTAGATAATGAGCCTCATCTGAATGGCAGACGCATTACATTTGAGGAATTCAAGAACTTTGCAGAACTGCGTATACGATTACAACCATTTTCTGTGGCCCTTTTCAGCTATGGACAAGTAAACGGTTTGTTGACGAGGAAAGATTTTCAACGAGCTGCTTCCAAAGTATGACTCTAGAACAAAATTTTCTCCTGTTTATGCTTATCTATTATGTTTAGTGTGTTTTCACTATTGTGTGTTAGCAGTTCTTCCACCCCTCATTCTTTTTCTTCTAACATTAGTCACTAACTTATGGTTCACAAAATACAACAGCAGCTTATGAACAATTTTAAGGTTATTTAGAAGTGTCTAGTGACTATGCACACAGAATTTGTTATGTAACGAACGAGACTGCAGTTTCATATTATAGATAGTATCATAAGTTATTCTAAGTCTTAGTTATTGCTTTTGAACATATGGTTGTTAATTGGGTCAAGACAATTTATTTTGGAGGGTTCACCATTTCTGTTGTTAGTCTGGTCTACCATTTCAATTCCATCTGCCTTCTTCATTTGAGTTGATATGATGAAAGGTCAACCAGAATGGGGTTGTCATGAATGTTTTTGAAAGCTATTACTCATTGTCCACAATTTTATTACATAGTGTAAGAGATAGGTGCACCGATATTGTCCTGGGTTAAACTTCATTTACCTGGCAGGTGCGTCTATGTTGGGTTTTAAGTTGGAGTTCGGAACTATTTTTGGGCTCAAATGATTTTGAAAGGGGTGTGGATCGAAATGATTCTAATTAGGAGAGAAAAGGCAACTGCGCATTCAATCCTGCCTGGAGATCTGTAAGAGGAATATGATTGCCATAGTTAAATCATCGGTCAGTCAATAAATATAGATGTCTTTATGACCTGAGCCCTCTTTTGTATATAGTGAACAGTTTCATTACCTCTTTATGAGGAGTACCATCTGTCTTGCTCAATGAAGTGGCAGTGTTAAGTGTCTGCTCACTTTTTTTTTTCTTTTTTTTCAGAAAGGGTGTTGCCCCCTAAATTTCTAAATTTTATAAAAATAGAAGAAGAAATAGAGGTGATGAGGGACTAGACCTTATCATCACAATACAAGGAAGATAAGCTAAAAGGATAGCTGAAAATGCAGAACAAGAAAAGATAAAATTATCCACAATGTCTTCTAGTTCCATGTTTCTTGTACCCAACTTTGGAAGTATGTTTTCTTTGGAATTGTGAAGTCATCATCTTTAGTAGTCTTCAAGTGGCTGTCCATTGGCCATAGGTGCCTAAGAAGAGGCATTCATCCCCCTATCATAGCCACATAAAGCCGAGCTTACTCATATGCAAAAGGAGATGTATCAAAAGGATGATTCCTTTCAGGTTGTTTAGGATCATACTTTTCCATTATAAGATTATCAAGTATCAAATTGATGGGGGAAGCACAACATCAAGAAAACCTAAGAAGGAACAAATGGTGTTGCCATTGGATTCATACGAACTTCAAGTGTTAGTGGGCTTTGCTGCTCAATCACTATTAGGTTTGTGACAACTGCAGAAGTTATGAACTTGGGATTAAAATGCTTGGGATTTGACTTTCTAAGGCGAGGGGCTAGGATAGCTTGTGGTACACGTGATATTTTCGTATGTCCATGGTGATATATTCCTATAAAAAAGGAGAAATTGAAGCCTCAATGGAGTACTATTGGAGTGTCACCATTGGCTCGATTTTTTTATTTGGTTTTTCATGTTGTCTGTTTGTGGTAAAGACATCCATATTCAACTCTTTTGCTCTTGAAGTCACTGGTGGATAGTGAGTTTGTTGGTAATTTTTTACTCTGTGATACTTCCGAGCTATGTTTATTGTCATGATTGAGGTCTTGTAGGGGAATTCCTCTCTTCTACGGTACAGGTCCTTGAGGAAGTGTCAGATGGACTATGGCCACCCTTGGTTATCTGATCGATAATACAGTTGCACTGGTGATGTGGTATTGAATTTATTGGGTTCAATGCGTAAAGGTCCCACAAACGCAATCAGCCAGACTTTGTCTTATCAGAATCATCAAAGAAGAGATTCCTTCAACCTCGTCGTAGCTGTAAAGAATTGGTTACACATCCCTCTCCCCTTCCAACACTTCAGAATTCAGTTAGTGTTTGCATATGTTGCTCCTGAAAGCATCTTTTGACGAGTTCATCTTTGATAAGAAACAAAAGTATGCGAGAGTTTCTTGCTGGCTCTATTGATTAACGCGCCAGGAGCTTTTAGTGACAGCAATGGTCTGACATTAGAGCAATGAACTTGTGTATGAAGTTTGCGTTCCAGGTCTCCTGAGCAGCTATGATGCTGGATTAGTGACAGCAATTTTTTTTTCAAATTTGCTCTTTGATCAAGAGATTATTTGAACATTTTTGGTCATTCATTTTGAACGGAGGGAGCAGAAGACAGAGTTAACCCAAACCACTGATGTTTGTTGTTAGTTGCGAATTTGAAGACATAAAATGCAATTTGTTATCGGATAATTGTGTGATTGAATTTGAATTTTATAGTTAAATATGGGTCTAGAAAACATGCTGCAAATAAAAGAATCAAGAATTTTAGTAGGCGTGTAGCCAATTTATCAAATTTGTTATAATAAAAAGGATTGGAGACTCGTCCTTTGAGGGCACTAATGAGGGAAATGAGAAGCATACAACACTTTGATAGAATATTTACTTGACTAGGCAAAATTATTTTGGCCTTTCTATGTAATGCGATGTCATTGCAACAGATTCAGGTCCTTAGTGCACCAGCGCTTTTGATTAAGTTGTATGCACTGCAGAAGAAATTTCATCCAATTTATAGTAAAACAAGCATTAATTTTAGTTTTTAAGCTTAACACTACTGTAGTTTTAGGTCCTTTCTTGGGCAGCCTTTTTTAATTTTTTTTTTGAGTTAACTGCAGAATATTTACATTTAGCTCGGTGTAAACTGAATTACTTACCTGATGCAGGTATGTGGTGTGTCCCTGGCGACAATGTCATCGAAATAATTTTCACATATTTGATGGGGATCACGATGGAAGTTTATGCTCAGATGAATTTATAAGAATCTTACAAAATCGGAAAAAGGATATTGCTCAACCTATTGGAACGGGTATCATGAACATTTAGTTTTCCTACCAGATCTATACAAATCGACTGCATAGTTTCTTCTACCCAGGGCAGGGACGCAGAATTTGCAAAGAAAAGCTCCGTAGTTTTATGTTGATGACTGCAAGGATAATAGTTAAGGTCGTGAAAAGAAGTTCTTAAAAGCAAGCTTGTAACCAAGTACAAATTGGATTTCTTGTGCCTGCAAATATATAGATATGATTATAAATAGACTCTCATCTCTCCTGACAGCCTCACTGGTAATAATCTTGTTCTTTAATGTTGCTTCATTTTTGATGTTTCAAACATATATTTCCAGTTTTTCTCAATCAAAAAAAAAAAAAAAAAAAAGAAAAAAAAAAGAAAAAAAACAGATATTTCCAGTTTTTTCTTTAATGTTGCTTCATTTTGATGTTTCAAACATATATGTGTTGTGTAAGGGGGTAATTGCCCTCCCCTTAAATAAAATAAAATTATTAGTGTAATTATTCTAAAATTTGGGGTATTAGTGTCAAAAGATTTTGGCTCCGCCACGGGTGTGGATGCATCTTGTTTTGTTTGTATTTGTTATAATGTCTTCAGTTTGTGTGATTTGTACAATTTGTGGGTTATTGAACTGTGTTTATATGTGAGATCTCTGTTCATTGTCATGCGAAAATCTATTTTTTTTTTTCCCTGTAGAACCTGAGCCTTCTGCTCCTTGCCTGATTGTGTTCATTTTCTGCTATTTTTATCTTTAACATATTGCGATCATCTTCGCGCTTATACGAAATCGTATGTAATCCATTTGAAAGCCTCGTAAGAGTGTGTTCCACGAATGATTTCGGCGATAGTCGATATCTTTTTGTTTATCCATGACTTGATGAATGTTTTCTCTATAGAAGCTTTTGAAAATGCTACCCCTACACGGTTTGGGTCGAGCTTTCATTGTGTTTGGTTAGCCGACTTCTTGTTGATGTTGATAATGTTGGGATAGAGAACCAGCACAGTCGAGATTTCGAAGCAAATGGGGAGAAAATTGTCGGAGTTCTTGCCGTTCGGGCGGCCGCGCTTGTGGTGAGGGCGACCGCGGCTGGAGGCTCTTAGTGGTGCGAGATCTTTACGGAGGTTAGGGCGACCGCGCTCGGCATGGAGAGCGGCCGCACACTTGATGGGGAAGGGAATTCTGGGCCCGGTTTTTTTGGCCAATTTTCGGATCCTCTTGTAAATCTAGGGTTTTGGTTGTATTCCTTGATATATACTTAAGCTAAGTTCCGCCCCTAAACACATTGTAACATTATATCACATATTATAGTGCAAGATTACGGCTTGGTAGTGCCCCAGACGTGGCGAAACATATTTGTGAATTGGGTAAACAATTTACGTGTCTTTTACGTGCTTTAATTTACGTGCTTTGTATTGTGTGCTCTAATCATTCTTGTAGGATTGCTTGGGGCTGTGGAGGGCGATATTCTCGGCTCAACAAGCGGTATCGAGCTCTTGGTTCGAGATCAAGGGTGTTGTCGAAGCAATCAAGAATGGGCAAAGACAAACGGGCGGTTGAGAAATTCGATGGAGTCGACTACGGATATTGGAGGATGCGGATTGAGGATCTTTTGTACAATGAGGATCTCTATAAGCCTGCGAAGGGTGTCAAGCCCAGGAAGAAGAAGATCGGGAAGAATGGAAACTTCATGGATCGGAAAGCCACAGGAGTGGTCGGATCTACTTTGTCAAAGTGGATTGCAAAGACTACCAAGAAGGCGACAACCACCGGAGGCTGTTGGATTATCTTCTTGAGAGATTTGAAACTCCATCTGCTTTGCAAATAAGGTTGACTTGATACGCAAGATGGGTAGTCTCAAGATGCGAGAGGGAGGATCCTTGGCTAAGCACATCGATGAGTTTATGGATGTTATAGACTCATTGATTGCGGTGGAGATCAAGTTCGATGATGAGGTTCATGCGTGCTTGTTGCTAGCATCTTTACCGGGAAGTTGGAGCGGAACGGTGGCATCGATCAATGCTTCGACGAGTAAGAAGAAATTGAAGTATGATGATGTTAAAGACTTTCTTTTGGGCGAATAAAATCGCATGAAGAAGTTGGGGACATCGGGAGTGCTTCGGGATCGGCTTTAGCTACTACTAGCGAGGAAGCCGGGTACTAGCAAACAAGGGAGAATCGAATCTAGGGAGAACGTGGTGAGTGGTAAGGGCGAAGGCTGTGCGGATCGAAGATAATCGAGGTCGCAAAGGGATCGGTTCGGTGCTATCATTGTAAGGAGTTGGGACACTACAAGAGGGATTGTCCCAATCGTGGGGGCAATTCGGTGAATGTGACGGTCGAAGGTGACGATGTGCGGTTACGAGTGTTAGTAGTGCACTAGAATCATGGAGTCTTTGGATTCGGGGCATCATTCCACTCTTGCGGGCATAAAGAAGAGATGGAGAATTACACTTAGGTGATTTCGGTAAGGTCTATACGGCGGATGGCGAGCCTTTGGAAATCAAGGGGAAGGGGGATGTCGGAATAGGAGCATCGGACGGGAAGGTCTTACATCGAACGGGGTCGAGACACATTCGGGTTTGAAAAAGAACCTATTATCGGTTGGGCGGTTGGACGAAGAAGGTTACAAGGTAACATTCGAGGCTGTGGCTGGTTATTACCAAGGAGGCTGCTGAGATCGCTCGGGGGTAATAAGGAGGGGACTTTGTATTTGGCGAATAACACGAGGATAGTATCGCGGTGGCGGAAGCGAGGGTGATACGGATTTGTGGCTTGTCGATTGGAGTTACATGAGTGAGACGGGGATGAAGGTACTTTGTTGAAAGGGACTACTACGGGTTTGTAGGCGGTCAGCGTGGGGATCTGCGAAGATTGTATGTTTGGCAAACGGGGGAGAAATAATTTCTCGAGGACGAGGTAGGGGTTTGAGGAAGCAAAGTTAGAACTTGTTCAGCGATTTGTGGGGACCATCTCCGTAACGTCTCTAGGTGGTGCGTCATATTACATGACCTTCATTGATGATTCAACAAGGAAGGTGCGGGTCTACTTCTTGAAGGGAAAGATGAAGCTTTCGAGGTATTCAAGAAATGGAGGGCCTTGGTGGAGAATCGAGACGGGACTTAAGCTTAAGTGCTTGAGATCGAGATAATGGTGGGGAGTATGAGCTTGGTGAGTTTAGGGAATATTGTCTTGCGCAAATGGTATTCGTATGGAGAAGACACCCAGCGCACACCACGGCTTCAATGGGGTTGCGAGAGAGGATGAACGAGAGACATTGAACGAGCGGGCTAGAAGTATGAGATTGAAGTGTGGACTTCCGAAGACGTTGGGCATATGCGGTTGACACGGCGGCTTTCTTGATCAATAGGGGACCATCGGTACCATTGGGGAATGGAATTCCGAGAGGAAGCTTGGAGTGGCAAGCGAGTAAATCTGTCCTTTCTTCGCATATTTGGCTGCGTTTCATATGTTCAATATAGACTCTGGCGATAGAACTAAGTTGGATGCTAAATACTGTTAAATGTACGTTTATTGGGTATGGCGGGGATGACTTCGGGTATAAGTTTTGGGATGACGAAAACCATAAAATTATTCGTATTCGAGATGTGGTATTCAATGAGCAGGTATTGTACAAGGACGAGAAAGGGGGCATCGATGACACTAGTTCGGAACCGGAGGTTGTAGAAGTGGATATTCCAAACTCGGGTGGGAGCGAACGGTTCATGTTGACCGTAGTGGGGAGGTCAGCCGAAGATGAACCACGTACTCCGAGCCAGGATATTCCGCTGCGTAGATCCGGCCCAGTTGGGTGGATCGCTGACAGTATACTCCTTCCAATTATTATTTCTTTGTTGACGGATAATGGGGAACCAGAATGTTATGCGGAGAACATTCGTAGTGCGCTTTGTAATAAGTGGAAGGCTGCGATGGATGATGAGATGGACTCATTGAAGGCCAACAAAACTTGGGAGTTAGTGAACTACCTAAGGGGAAGAAAGGCCTTTACATAACAAGTGGGTTTACGGGATCAAGGAGGAAGGAGACGGCGGTAAGCGTTACAAGGCAAGATTTGGTTGTAAAAGGGTTTCGGCAAAAATATGGTATTGACTACACCGAAGTATTCACTCAGGTTGTGAAGATGACCACTATCATAATGGTTACGGGGATAGTAGTGGCGGATAACTTGTTGCTTGAACAGAGATGGATGTAAAAAGACGACCTTTCTTCATGGGGACTTGGAGGAAGAAATTTAGTGAGTACGACGAGAGGGTTACTTGTCTAAGGGTAGCGAGGAGCTAGTTTGCGAGATTGACTAAGAGCTTGTATGGCCTTAAACAAGCTCTAGGCGGTGGTAAGAAAGTTTGATGGGTTCACGCATGACATTGATTTTATCGAGATGTGAGGCGGATCATTGTTGCTACTTCAAGAACACGGACAATGGAGTCACATAATCTTGCTATTATATGTGGATGACATGCTAATAGCTTGAGCTCTAGCGATAGAGAGGTAAACGAGATTGAAAGCTCGGTTGTCGAGCAGGTTCGAGATGAAGGATTTGGGAGGCCGAGAAAAATCTTGGGCACGCGGATTGGCCAAGGATAGGGAGTCGGGTAAGTTGGTTCTTTCACAAGCAAAATACGTTGAGAAAGTCTTGGCAAGATTTTGTATGGAAGAGGCGAAGCCCATGGGGACACCATTGGTTTGCACTTCAAGCTATCCGAGAAAGAACTTCGCTATGGGCGAGGAGGAGCGTGAGCAAAGATGGGAGAGAACTCCACTATGCTTGAGCGGATGGGGAGTCTCATGTATCTGCGATAGTGTGTACACGGGCGGACATTGCACATGTGGTGGGAGTAGTCACGGCCGGTTTATGGGCAATCCGGGGCCAGCAACGGCTTATTGGGAAGCGGTTAAATGGATCTGCATTACTTGAAGAATGTTCTGCTTTGGTAGCAGGCTCCTATGTTTCTCAAGCAACTTGAGAGGGGTTTGTGTTAGCGGGTTATGTTGATACGGACTTGGCATCAAGCGATCTTGACAAGAGGAGAAGTACTACGGGTTATGTGTTCACGTTAGGTGAGTACGGCAATCTCACAGGCTTCTAAGTTGCGGAAGATCGTGGCTCGAGTCGTACGAAGCGAGAATATGTGTGGCGAGTGACGGGCGAGTAAAGAGAGATGGTGTGGTTGCGAGAATTTCTTGGGTGAACTTGGGAAGACGCGAAGTGGTAACGTTCTCTGACGTGCTTGATCGAGTGCAATACATTTGTAGCTAAGGAATCCGGCATTTCATTCTAGGATGAAGCCTTACATTGAAGGCGAGGTTTCACTACATCGAGACATCTCTTGGAGGAGAAGATCTTAAGAGTTTGCGGAGAAGATATTGGGATCGGAGAACCGGGCGACATGTTGACCAAAGGTTGTAAACCTTGAGAAATTGAAGGCTGTGCGAAGCTTCGAATTGGAGCTTGAAGAATAGGAGGGGAGGATGGCACTTTACCATGCAGTCGAGGTGAGCGCTAGGAGGACATCAAGGATGGGTTGAAGGACGGATACGGGGCTTATATATGCGGTTGATCTCTAGGTGGGAGATTGTTGGGATAGAGAACTGACAACACAGTCGGATTTCCCGACAGCAAGAGGGAGAAAATGCGTCGGAGTTCTTTGCCCGTTCGGGGCGGCCAGCGCTTGTGGTGAGGGCGACCGCGGCTGGAGGCTCTTCAGTGAGTGCGAGATCTTTACTGGAGGTTAGGACGGCAATGGCGCTCGGCATGGAGAGCGGCGGCGCGCACTTGCCAGGAAGGGGATTACGGGCCCGATTTTTGGCCAATTTTCGGATCCTCTTGTAAATCTAGGGTTTTGGTTGTATTCCTTGATATATACTTAAGCTAAGTTCCGCCCCTAAACACATTGTAACATTATATCACATATTATAGATTGCAAGATCCTGGCTTGGCTTAGGTGCCCCAGGACGTAGCCAAACATATTGAGTGAGCTGGGTAAACAATTTAAATGTGTCTTCTTAAATGTACTTTAATTTACTTGTGCTTTGTTTTGTGTGCTCTAAATCATTCTTGTAGGATTGCTTGGGGTGAACAATGGAGGGCGATATTC